>SJYQ01000860.1:18470-52411 GCA_006410935.1 Redunca redunca | reverse complement strand
AGTGCAACCATTTAAAACCACAATGACTTTTGCACCAAACTAATATATTATATACTTCATTGATATATAACAATGAAAACAAGGAGTCTGGATTCCATACGAGAAATGCTAAAATAAACACTGATATCTTTTTCTACTATGTTTTATCTGTACTGACTGGCTGGGTAGAAAACATTTAAATCAAGTACTAAATGCCTATAAAGAGGTTACTTATTAGCACATAATTATTTTCTGATATCATTAGCAATAGGTGGCAAATTGAAATCATAACAAAACAAAGAAAATAATAAATATAATCTATACTCAGTTTGTCTATAGTCACTGTATCTATATTTGGTTTGATTGTTTACCCACCAATACACATGAATAGAAGAACAAGTAGAAAAATCAATCAGGGGTAGATTCAGTAACTAACAGCATGAGTCATATTTAGAAACACATTAAGAACAACTTCTTGTAATGTGAATGTCTGAGCAGTAAAACCCACTTAAAACAGCACTAACAAAACAGATCAATAATTCAGATTCGAATTTTACAAGACAGGAATTATCACTTCTAACCAGTATTAAAGAAAGTGGTACACTGAAAAGCTAAAATCTGAATTACAAGATGCACAACTTCCTTCTTCCAGGAGATGGCACAATGAGGGAAAAAAAGGAAGGGGAAAAAAACACAGACAGCTGATGCAATACAAAATATATTAAGAAAATATCTCAATGTTTCTTAACTTGAAGTTATCCCAGGAATTGCTTGTAAACCCAATAAATTACAGTAAACTTACTTTAAAAAACATACACACACACACACACACACAACACACAAGATAATAAAATCTAAATAAAAACTGGATGTTTTCTCTCTTTCTGAATAAGAAATATTTTTTTAAAAATCGTGATGGCTACATTTAAGACCTATTATCCGATTTTTTTTCAGTTCAGTTCAGTCGCTCAGTCATGTCCGACTGTTTGCGACCCCATGAATTGCAGCACTCCAGGCCTCCCCATCCATCAGCAACTCCTGGAGTTTTTTAAGTAGATTTAATTAGATTTAAACATTAAATATCATTACTCTTAGAATAAAAGACTAGTGGAATTAAAATTTCACTTGTAGGAGAAACATAGAAAGCTCACCAACTGACTTGCTGCTGATTAGACAGAAGAAAGGAGAAAGGTCTTAGTTTAAAAAGTGTCAGTCACAGGTATAAACCAAAGTTACATCCTGTTCAAGAGGTTTCTGATTAATGAATGTTCGCTTTGTCAAATTCATCTCTTTTATATCTATCTTCCTAACAACATCATATACTTTTCTGACCTTGAACACCTGGCTCCTTGGAGTTTTATTCCCATTGTAGCCCATATCAATTCCATTACTGGGAGAGGATGGACCAATTCGAAAGACATGACAAAATATCCTCACAATCCTTAAAAGGCTCTTCATTTGAGCATCGTAATTACTAGATATGCTGAAAAGAAAAATTAAAATATGAACAGATTAGGTGGAATAAAACAAATTCATCTTAAAAATACTTACTTTAAAACAGTTTTATTACGCTTACCATCTGTTTGATAATTTAATGAGTAAAGTTTCTTTCCTATTATGATATGGGATGGAATGTTTTGTTTACCAGAAAGTTAGCAAATATACATTATTTGGATTGCATATGAATGAGTTATTAGTTTTTAAGCAACTAGAATATACCAGTGATCAAAGTATAAAATATGAAGAAAATCACCACTTAATTATAAATTAAGCTGATTCTTTAGAACTCTTGAGAACATTTCACTGAGAACCAATAGTAGAAATGTTGATTATAATATTAGGCCAACCTACAAGTCCATGGTAGACGTTGAACTTTGTTATTCTATCCATAACCCCATTTTCCCTAGCCCATCCCAGAACAGAAACCAAATGTTCACATACAGAACATATACAAATTAAATAATCCTAAAGTTACTATCTGTATCAGGGTGGTTCTCTATATAATGGGTTGTCTAATGACTATACATAAAAGAAATATATCCTACTATGAAAAACACTGATAAAAGTAATTCTAAACCATATTAAATATAATGTAACTTTTCTTTGACAAATCAAAAAGCCCTCTAAAATCTCATAGTACCTGGAAATTGTTCATCATCATTATGGATATCAATCATTACTCTTCCACTGAGAAAATGAAGGAGTTCCACTAAAAGTGTATGGAATCTAACAACTGATCTTAAAAAAAAAAAAAATTTGTCGTTGTTCAGGGGGTGGTTTTATTTCGAAGCCTTCGACATAAGTTATCTTGCATTACAATGGTACACAAAAGCAGAGTAAAGAGCTGCATAAACATTTGGGCAGAATGGTATGACTGCCTTTGTATAAATTTAATCATCAAAGCTTACCCTACCTTCCTCAGTTCATTAAAATCTTCCTTTATGATATTTTTAGGTATCCTCTAACACTGAAAACAATAATGATTAGTAATGAAGAAATAGCAAATGCCTATTCTAAGTATTCTGATTTGATAAGTGAAAAATCAGAGGCTATTCTCTATTCTAATGACAACTGAACCAAAATTTCATGACATTTTAATTTCAATATTCATGCTGTTTCCTAATTCTAAGAATTATTAAAAATAATAAATAAAAATTAACTATCAGTTACAAGTGTTAGTAAAATATAACAGCTATTGCCATCCAGACTGTATTTGACTAGGATAGCTACTACACATTAGCAAAACTTTTTGTTTAAGTAACTGTGGATCTAATATGCATAGAATCTTTAGTTTAACTTGCATGGATTTTTACATATTTGCCTTTACAAAGCTGCTTTTAATTCTATAACATAAGACTCTTGAGAGACTGACAAAAGAAAAAAGGAACTTGGTTAAAACTATTTCTTTCTTTTATTGTGTTGCAGCTATTGCAACATCAGATCCAATGACTCTCAAATTTTTCTATGAGAAAGATCTGAATTTAATTTTCCTCAGTGAAATTACCATATATATAAATATTCACTTTAAGTACCTGATCTAGAGAACTTCATGAGTTAATTTTATGGTAAGAAGTATTTTCTTATACAATGGAGTATGAATATCATCAATTATTAACATAGTTTAATAATAGTCATTATACACTCAATGAGGACCAGCAGTGGGACAGCTAGGGTCCTGGGCATGACATCCAGCTACACTGAGTGGCTAAAGGCACGTCCCTGCTAGTTAGGGCCTGACAAAACGTAGTCCACTGGAGAAGAGAATGGCAAACCACTTCAGTGTGGTTGCCTTGAGAAACCCATGAATAATATGAAAAGGCAAAAAGATGTGACACTGAAAAATGAACTCCCCAGGTCAGCAGGTATCCAATATACTCCTGGGGAAGAGCAGAGAAATAGCTACAGAAATAAAGAGGCTGAGCTAAAGCGGAAATGATGCCCAGCTGTGGTTCTATCTGGTGGTGAAAGTAAAGTCCAATGCCATAAAGAACAATACTGCAAAGGAACCTGGAACGTTAGGTCCATGAATCAAGGTATATTGGATGTGGTCAAACAGAAAGATAGCAGGAGCAAACACTGACATCTTAAGAATCAGTGAACTAAAATGGATGAGAATGGGCACATTTAATTCAAATAACCATTATATCTACTACTGTGAGCAAGAATCCCTTATAAAAATGGAGTAGCCCTCATAGTCAACAAGAGAGTCTGAAATGCAGTACTTGGTTGCACTCTCAAAAATGACAGAATGATCTCAGTTCATTTCCAAGGCAAATCATTCAACCTCACAGTAACCCAAGACTATGCCCCAACCACTGACGAAGAAGCTAAAGAAGATGAAGCTGAAATATTCTATGAAGACCTACAATTTTCTAGAACCAACACCCAAAAAAAGATGTCCTTCGCATCATAGGGAACTGGAAAGCAAAAATAGGAAGGAAGTTAAGAGATACCTAGAATAACAGGCAAGTTTGGCCTTGGAGTAAAACTCAGTAGTAGCCACAGGACTGGAAAAGGTCAGCTTTATTTTAATCCCAAAGAAAGGCAATGCCAAATAATGTTCAAATTACCATACAATTCCACTCATTTCACACGCTAGGAAGGTAATGCTCAGAATCCTTCAAGATGGGCTTCAGCGGTATGTGAACCAAGCATTTCCAGATGTACAAGCTGGATTTTAAAAAGGCAGAGGAATCAGAGATCAAATTGCCAACATCCACCAGATCATAGAAAATGCAAGGGAATTCCAAAAAAACTATTTCTATTTCTGCTTCACTGACTATGCTAAAGCCTTTCACTGTGTGGATCACAGTAAACTAAGGAATATTCTTAATGAGATGGGAATACAAAACCATATTACCTGCTTCCTGAGAAATCTGTATGAAGGACAAGAAGGAACTGTTAAAACTGGATATGGAACAACAGACTGGTTCTAAATTGGGAGAGTACATCAAGGCTGTACATTGTCACCCTGTTTATTTAACTTACATGCACAGTACATCATGCAAAATGTCAGGCTGGATGAATCACAAGTTGGAATCAAGATTGCTGGGAGAAATATCAACAACCTCAAATATGCAGATGATACCACTTAAATGGCAGAAAGTGAAGAGGAACTGAAGAGCCTCTTGATGAAGGTGAAAGAGAAGAATGAAAAAGCTGGCTTAAAACCCAATATTCAAAAAATGCAGATTATGACATCTGGTCCCATCACTTCACGGCAAACAGACGGGGAAAATGTGGAAACTGTCAGATTTCATTCTCTTGGGCTCCAAAATCAATGCAGATGGTGACTGCAGACACAAAATTAAAAGACACTTGCTCCTTGGAAGAATAACTATGACAAACCTAGACAGTGTATTAAAAGGCAGAGATTATCACTTTGCTGACAAAGGTCCATATAGTCAAAGCTATGGTTTTTCCATAAGTAATGCACAGATGTGAGATTTGGACCATAAAGAAGGCTGGGCACCAAGGAATTGATGCTTTTTAACTGTGGTGCTGAAGAAGACTCTTTGGAAGTCCCTTGGAAAGCAAGGAGATTCAACCAATCAATCCTAAAGGAAATAAAGCATGAATAGTCACTGGAAGGACTGGTTCTGAAGCTGAATCTCCAATACTGTGGCCACATGATGGGAAGAGCTGACTTACTGGAAAAGACCTTGCTTGGGAAAGACTTGCTGGGAAGAGTGAGGGCAAGAGAAATAGGTGACAGAGGATGAGATGTTTGGATGGCATGGACATGAGTTTGTGCAAACTAAGGGAGATAGCGAAGGGCAAGGAAGCCTGGCATGCTATAATACATGGGGTCACAAAGAGTCGGACAAGACTTAGCAACTGAACAACAACAACAACAAGAAATAATCTAAGAGTATTAGACTATATGAATATTACTTTACCCAGTATAAACTTTTCCAAGTTAAGTCCCTGATCTAAACAATGTCGTTTTTCACTTTCCAACCTGTGAAATATCCTTCATATTATACAGAAAGATCATAGAATCCAAACTTCATCACAAACTGCTCCAGCTCATCATAAAATGATAATTTCTTCACAAGCCACCAGGTCTCAATATAAGAGTTAAAAAGTTAATTTAACTTTTTAATATTTGACTTTTTAAAAAGTTAATTTAACTTTTATATTGTAAACTTCCTAATTCAAAGCCCTGTCAACTTACTTACTTTTGGTTAATATAAGAGTATAATTTCAGTCAATGTCTTATTTAGCAAATAGCTGTGATTTCTCTTTTACATTTCCCTTTTACAAAGATAGCACACTGATAACTACCTTCGCCTTCAATCATAAATATATAGGAACCAAGATAACTCACTTATTTAGTGAAATACAACACTATGTGCAAAANGCAAAAGGGCCCTCATTAAATATTTATCTTTAACAAGTATTCCTAATATCAGTTAGACAAAAGGCTATCCATTTTTCCCAAAGTATGCTAAAGAACATCTCAATCGTTGCTAATTAATAATACATATTTGAATTATTTTAATTAAGATTTCATTTTAAATGGCCAAAATTATATCACCTTGTGAATTAAGAAACATAAAATGATTCACAAATAAATGAACAAAATAAAGACAATCTGCAAAAAGTACCATTAAACTAAACTGGCAGAGAGGGATGATCTGTATTTGAGGTCTTCTTAAGAAACTAACCTGGTAGCTGTGAGATAGTAGAAAAAATAAGTATTGTCTTCTGCCCCTCGCCCAACTTTCCTGGTAGGAAGTTCCTAAAACCCTTACAATTTCCAAACTGATAAGTATACTAGGAGCATCTTTCGTTCTCACATTGGGTCTTTGACCCCAGTTCCTGAAATAGAGTTCCTAAATCCCATGGAACTTCTTGGGTGAAACCAGTATCTTTTGTTGTAATTAGGCAACTATTACTGGGTTTTTGGATGGGGGCTGGTCACTAGAAAGACGAAGTAATGATTAGAAGCTTAGAATTTTCAGCTTCAATCTCCATTCTCCAGAGGAAGGTAAGGGCTGCAAATGGAATTAATGATTAACACATCTATGTGATGAAACTTCCATATAAAAAACAAAAATATGGGGGGTTCAGCAAGCTTCCAAGCGTGCACACACATACACGTAATACAAGGGTGACACACCTCAACTCTATGGCAACTCCTGCACTCTGGACCCTTTCAGACTTCATTCTGTGTATCTATTCATCTAGTTGTTCATGTGTCCTTTATTATGGGCTTGCCAGGTGGTGCTGGTGAAAAAGAACCTGCCTGCCAACGCAGAAGACATGGATTTGATGTCTGGGTTGGGAAGATCCCCTGGAGATGGTCACAGCATCCTTTAATAAAATGAAAAAAGTGAAAGTTGCTCAGCCATGTTCAACTCTTTGCAACCCCATGGACGGTACATGGAATTCTCCAGGCCAGAATACTGGAGTGGGTAGCCATTCCCTTCTCCAGGGGATCTTCCCAACCCAGGTCTCTTGCCTCACAGGCGGATTCTTTATCAGCTGAGCCACAAGGGAACTAGTGAAAAAACAAAGTAAGTATTTCCCTGAATTCTGTGAGCTGTTCTAGAAATCCAAATGGCAGGTGATCGTGAAAACCTCTGATGTGTGTAGTCAGGTAACAAAAGTTGTGGGTAGTCCGGGGACCTACTATTTGCAACTGATTCTGAGGTGGGGGGGCAGTCTCCTAGGACTGAGTCCTTAACCTATGGGATGTGATGCTTTCTCCAGGTAGACAGTGTCAGAACTGAGTTAAACTGTAGGATACCAGCTGGTGTCCTAAGTGTCCTACCAAAAAATTGCTTGGTGTCAGACATAAAAATTCATACACTTGGTTTCCAAAATGTTGTGAAAAGCGGTAGTATGTCAAAGTAAAGGAGAAACACAGGAGGACTAGTTTTGCCAAGACAGCACCAATACAACAAATTCTAACACTCACTATCAATTCTAACAGAGATGTTTACAGACCAAACTGGCCAAAATAACGGATTCCATAAGATATCTGAAAGGTATCTTTGTAAGTGCTGAGGCGGTACAGTTTAGCAAAGCAGTTTTAGAATTTGTTCTGGCCATGGAACCCTTTTTCTTACCCTGTTTCCCCTGTTCCACTGATAACCCTGTCATTTTTAAGAGCTAAATTGGAGCCCAGGATCTGCTCTTCATTAATTAGTAAGGATATAAGTCCTGGTTCTTCTAGTTAACAAATCACTGAACTTCAATTTTCTTATATATAAAATGGAAATAATACCTACATCACAAAGCTACCGTGAGGTTTAAAGGAAATAATGTATTTGAATATTCCATAGCTTATTAGAAGCTTCTTAGATATGTATTAAAGGTGAACATAAAACAAAAACAGAGAAACATAAAAATATAAAAGCTTCTGATTACTAGGAAGAGTGGAAAATAGGGCAAATATTTAAGCAGAAAAAACAAATAAGTTTTCTAACGTAGGAAAACAGGATAAAGATATTATGAGGAATTTAAAAAAAAACTATCATTATCACCATCATCATCTCTACTATGTGCCAGACACGATGCTTGGCAGTATGCTTACAACATCTTAACATTTCATTCTCACAACAATTCATCAAGATATTTACTATCATTTTTCAACAAGGAGATTAAACATTGACTAGAATATAAATTAAACACAGGATGAGATTTTGTCTGTGTTAATCATGAGAAACGCTGGGCTGGAAGAAGCACAGGCTGGAATCAAGACTGCCAGGAGAAATATCAGTCACCTCAGATATGCAGATGATACCACCCTTATGGCAGAAAGTGAAGAAATAAAGAGCCTCTTGATGAAAGTGAAAGAGGAGAGTGAAAAAGTTGGCTTAAAGCTCAACATTCAGAAAACTAAGATCATGGCATCTGGTCCCATCACTTCATGGCAAATAGATGGGGAAACAGTGGCTGACTTTATTTTTCTGGGCTCCAAAATAACTGCAGATGGTGACTGCAGCCATGAAATTAAAAGATGCTTACTCCTTGGAAGGAAAGTTATGACCAACCTAGACAGCATACTCAAAAGCAGAGACATTACTTTGCCGACTAAGTTCTGTCTAGTCAAGGCTATGGTTTTTCCAGTAGTCATGTATGGATGTGAGAGTTGGACTATAAAGAAAGCTGAGCGCCAAAGAATTGATGCTTTTGAACTGTGGTGTTGGAGAAGACTCTTGAGAATCCCTTGGACTACAAGATCCAACCAGTCTATCCTAAGGGAGATCAGTCCTGGGTGTTCATTGGAAGGAATGATGTTGAAGCTGAAACTCCAATACTTTGGCCACCTGATGCAAAGAAGTGACTCACTGGAAAAGACCCTGATACTGGGAAACATTGAGGGCAAGTGAATGGGATGAGAGAGGATAAGATGGTTGGATGGCATCACCGACTCAAAGGACATGGGTTTGGGTGGACTCCGGGAGTTGGTGATGGACAGGGAGGCCTGGAGTGCTGTGGTTCATGGGGTTGTGAAGATTCAGACACCACTGAGCGACTGAACTGAACTGAATCATCATTTTGTAGCAGATAGCTTAGTGGATAACAGGCACTTAAAAATATGTATTGGCCAGATGGGTGGACGAAGAAGAGAAACTCCAAAAAGTTACCTGCTGGAGACACACAGTCTATAGTGATGTCTGAATTTAAACCTGAGTCCAGCTAACTCCAGAGGCCACACTTATACTCAGCATGTCTTAGAAGGGCCTCATCATATAAATGGATTAACAGAAATGACTAATAAAAGGAGAACATTACGTTAAGCTGGAATTCTATGACCCTTAAAGACAGCATCTAAAGTAGTATAAAAGGTAAAAGAGAATAATAGAAAAATTAGCAAATGGTATATCGAGTAAGACTGTTTAAGAAAGACTTAACAGATAATAAATAAATCCAAGATAGCAATCTTGGACCATGAATGTAAGGAACATTCTAAGCAAATAGTACCGAGTATGATTCTGGTCTGAAGTATATGAAAAGTACGAAGGAAGACAGGAATAAAGGGCTGACACAATGGATTTGACATTGTAGCTGATTTACAGAAGTAGCATCAAGCTGAGAGGAACAAAACCCAGTTGCACACAGAGGTGAGAGAAGATCACGATCTATTCTAAGACCATCATTGTATTAAACGTTGAAGTAAAAAGAAAGCTACAAAGGAAGAAAGTATCCAAACTAGAAGTGGGCCAAATCTGTAAGCTAAGAAATAACACATTAACTATTTATAAATGGCTGTTTAGTCCTAACTGGGGTGGCTAACCATATACATATAAGTGGAGGTGCAGGAAAATATTAAAAAGGCATTAACTTCATGGACTTAGTTATGAGCCACTAAAACCACAGAATTGGAAAGAACAAAGAACTGAACTGAGGGGGACAGTTCAGGGAGAAAACTTTATAAAGAATCACGAGGGTTGATTCTTTATAAAGTTGATTTTTCATAAAGAACACTGCCGGGTTGAATAGTAGCCTATACTCAGTTTTGTAAATTAAAGCTTCCTAAACTACATTCTTGACACTTTTTTATGAACACTTTACACACAGGACTAGTCTAAGCAATCATTTATAAAATTCTAGACACATAACCCCAAATCCACTTAAGTCAGTCTCTATTTTAGTCTCTTTAGACAGATTAAAGTCTCCTCAGTTAATTGCCCTAGTCCTTTAAAACAAAACAAACAATGATAACTCAGCAAATTTTTAGAACATCTTAACACTGACAAAAGGCATCAACAAAATAAACTATTCCCAGAAAAGCCTAAAAAGAGACAAAGTTGACAGATATTGCTGCCTATTGATTTGTGTGTATTTTTAAACACTTACCTAAGCAATTTATGACCATTTGTTGTGGCAACTTCAGCAAGGCTTGTTAGAATCTTTAAATACTGGCTTTCACTTTGCTGAGACAAATGCTCCAGAACTTGCCGTAACTAAATTTTTTACAGATAAAAAAATATAATTACATAATAATCCAATAAACTTTGTCAAGAAATGAAGTACTTGTTAGCTTGGTAAGTTATCCCAAAGCTCAATTAGCTGAATCAAGTCCTTTACAAATATCTGCCCTTGCATAAAATCAAAAGCTTATACAGAGATAAGATGACATAAAATCTTTGTTCATTCACCCAGTGAAAAAGTATAGATAGAAGTCACCAAGTTTTTTTATGGAAATTAATGCCAAACTTCTAAATTATAAAAATAACTTAAACTTTATAATTATTCAAAGAGTAGAGTAATATAAATACAGAGCTCAGTAAACTGGTGATTACTAATCATAACATGATATTCCTTCTTAGGTTCTTTTCCTCTACCAATGGGAAATATTCTAATTATCTTAAGAAGAGATCAAAGGTGCAGAGGACAGAAGACTCACAGGTCCAAATATTAGCACAAAGTTTATTAATTACTATGCAATTCATACTCACCCTACAAGCAGATAAGCCAATTCAAATTATTTAAATATTTACATAATAAAATTACTAAACACATTTGTAAAACGCCATATACACCACATATGAACAAAGCTTGTTCATTTACACACTATTAGCACAATTGTATTACCATGTTTTCTCGGAGATCTTCATTCTGTGTCATTTGAATAATTGTCTGGAAAAGCCTAGGGTGATACTGAATTAATACTTCACAGGTCTCTCCATATCCACCCTAAAAACAAGATTTAAGATTATCTAGGTTTAAAAACAAAATTCCTAAAGGAAAACTAGTCTCTTCCACATATGAGTTTGGTACCAAATATGTGAGTCTTCCACATCAAGCAACTGTCCAGTTCTCTGTGGACACTGACTGGGTGTCCCACCATTTAATTCAATTATGATGCTAACTGTCTGGAGTTAGGGCATACTACACAGTAGGGAGTCAGTCCTGCAAGAGTGCCCCCAATTCAAAAGCCAATCACAAGTCCACATCACCCATTCTTTTGACTAACTATAAGTAAGGTGCTCCTAAGACCTACTCCTCGGGTTTAATAATTTGCTAGAACTGTTCACAGGACTCAGGAAAACACTTTACTTACATGTTTACTATAAAGGCTACAACTCAGGTACAGGCAAATAGAAGAGATGCTTAAGGCAAAGTATGTAGGAAGGGGCACAGAGCTTCTATGCCCTCTGTGGGTGAGCCACCCTCTCAGCACTTTAATGTGTTCACCAACCTAGAAGCTCTCTGAGAACCACACTGCTTAGGGTTTTTATGAAACTTCCATTACACAGGCATGAATGATTAAATTATCAATCACTAGTAACTAAACTCAGTCTCTAGCTCAACTCCCTCCCCAGGAATCAGGGAGGAGGCTGCCTCTAACAACATGGATGGCTTATCTGTCAACCAGTCCCTTTCCTGAAGCTACCGAGGGTCTTTCAGTCACCAGTTATCTCATTAATATACAAAAGACATTCTTATTACTCTGGAGAGTCCAAGGGTCTTAGAACCTCTTGTGTTAGTAACTGGGATATAGGCAAATACATATTTCTTATACTATCACAGTTTCTTTTAAAGATCCTATTCTTAACAGACTAAAAATCTTTGCACCCATCCTCTCACTTGAGGGGAAAAAAAAAAAAAACTATCTTACCTGTCTCAGTTTCTATTACAAAGTAAAGTGAAGTGAAGTGAAAGTCGCTCAGTCGTGGCCGACTCTTTGTGACCCCATGGACTATACAGTCCATGGAATTCTCCAGGCCAGAATACTGGAGTGGGTAGCCATTTTCTTCTCCAGGAGAACTTCCCAACCCAGAGGTCAAACTCAGGTCTCCTGCATTGCAGGTAGATTCTTTACAATCTGAACCACAAGGGAAGCCCAAGAATACTGGAGTGGGTAGCCTACAGTAGGAATATACATTAACAACATACCTGTACACATAAATCCAGAGGGGTTACTCCATTTTTATCCGACAGATACTTGGCGCCTCGTAATAGAAGAATCTGTGCTGTGTCTCTCTGACCATGACTGTATAGAAACAGAACCAAGTTAACATATGACCTTTTTAATAAGACATAAAAATGTCTTTTGCAACAAGTTATGGACAGTTAGTATCAATCAACAGAGGATGACAATTTTGACACACTGCGAGGAAGATCTGAACTACAACCTCAACAGTTAGAAAAACTTACCAATGTTAAGTCATACCTTAATAATGTAGATAAGAAACTGACCTAGTGAATCTTCGAATTGAACTTGGGACATATTACAATAACTCATAACATTTTGAGATAAGTTGCTGCTACTCAGGCTTATGCTGTTTTTTTCTTTCAATCACTTTCTTCTCAATTCTAGCGTGACCTGCTTTCCACCACAAAGGTCCAAGTTTCCAGATTTCTTAGTCCAAAAGAATCTCAATACAAAAAATAAGTATACATTTTATGACGCTTCAATACTTGATGAAAAATAAAAATAAAAGGAGCAAAGACAAAAATCAAAATAAATAAATGGGGGGAGATTAATTAACAAAAAATACTATCTAATTTCCAACCTTCATTTTATCAGCCCACTCAGTCTGGTTTCTGCTGACAGCTATTCAATCTGACCTACAATGAAAAATTCTTATCCACATGCCCTACTCGCTCTATTTGCTCTTTCAAGTAGGTGTAGCAACCACTCTAAGCCAGAAAGAAGTTGTTTTGGGAGTTACAACCACTAGACTCTAGATTTCATTATTTTTTAATAAGATTTTTTTTAATTTTTTTAATTTAATGTTTTCGGCTGTGCTAGGTCTTAGCTGCGGCTTGGGCTTTTCTCTAGTTGTGGTGCATGGGCTTCTCACTGTAGTGGCTTCCCCTGGTGTGGAGCATAGGCTCTAGAGCGCTCGGGCTTCAACAGTTTGCTGCACATGGGCTCAGTAATTGCAGCCCCCTGGCTTCAGGGCACAGGCTCAGTAGCTGTGGCACACGGACTTAGTTGTTCCAAGGCATGTGGGATCTTCCTGGACCAGGGATCAAACCCATGTCTCCTGCACTGGCAGGCAGATTCTTTACCACTGACCCACCAGGGAAACCCCTGAAAGTGGAAGTGTTAGTCACTCAGTTGTGTCTGACTCTTTGTGACCCCATGGATCATAGCCCACCAGGCTCCTCTGTCCATGGAACTCTCCAGGCAAACATACTGGAGTGGGTAGCCATTCCCTTCTCCAGGGGATCTTCCCAATCCAGGGATTAAACTCATGTTTCCTGCACTGGCAGGCAGATTCTTTAACACTGCTGCTGCTGCTGCTAAGTCGCCTCAGTCGTGTCCGACTCTGTGCGATCCCATAGACGGCAGCCCACCAGGCTCCCCCATCCCTGGGATTCTCCAGGCAAGAACACGGGAGTGGGTTGCCATTTCCTTCTCCAATGCATGAAAGTGAAAAGTGAAAGTGAAGTCGCTCAGTTGTGCCCGACTCAGCAACCCCATGGACTGCAGCCCACCAGGTTCCTCTGTCCATTTTTCCAGGCACAAGTACTGGAGTGGGGTGCCATTGAGCCACCAGTAAAGCCTCTAGGTTTCATTATTTAAAGCTACTTTTACAAAATGCCCAAGGAAGTCATACAGCTTCAAAGAGTAAACTACTACTCAAGCACAAGTGAAACTCGAACTCATATCTCTGGTTTTCTAGACCAATACTCTTCCCACAGTACCATTACCTAAAAAGGTATGTTATTTCATAGAGATAAAGACTATACAGATTATTAGAAACTTAGATAAAAACAACCTACTCATTCTTTTCCACAAAATGACACTGCATAAAGTTTAACTGAAATTAATTTCAAAAACAGCATCCTAGTATTAACCTGGTGGCAGATATTAGGTGTATCACTCTCTTGAAACTTTATAATGCTGATTACCTTCCTTAAAACATATATCAATATATCAATAGATGAAAAATAACTTAAGAACAGTATCTTATGAACTCTGAAAAAGCAGAAAATCATGAAACCAAGTAAATCAGTAATCCCTCCAAAAGGGACAGAAACTAATTTTACTAGTCTACATTAAGAAAAGTCTTCCATCAAGCATCATTTCAGGTGGAAGTGCTGGCCACCACATTATGTATTATATAGTTAACAGTAATTATTTTACAAATAACACTGTCGTATTCTGTATAATACCTAAAAATAAGGACTATGAGAAAAGAAACTAACTCGAGCTTACTTAATCTTCAGGAAACAATGATTTTCTTTGCTAGGACCCAAAGTTCACAGAGTCAGACAGGAATGAAGTCACTTAGTACTAGTACTCATACTAAGGTTATGAAAACCCCAGATTTACAAAGCTGTTCTGTTCGACTTTAGTGACATTTATTTTACAATTATTCACTACCTGGGTCAGATGAGCAATCTTCCCAACTAAACTGTAAAGTTCTGGACAATAATTTGTTCCATAACATCAAGCAGGGCAATTGGCTTATAACATGTACTCAATGTATCTGTTGAGTTATATGACGGGCTCTAATTTTAGATTACCATTCATTTGACAAGTGAGCATTAAATAAGGTACTGAGTTACCAAAAAATAACAACAAAAAACCTTGAATAATAATTTATTTGGGATTAATTTCTTACCACATATAGCAACAGGAATAATTAATATCAAGGAAAAAATATCACTATGACATTCTTATGAAGCTGGAGTAATTTCCAAAGCTACATTAAAATCTCATCTGTAACTAGGTGGCATTTCATTTCAAAAATAAGTTAAAAGAAACAATTACTATAATACATAAAATCTGCATAATCTCATTAGGGTCACAAGTGACTCATGTGAAAAAATTGCAAAGAAGATTATCCTGTTACAGACTTCTCAAAATGCTGCATGAAAGATTTTTCAGTTCAAATAACTACAAACATGTACTCATTAACTATTCTTTACAATTCAACTTGTTTTTTTATATTGATTGAGATAACTCCCTTCAAGGAAGTGCCAATGTATTTTATGGAAACTAGGAAGTTGGCAAAATGAAGTCGCTTAGTCATGTCCAACTCTTTGTGACCCGTGGACTGTAGCCCACCAAGCTCCTCCATCCATGGGATTCTCCAGGCAAGAATACTGGAGTGGGTTGCCATTTCCTTCTCCAGGGGATCTTCCCAACCCAGGGATTGAACCCAGGTCTCCCACATTGCAGGCAGATGCTTTAACCTCTGCACCACCAGGGAAGCCCTTAAATATAAGAATCCAAGTACTAACATCAAAGATTTCAAGGGAGGAAAGGAAGCCAGGAAGGAGGAAGAAGGGGGAGGAAGCGGGAGAGGGGGGACGAAAGGTGTGGCCTTACAGACGTCTCCTGCCACCTACAGATACCCAGGCGTTATGGGACTTTTCCCTGGGCTGGCAAAGATTTAACTAATAAGAAACCTGTAGTATTCTAAAACACTTAGAACTGATTTCTCAAGAACTTTCAGGTCTCCAACTTTAGGCTCTTGCAGTGATACAATTTGAAAACTTGGCTAATGTGCATATTGTACACATATCACAACATTTTTTGGAACTGCGAATGAAATAAAGAGGCTGTATTTTCTGTATTTTCTAATAATGGTTGTTTCCTATTCTAAAAGTTTGCAATTTTTAGTCTATGGACTGTTTTATGTAGCTACTTTGTAGTGGACTTCCTAACTGAAAGGAGTTGCCCAGTAGTAGTTGTAAACCAGGTTCAGAATCTTACCTCTCTCACTTTTATTACAGACCTCCAAAATGCCATAAAAATCTCTCTAATTTATTGAATTTATATAACCACAGCTAAACCTTGCTTTCCTTAACAGAATAAAAGTTATCTGCAGTTACACAAACTATTGAAAATCACTACACATCCAAACCTTTATTAAAAGAACCAAGTTAAGGGAATGGGAAGTATTATAACTGAATACAAAACCAACCTAATCATTTAAGGATCTGAAGCATTTGCAGATACCATATAAAACTCAGCCTTTTGGCTAAGATCAAGTGGTGGCTCAGACGGAAAGCATCTGTCTACAATGTGGGAGACCTGGGTTCAATCCCTGGGTCGGGAAGTTCCCCGGAGAAGGAAATGGCAACCCACTCCAGTATTCTTGCCTAGAAAATCCCATGGATGGAGGAGCCTGGTGTCCATGGGATCTCAAAGAGTTGGACACAACTGAGCGACTTCACTTCGATATAGAAGTCTTAAAAACAAAGGCACCTGAAGATTTGGGCAGAAGGAGAAAGTCAATGTGTACCTATAGTCCACATGAAAAAAATCTAGTGAATTATCCTAAAAAAATACCTAGAAAGGAAAAGTAGCCAGGAGATACTTCCTGTCATAATTTTAGTTCAAAAGCAATCTGAAATGACTCACTCACAGAAGTATTATTTTATTAAATAGTGTTCAGAATTAGAATAGAATACAAAGGAAGAAAGAAAAGGCTTGCCTGTACTATGGGATAAGAGTCAAATTTCTTGGAAAACCTGCAGAGCAATGAAACTGAATGAGGACAAAACAACTCTGTGCTCAAGGGGTGTGGAAAAGTGTGCTACAGCTTAGTGAGCATCTACCAACTACTAAGTGTAAAATCCTCTGCAGGATGCTTTAAATAAGCCATCTCATTTAATTAGCACAAGGTATATATCAGTATTTCCATTTCACAAAGAAACAAAGCTTCAGAGGTCAAGAAGTTGCACAGTTTGGGGGCTGTGATTTGAACCCCACCTCCTATACAGTTCAATACCTTCTCAATTTAATTTAAAAAAAAAAAAAAAAAAACCTGTTTCAGCTGATCCTTGAATGAGACACATAATGATATACCTACTAACATCTCTCAACAATAAAAACTTACATTAAGTTCAGCTTTTTTATCTTAGAGGCCTGTAACTTGTCTACAAGATCAACTTGTTCTATTTCTCACTTTCCTTTCCCTTTTATGAGAGACAATACATTGGGAAGAATTTATAATTTTTAATGTATACTGGGAAGTCCTNCCTTTAGCTATCATGAATACAATTAGAAGTCTGCCTACAAAATGAATCATCTTCCATGTTCCATATTTATCATCCTGCTACAAAAATAATTTATTTTCTAGTTTCAATTTTCATCGAATTTGCTTAACCATCTTTGTTCAGTGAGATATAATGTTTGCCCAGTTAAAACTTAATGACGGGTATATAATACTAGCAGAAAGCACTTCTAAAAAATTCTTTTACACATCCCTATGCTCAGACTAACTATACGAATATCACAGTTAAGTACAACACTAATATACCTATATTTTACCAGTACACATGGCATTGTTTTACATAAGATAGTTTTCAAAAATGTAATTACAATGATTTACTCATTCAAAAACATTTACAAAGCATTTAAGCACAAAGCACTGTACCACACAAGGAATATAAAATGATGAATAAGACAAAATTCTTTCTTTCATTGGGCTTTCAGTCCAGCAGGGGAGACATATTATAAACCAGTAAATAAACACTATAAAATACAAAGTGCTATGAAGGAAATGATCATGATGCTGTGATAGGAAATATGCAGACAGGCCTACTTAGATTGGTCAGGAATTCCTTCCTAAAAATTAACAATGAAGCACATGGAGTCAGCCACATAGAAAGTCTATGGAAGAACATTTCAGGCAAAACAAACAGCATGTAGAAAAGCCTGCTGGAAAGAATCCACTGCATTTGAGGAACTCAAAGAGAACCAACGTGGCTGAACCACAGTGAGCTAAGCAGGGTCAGACCACGCAGGTCTCATGAAAGAAGGCGTACATGCATGCTCAGTTGCTCAGTCATGTCCAACTGTTTGTGACCCCATGAAATGTACCCTGGCAGGCTCCTCTGTTCACGGGATTTTTCAGGCAAGAACACTAGAGTGAGTTGCCAATTTCTCCTCCAGGAAAGAAGGCAGGGTTTGGAATTTAATGGAAATTCAATAAAGACGCACTGAAAAGTTTAAATACAAGGTTTAAACACAAAGAGATAACAGCCAAATCATTTTTTAGAAGGTCACCATGGCTTCTGACGAAAGAACAGAAGGTAGGGAAACAACAGAGGAATCAGGAAGACCAGTTAACACGCTACTGCAGTATTCTAAACAAGAGGTTACAACTTTAACTAAAATAGTTTAGCAAGGTGGAGAGAAGTGATGAGATTCAGAATGTATTCTCAAAGTGGAAATTATAGAACTTACTAATATATTCCAAGTTGAGGGTCAGAGAGAGAGATAAAGAGAAATAAAAAATAATGACTAGTTTCTGGCTTACACAACTGAGAAGATACGGGTTCCAATGACTGAGATGAGAAAAACTGGAGAAAAGCCTTGAAAAGGAAATCAGAAGCAAATTTTGGATATGTCAACAGTTGAGATTCTCTGAGACCTCCAAGTGATGATGTAAATCAAGAACTGGACATTCAAATCTGAAGTTTCAAAGAAAGGTCTAATCTAGAGATAAGCCCTCAAGATAGGATATAATTTCAGGAAATCAATGATATTATTCATAAATTCAGGACACTAAAAAAGGAACGGGTAGGGTATTCTAGCCAAGCAATTAAATTTTAAGTATAACATGAGAAAAAACCTGGATTCAGGGAAGATCTAGAGGTCTAGATATTCAGAAATCTTTGTGTTCTAATTGAAGGCTTAATGATTTGAATTAGTCAGATCAAAGCAACATTAGAGACCTTAAAAGAGAAGTTAAACAAGGAAAAAAGCAGATGTTTCATCTAAAACAAATCTCCAGGGAATTCCTGGGTGGTCCAGTGGTTAGGACTCAGCTCTTTTACCGCCAGGTCTCAGGTTCAATCCCTGGTCAAGGAAATAAGATCCTGCAAGCAACATAGTGCGACAAAAAAATTTTTTTAAATCTCCGGTAAAATGACATGAAAAAGAAAAGAGCTTTCTGGAAAGCATTATAGCTAACATAGGGAGCCTAAATAAATACTACAATTCTTATAATCTAAACCAAAAAGAAAAATCAAGTGTACTGTGAACTGCTCCTAACTGCAACTAATTAAACATATTGTATGGGGTTGGGGGGGAGGTATGTGTATAATTATTACACTGTCAGCTCCTTAAGGACTGGGGTTTATTTATTACTGTATCACTAATGCCTATAATACTACATGGCACACTGCTGCTAAGTTGCTAAGTCACTTCAGTTGCGTCTGACTCTGTGTGACCCCATAGACGGCAGCCCAACAGGCTCTCCAATCCCTGGGACTCTCCAGGCAAGAATACTGGAGTGGGTTGCCATTTCCTTCTCCAATGCATGAAAGTAAAAACTGAAAGTGAAGTCATTCAGTCGTGTCCGACTTCACGACCCCATGGACTACAGCCTACCAGGCTCCTCCATCCATGGGATTTTCCAGGCAAGAGTACTGGAGTGGGGTGCCATTGCCTTCTCTGTGCTAAATAAACATTTGCTTATTACATGAATGAATCAATGAATAAAAAGTACGCTTAAAGAAAATGAACTAAGACAAATGTGTAAAAACAACTTAATGCATAACTTACTATTTAATAAGAATGATTAAAGAATTTTTTTTTTAAGTTACAAATCCCGAGAAAGCAAACACACAGCTCTGAACTAAGACATGCTTTAATAGCTTATCCTATTGAAACTAAGTTGGTACTTGATAAAGAAAATGATGGAAATTACTGGATTACTGACACACCTTTCTTATTACTTACCAAGTAATTCGCCTAAAACTTAAGTAATCAAGTAAATCAAAAGCTTCCACTTATGACATATGAAAACACTGGCAGTATAAAACACTTTTCATCATGCAGTTAAATAAAAGAAACATAATGCTACATATGTCTTCTTAAAAGGGAGCACAGTATTTCTGGGAAAACAAGAGTTTTAGAAAATATAAAAGTATGTTTGTGTTTGGAAATACAGCAGATGCAACTTTCTTTAATGAAAGCATCAGGCAATATAAAATATCATACCTGCAAGCAAAGTACAGTGGAGTGGCTCCTGATACATTTGGTCTGTTAATATCAGCACCACTGTCCAGCAAGCACTGCACTGTCTGGGAAGAAAAGAAACAAAACTAAAGCCAGAGAAGTCAAATAAGGACAGTTACAACAATTTTAATCCACTTAATAAGGAAAGTTCTTACCACAACCTGAAGCTTTAAAGAAGAGTAGCAACATGACAATTATGATGGCTGAATAAATTACACTTTTTGTTAAGCTCCAAGTCTCAGGCACTACACAGTATTTGTGGAATTATCAATGTAATGTAAATTGTGTTAACCTGGGAAGGTTCCAGAAAATCACTGACACATGAAGTAGGTACCAAAGACTTGAAATGTGGCCAGTACAACTGAGGAATGGAATTTTAAACTTTATTTTATTATAATTAAGTTTAAATAGCTACATACGGCTAGTAAACTGGACTGATAGTAAACTAGTGCTGATCTAGATATCCAAATTTTTTGCCTCTAAAAATAAATAGTAGATAGCAGAGGCTCTAACCTTCTATAAATTCAAAGAGTATAATAATTAAAATACAAAATATTAAAAAGCTAAGAAGTCCTTTACTGTTCACAGTAGCCAATGCCAACTCAGTTTCTCTGATAGTCATTCACATACAATCTTGTCCCCTAAGCTCTACTTCTGCAATCATCTGAAGTGTACTAAGGTACACGTTATCACGTCTACAGGATAACTAAACATGAATAGACAGACAACATTTAAGACAGAACTGAAGCAGGCCTCTAACCTGAAAAACAAACAGAAAAAGGATGAAAAATAAAGAAATAAAGGGAACCAAAGTAAATAGCAAAACAAATTTAAAAACCAACTAATACTCTTAAGACAGACTAGATACTATTCATGGGACACAAACAAGATTCTGGGGTAAAAATATTCAGAGAATAAGACATTAAAAATTTGATGGAAGAGTAAAATTCAATGTATATATGCATGTGAAGCCACTTCAGTCCTGTCTGACTCTGCGACCCCGTGGACTATATATAGCCCACCAGGCTCCTCTGTCCATGGGGTTCTCTAGGCACAAATACTGAAGTGAGTTGCCATTTCCTTCTCCAGGGGATCTTCCCAACCCAGAGACAGAACTTGGGTCTCTTGTGTCTCCTGCAGTGGCATGCGGGTTCACCACTAGTACCACCTGAGAAACTCAAAAATTCAATAGAAGTTTAGAAATACAGTGTTGAAAAATTCTACAAGAATCAAAAAGACAAAGAAAACAGGAAAACTAGTAGAAAAATGACTGGACAAAACTAGCCAATCAATCCAAGGAGGCATGTTATAGAAACTGAGAATAAAGGAAATAAAGGAGCTACATGGAAATGTAAATGATGAAACACCCCCAAAATTGTAAAGTGAATGACTTTCAATGTAAAATTCCACAGCCAGCCACACTATCATTCAAATATAAGCTTTTAAATAAAAAACATGCTTAGCTATGTAAGATATCAAAAAATTTAACTTCAACACATCTGTTCTCAAGAAGCTACTGGAGGATACTCTCCTCCAAAACAAGGGAATGAAATATATCAAAATAGAAGATGTGGAATCTAGAATACTGAAGATCAAACATAGATGAGATTAAGAAATACTCAGGTTTAGAGACAAACAATGGACATTATCTAATGATTTTGTCTTCGAAGAAACCAGTACTGAGAAAGATTTTATGGGAGCATATAGGAAAAATTACTGATTTACATCTATTGGATCATAGAAAAAGCAAGGAAAATTTTAAAAAAAACATCTATTTCTGCTTCACGGACTACTCTAAAGCCTTTGACTGTGTGGATCACAACAAACTGTGGAAAATTATTAAAGAGACAGGAATACCAGGCCACCTTACCTGTCTCCTGAGAAACCTGTGTGCAGGTCAAGAAGCAACAGTTAGAACTGGACACAGAACAATGGACTGGCTCAAAGTTGGGAAAGGAGTACATCAAGGCTGTACATTGTAACCTTGCTTATCTAACGTATATGCACAGTACATCATGTGAAATGCTGGGCTTGATGAATCACAGGCTAGAATCAAAATTGCAGGAAGAAATATTAACAACCTCAGATATGCACTGATACCACTCTAATGGAAGAAAGGGAAGAGGAACTAAAGATGAAAACGCTGGCTTAAAACTCAAAATTCAAAAAACGAAGATCATGGCATCTGTTTCCATCACTTCACGTCAAATAGATGGGGAAAAAGTAGAAACAATGGCAGACTTTATTTTCTTGGGCTCCAAAACCACTGTGAACAGTGACCACAGCCATAAAAATAAAAGACGTTTGCTCCTTGGAAGAAAACCTATGACAAACCTAGACAGTGTATTAAATAGCAGAGACATCACTTTGCCAACAAAGATCCATACAGTCAAAGCTATGGATTTTCCAGTAGTCACATACAGATGCTAGAACTGAACCATAAAGAAGGCTGAGCACTGAAGAATCAATGCTTTTGAACTGTGGTGCTGGAGAAGACTCTTGAGAGTCCCCTGGACAGTAAGATCAAATCAGTCAATTCTAAAGGAAATCAATCCTGAATATTCATTGGGAGGACTAATGCTAAAGCTCCAATACTTGACCACCTGGTGCAAAGAGCCAACTCACTGGAAAACACTGATGCTGAGAAAGATTGAAATTAGGAGGAGAAGGGCAACATAGGATGAGATGGTTAGATGGTATCACCAACTCAATGGACATGAGTTTGAGCAAACTCCAGGAGATGGTGAAGGACAAAGAAGCATGGCATGTTGCAGTCCACAGGGTAGCAAAGAGTTGGACATGACTTAGTGACTAAACAACAACTGATTCACACACCAAAAACAAAAACAAAAACTGAGCAAAGTTAATAGTCATCCTAGAGAAAATGTTATTGTATTACACTACTTGACTCAGCAGTAAACAATATTTACTGAACTATATACAACAAAGGAGATCGGTCCTGGGTGTTCATTGGAAGGACTGATGTTGAAGCTGAAAGAAACTCCAATACTTTGGCCACCTGATGAGAAGAGCTGACTCATTTGAAAAGACCCTGATGCTGGGAAAGATGGGGATGACAGAGGATGAGATGGTTGGATAGCATCACCGACTTAATGGACATGGGTTTGGGTGGACTCCAGGAGATGGTGATGGACAGGGAGGCATGGTGTGCTGCAGTTCATGGGGTCACAAAGAGTCAGACACAACTGAGCCACTGAACTGAATATTGTCTCACAAAAATTTGATATAATTAATTTTAGAAATGGGAAGATACTGCACAGGAAAAGGACTTAAATTAATTAAATCCTCACTCACTATAACAAGAAATGATTCAGTGATATCTAAAAGTCATAAATTAAGAAAGAACAATAGAAGAATATTATGTGGAAATAGATACAGAAGAGAAGCTAAAAGAATTGAAAATTGTCGCCTAACGATTATGAATTGAGAAAGAAGGGTATTTAAGGGAGTATAATTTTTTATTACAAAGATTTTGATAAAAAATATTTTAAGAGATAAGCTATTCATATATTACTGCTATTTGAATTTACTTCTATTTCAGGAGGAATTCAAAAATCTATGTAATAGCAACACTATTATATTAACTTTATTATCAGCTATGCAATTGTGAAACTCAGGAGAGGTGGTCAAGAACAACTCTCAAATATAAGAAAATAAGCACTTAGGTTATTATTTTATAAGGCAAGGCCCTCTTGAACCTTTTGATCATGGTTTTTGCCTTTCTGACCTCTGACTAAGAAGCTGTATTTGTGTGATCCAAATCTGAAGTGAGACAGATAGCAGCAATAATGTTCACTGACTGTTACAGAAAGTATATAGACAATAAGCCATCTCTCAAAAGGCACAGAAGAGATGAAGTCAATTACATCAAAAACACATATTAATATTTAATTGAGATGCAGCAACCAGAGAGGAGCTGAAATAAAGTAATTAACAAAACATATTATGCATTCGTAAAAATTATATAACAGCTAAAAGTATATAATGATATATTAATACAAATAACCTTACCATGTGCTTGGACACTGTGCTAATAAGCATTTATCATTTCATTTATTGCATCCTGTGGGGAAGTTGATATTCTTCTCTCCAGTTTTACAAGTAGGAAACTCAAGTCTCAAAGGGGTCAAGTAATATGCACCCCAATACACAAATGAACAGGGGAGCAGGGATTAAAACATAAGTCTATGGTCATAACCACTAGACAATTTACCAAAAAAATAGAAATTCAAACTTTTCTAAATTCAGAATAGTAAATAGAATTATGGTTAATCTGGCATATCTTCTTAAATTACATTAATTGTAGATGATCTAATAGTTCCCTATACATACCTACTTAAGAGTCAAGCTCAAGGACCAACGTAAGTTATTTGTGTTTAGCTTTTAAATAATGCCATTTCTAAATCCACATAGTTTTCACATTATTTCTGCATTTTTAAAATTTATACTGTAGAGTTCACAGTAAAATAAACTAGCCATTAAACTAACATATTCCTCTACAAAGTAGTAAGACAAACTTCAGGCAAATCATAGCAAGAAAGTATGATGCACAAGATGAAATGTAATACATTTCTATCATATCCTTTACATAGTAAATATTCTACAAATACATTAAAAATTCTGTTCTTAAGAAAGGAAAACGCTCGATTAAGAAAAAAGGAAAAAACTCATCCAGCATTTTTTTATATTCATAAATCTTTCCGCTTTTCTAACAAAATCATCCCAATTAAGAGCCTCAAAATACACAACTATTAAAAGAAACATGTATTTTCTAAAAGTTTCAATAGATCCCACGTAGATGAAATGTTGCCTGAAGACAAACAAGGAGAAAAACCCACTTCCCTCAGAGTAAGAATAAAAAAATACATAAAGGGATTTGAAGGTAAAAGAAAAAAATTGCCTTGCAGCACTGAAATGAGTGAAAAGTCATCAATCTTCGTAATTAAAAAAAAAGTTCGCAGATTTCTTTTTGTAAAAGCTCTGTAATAGAAGGAGAAAGGATAATGCAGAATTCAATTATTGATTAAATTACATAATAAAAGGAGCAAGAAAGTCACATAACTTAAAAGGTTGGTATTTTTTAAATTTCCAGTCTATGTTAAACTACCTATATGTATAATGACTCTGAAACAAGGAAAATTCAGTTGGAGGAAACTCTTGAGTATTTATTAAATTAAAAATATAAAAGGTCTTGAACAAACACTACTACTTAAGGATTTTAAATTATACAGAAGCACAAGGCAAAACATAACTGAAGAGAATTCTGGATTCAGCTACTAAAATCCCCAAGAGTTTTCAGTAACAAACAAATCAGATACAATCCTTTATAAGAATGAGCATTATCAATGTACACTTCTCTTAAAGTTACAGAAGAAAAAAGATACAAAATCCAGAAATGGAAAGAAAATGGCAGAAGAATACTGGTTGGTAAGATACTGCATTTGAATAGTCCATTCTCCCTTACATCAAAAATTGCAAAGTTTGTATGTGCTAGTAGTGGGGGACCACTTTAGATGCAAGAGTCCTAGCATTGAACAAAATGGACAAACATCTGCCTTCATAAAGTTTACATTCTCATGGAAAAGGAAAACAAAGGGAAAAAAGAAATAAAATATGTAGTGTGCTAGACAGTGATTTAGTGCTATCAGAAAAACTGATAGGATTCTCTACGGCAGATCTGGATTCAATTTGTTTTAGCAAATTTCTCATCCCTAAGCCCCTACACACAAATACTTCTGTGAAAACTGCACTGCATCTGTTTAAAAGATTACAAGCCGTGAAGTCCAAAAAAAAAAATCATTGTAATTTACAATTGTCATAAGTTCACATTTTCAAAATTTCATGGCTTCTCATTTACTTGCAAAAATTAAGTTTAGCAGCTTACAGTTTAGTAAAGGTAAACATGTAAAGGTATAGTAACATAAATATCTGTGACTGATAGCTGATTACCTATATCTTTCAAGTTAACATAACAATTTCAAGAACTACACTGAACTGAAATCATTTTATGTATCTAATATAGGTCAGGAAAACGTGCTTTTTAAATAATTCAGAACTTCAAATTCCCTGTCCAGCCCTCTTCCCTTTAAAACAACAACATCACACTATTCTCCTATTCCTAGGTAATCTACAGGTAATCCACGATAGGAGTTTTCCTCCTTACAGAGTAAGAAACTGCTGGGAAGGAATCCTGAAAGAAAAACATTGAAAGGGAATTTGCATATGGCCTTCAAGAAATCCATAAAAAGAAAAAATACACTTTCAACAGACTTCATGACCTTTCAAGTGATAAAACAACATCCTGAGTGGAAAACTAATGTGCAAACCTAATGTTTGGGTCAATCTCAAAAGTCATTTAATTGAAGGCAGCAACTTACCAAGACCACCTGTGCCCAATAAGCGGATAAATTACAAAGCAAGAAATCCAAGGCAGTTCTGCTTTATCAATGTCAACTCTCTGAACAACAATGATCAAAGTAAAAAGGAACAGATACTCAATATTAAACCATAAGTACAAATCTGAGTTGCTGTATTATCATTACTAAAGAAATGATAATCAAAAAACAAAAAAAGCATCTTTCATCTCTTATTAAAAGTAATTCTGATGACAGGACAGTAATGCACAAACAACTTATATACTAAATAAAATGGCCAACTCACTAATCAGTGACTGGTTTACACAGGTCTTCTCTAGAAACCTGTCCACCTAAGCCTATTGAGACTTTGAATCCATATGTAATATCGAGCAAAAATCAGTATTATCTGGTTGTGTTAGAAAAAAACCCACAGTAACAGAACTTTCTATTATATCCTCACATTTCTCAGAAGTGATGAAAGGAAAATTCTAACATCAGAATAAATAAAATTACTCTGAACCTAAAAACACACTCTGAAATGTTAAGTACATCTACCATTGTGCCTCAAGGCTGAATTCAGTTAATGTTTTTGCAAAAGCTTTCAATTAAGTTTGCATGGCTGTCCTATAATTCTCTGGATGAAAAGCTTGGAAGCTGGCTAAAAATTTCAAGAGAGCTGACTGAACGTAAGTGAACTGTTCCTTAACAAGCCTACAATTTTAGCAAAAAAAAAAAAAATGCAGTCAGTTCTATCAAAGATCATCTACTCTAAGTTCAACTATCATTTCATATTGCTTGTGAACCTTCATATCACTGTATAAATTTAGCACTATAAAGTTTATTCTGATAAAAATAAAATTTCTTGTTTAAGTGAACTTAGTCCAAAAACTAATCCTTCTATATACTCTAACTTACATAAAATTGAGACTGAACCAACTGACAGTTCTCCAGAGTTTCTAAATCCACGTTATTCCAGGAAAACAGTAATCAACCATTTGTGGCAATTAAACATGTCAATAAATCTTAAAGACCTAAAGACAATGAAAAAAGTTATCAAAAAGTAAGTTCAACTCATTGTCAAAAAAACTGGAGTCAATTATACATATATCTTGCCCACGGACAGAGGAGCCTGGTGGGCTATAGTCCATGGGGTCACAGAGTCAGACACAACTCAGCGACACCTTCACAACAATATTAGTTTTTTTACTATACTTCTAAAAATGAGATTAAAAATCAAACAACACACTGGACCTAGCTTACTGCACAAGAGTAAATGAATTAAAGAGTTCAGATAGTGATCCTTGTACTGTTTTTACAGATTCATATCATCAATAATAATGGCAATAACAGTACCAATACTATCATTACTCTTAAGTGTCTTCCAAAGTGTTCACAACACTTTCTTTAATTATGTAATCAGTAGACAGAATATACCTTAGGAGATAGATAAGGATAGAAGAAGAAAAAAGTTGCCAGACTACATAGTAAGCCAGATGAATAATCAAATTCTCAAATGATTTTCTATTTGAAATCAATATCCACAGACAATACAATAATTCTGGTATTGTATAGCTCCCCTTCATGGATCACAGCCTGTCTTGATGAAGGGGCTGGTGTAACTTAATAAAGTGAAGAGCCATGCCATGCAGGGCCACCAGACAGACAGGTCATAGTGAAGAGTTCTGACAAAATGTGGTCCACTGGAGCAGGGAATGGCAAACCATTCCAGTATTCTAGCCTCAAGAACCACATGAACAGTATGAAAAGGCAAAAAGATATGACACCAGAAGATGAGTTACCCAGGTCAAGAGGTGTCTAATATGCTACTAGGGAAAAGTAGAGGGCAATTAATAATAGATCTAGAAAGAATGAAGCAGTTGGGCCAAGGTGGAAATGATGCTCAGTTGCAGATATGTTGAAAGTGAAGTCTGATACTGTAAAGAAGACTATTGCATAAGAACACAGAATGATAGGTTTATGAATCAAGGCAAAGAGCTGACACACTGGAAAAGACCCTGATGTTGGCAAAGATTGACGGCAGAAGGAGAAAGGGACACCAGAGGACGAGATGGTTGATGGTATCACTGACTCAATGAACATCAGTTTGAGCAAACTCAGGGAGATAGTGAAGAACAGGGAAGCCTGGCATGCTGCAGTTCATGGGGTTGCAAAGAGTCAGATGTGAATTAGCAACTGAATAAATTAGATGTGGTCAAGCAGGAGATGACAAAAGTGGACATCTACATCTTAGGAATCAGTGAACTAAAATGGACAGGAATGGACAAATGTAATTCAGATCGCCATTATATCTACTACTGTGGGCAAGAATCCCTTAGAAGAAATGGAGTAGCCCTTATAGTCAACAAAAGGGTCCAAAATGCAGTACTTAGGTGCAATCTAAAAAATGACAGAATGGTCTCCGTTCATTTCTAAGGCAAACAATTCAACATCACAGTAATTCAAGTCTATGCCTCAACCACCGATGCCAAAGAAGTTGAAATAGACTAGTTCTATTAAAATCTACAAGACCTTCTAAAACTAACACCACAAACAGATGTGCTTTTCATCAGAGGGGATTGGAATGCAAAGGTAGGAAGTCAATAGATACCTGGCAAGTTTGGTCTTGGAGTACAAAAAGAAGCAGGGCAAATATTAAATGAGTTTGGTCAAGAGAATACACTGGTCACAGGAACCACCCTCTTCCAACAACACAAGAGACAACTCTACACACGGACATCACCAAATGGTCAATACTAAAATCAGACTGACTATACTCTTTGCAGCCAAAGATGGAGAAGCTCTATAAAGCCAGCAAAAACAAGACCTGGAGCTGACTGTGGCTCAGATCATCAGCTCCTTATTGCAAAATTCAGGCTTAAATTGAAGTAAGTAGGGAAAACCAGTAGGTCACTCAGGTATAATCATCTCCCTTATGATTATACAGTGGAGATGACAAATAGATTCAAGGGATTACACCCAGTAGACAGAGTGCCTGAAGAACTATGGACAGAAGACTAGAAGAGTGTACATGAGGCAATGATCAAAATCATCCCAAAGAAAAAGAAATTTAAGGCAAAATGGTTGTCTGAAGAGGCTTTACCAACAGCTGAGGAAAGAAGAGAAGTGAAAAGCTAGGAAGAAAGGGAAAGGTATACCAAACTGAATACAGAGTTCCAGAGTAGAGCAAGGAGAGGTAAGAAGGCCTTCTTAAATGAACAATGCTGAGAAATAGAGGAAAACAAAAGAATGGATAAGACTTGAGATCTCTTCAAGAAAATTGGGAAAAGGGAACATTTCATACAAGAATGAAGAATGGGCAGGATAAAGGGCAGAAACAGTAAGGACCTAACAGAAGCAGAAGAGATGAAGAAGAGATGGCAAGAATACACAGAAAAACTGTACAAAAAAGGTCTTAATGATCTGGGTAACCACAATGCTGTGGTCACTCATCTAGAGGCAGACATCCTGGAATGTGAAGACAAGTAGGCCTTAGGAAGCATTATTATAAACAAAGCTAGTGGAGGTGATGGAATTCCAGATAAGCTATTTCAAATCCTAAAAGATGATGCTGTTAAAGTGCTGTACTTAGTGTATCAGCAAATTTGGAAAACTCAGCAGTGGTCACAGGACTGGAAAATGTCAGTTTTCATTGCAATGCCAAAGAATGTTCAAACTACTGTACAACTGCATTTGTTTCGCATGCTAGTAAGGTAATGTTCAAAATCTTTCAAGCTAGGCTTCAGCAGTATATGAACTGAGAACTTCCAGATGTACAGGCTGGATTTAGAAAAGGTAGAGGAACCAGAGATCAAATTGCCAACATCTGTTGGATCATAGAGAAAGCAAGGTAATTCCAGAAAAACATCTATTTCTGCTTCACTGACTACGCTAAAGCCTTTGACTTTGTGGATCACACTGTGGAAAATTCTTAAAAAGATGGGAATATCAAACCACCCTACCTGTCTCCTGAGAAACCTGTATGCGGGCAAAGAAGCAACAGAACCGGACATGGAACAACAGACTGGTTCCAAATTGGGAAAGGCAGACAAGGCTGTATACTGTCACCCTGCTTGTTTACCATCTATGCAGAGTACATCATTAGATATGTTGGGCTGGATGAATCACAGGCTGGAATCAAGATTGCAGGCAAAAAATATCAACAATCTCAGATATGCAGATGATACCATTCTAATGGTAGAAAGTAAAGAGCAACTAAAGAGATTTTTGATGAGGGTGAAAGAGGAGAGCAAAAAAGCTGGCTTAAACTCAACATTCAGAAAACTAAGATCATGGCATCTGGTTCCATCACTTCATGGCAAACAGAAGGGGAAAAAGTGGAAGCAATGACAGATTTTCTTGGGCTCCAAAATCACTGCAGATGTTGACTGCAGCCATGAAATTAAAAGACACTTGCTTCCTGGAAGGAAAGCCATGACAAACCTCTGCATATTAAAAAACAGAGATGTCACTTTGACGACAAAGGTCCATATAGTCAAAGCTATGGTTTTTCGAGTGGTCATGTATGGATGTGAGAGTTGGACCATAAAGAAGGCTGAGTGCCCAAGACTTGATGCTTTTGAATTGCAATGCTGGAGAATATTCTTGAGAGTCCCTTGGACTGCAAGGAGATGAAACCAGTCAGTCCTAAAGGAAATCAATCCTGAACATTCACTGGAAGGATTGATGCTAAAGCTGATGCTCCAGTACTTTGGTCACCTGATGAAAAAAGCCAACTCACTGGAAAAGATCCTGATGCTGGGTAAGACCAAAGGCAAAAGGAAAAGAGGGTAGCAGAGGATGAGATGATTAGATGGCATCACTGACTCAATGGACATGAATTTGAGCAAACTCCAGGAGATAGTGAAGGACTGGGATTCCCAGCGCAGTCCAGGGGGTCGTAAGAGTCAGAACTGAAGTAGTTTAAAATCATAATGCTATTATGTCACAAGGACAAAAATGATCATACTGTACTCTTCAACTGACCAAACCACTTCCTTCCAGCAAGAGGATGAAAACATCCTTATCTTGATTTACCTCTAACAAAACAGATGCATCTATATGAAATCATGTCAAAAATTACTTGATTTCTTAATTATGACAAAATCAATCTTTCTTCCAAATCTTGTATCTGTAAAAAAAAGGTAATGTAAATCTATAATTTATGTGTCATCAAAGCAAGAATACAGTATTCAACTATAAATTCTACAAAGCTTTAGAGCTCTTAGCCAGTTCAAAATCTTTTCATGCATTCTTGAGATTTTCCCTAAAATGAGATTAAAAGGTAAATTTCAGAGCATTTCTTTATAATATCATCCTCTTTAATTTGAAAAGAGCTTATATGCTTTAAAAAATATTTTTAATGGAGCTTCTTTCCCTCTCTAAAGTTTTACATTTTATTCTATAAAATATGTGTACATGCTCAGTCCTGTCCGACTCATGCACTGCAGTCCACCAGGCTCCTCTATCCATGGAATTTTCCAGGCAAGAATACTGGAGTGGGTTGCCATTTGCTACTCCAGGGGATCTTACCAACCCAGGGATCCAACCCACATCTCCTGTGTCTCCAGCACTGGCAGGTGGATTCTCTACCACTAAGCCTCCTGAGAAGCCCCATAAAATATATAATCAATATATAGTATTAATTCTAAACTTAAAAATAGAATCTTTAAACCTATGTGGACTGGTATATGTCTACATGGACATAAGTTCTGAAGACGTTTTAATTAGTTTATGCAAAAGTTAACTACTTTGAGACAACACAAAGGCCATTTTCATTTGCTGATACCTGACAAAGCATTTTAGACTTTGTTCAACTTATGGAAAGATATACAGTTAAAAGCAAAATCAATAATCCCTACACCCTGTAGTAACTTACATCTCAGAGCCCTTAAATCAAATTCAACTAAAGATAAAAGAATATGCTCATCCACTAAGATTTGAACAGGTCCCAGAAATACATTATGACAATAGGTAATATTAACACAACTATCAACACAGATTTTTGGAGGTGGAATTCCATCTGAAGGCTAGGAAATGGACTAATTTTTCAAGATTCCTTCTTGCCCTAATTGAAGGATTAAAAATATATACAATGAATTGGAAAACAGTGCTAAACATTCCCTTCGTGTATGATCCTCGCAGGGAACTATAATGGACCAAATATAAAGGAAACTTACTCACTAATACAATCAACCACAAGTCAATGTGGCTTTTTACACTCGTCCTCCTATACTATATCTGCAAAATCTCACCCTGTGAAACCCATCACCACCATGAAGTCAGGCCACCTATAAATCTGAAAATACAGTTCTTCAAAGGCCATCTGACTATGAGCAATTCTCCCTTACTTTACCACACCTGCTTTAGGTTGTAAACCATATGGAGTGTATTATACTAACTACTCTTCAATAACTTCAGTAGGCAATTCTAAATTTTCAATGTACCCTGTAATGCACATGTTTTGAACCAAGGTTTTCTTATTAATTTTTGCTTCTTCACTGGCTCAAGGCACCTAAAATTAGCTTTTGTAGATAATTCCTAATCTGAATTTAGTTTTTTTACTAACAAGTTACTGGGCAACAGATACAGTTTACACTCTTAGTAAATGATATGCCACTCATCTGTTTCAGCAGTGTTTAATATTAAAGCAGGTACTTTTCTGTTGAGTAAGAGCTACCAGCAGGACTCTAACAGGCAATAGTTGCTTACTAGGCCCTGCCAAGACTAGAAGATTTTAGATGATTTTTTCCCCCACCCAGAATACTTATTAAATTTAGTAATACTGACTTGCAGAATGTAAAAAGTAATGAAAAGGAATAATCCTGAAAACACTGAATTAGTTTTCAGATGATAAAAGACAAAAGAATAATAATGAACACTGGTGTTCAGAAGAAATGCCAGGAAAGAAAAAAATATTCATGTATCTCTTTTATCCAACTCTTATTAAACATATGACAATGTCAACTTTGAGCTCACTATCTTAAAGAAGTGCAATATTTTGTGAATTGAGGTCGTACATAAAGCATCTTAGTATGTAGGAGCCAATATCCTGAACCCAGGTTAAGAAAAAAGTGTTTCCAAAGACAGAAATCCAGATTCCACTAAGAATTTTCCCAACAAAAACTTTAGACTCAGAATGTGTTCAAAATAATAAACATAAACTATTTATCTTTGTAGATGCTGGCAGT
>SJYQ01000860.1:0-17959 GCA_006410935.1 Redunca redunca | reverse complement strand
AATAAACATTATAAACTTACTTGTTAATATTTAAAATTTAAAGCATACAGCTATTAAATCTATGAATCAAAAATAAAATTGAAATCCAAATTACATTAAACATATTTAAAGGCACTATTTTCTATTCTCTTTATCCACATAGAATATACGAATCAGAAGTGCACATGATGCAGAAAATGTTTTAAGATTTTGCTTTATGTTTCCAATTATACACAGTGAAAAGCTTTTCATGAATTCAAAGTTTACAAAAAAAAAAAAACACATGCAACTTAAAGTCCTTGAGGCTTAATTTACCGTCTTGTGACCATTCTGGCAGGCCACATGCAGCGCTGTCTGCCCCATCGCATCCTCAACATCGACATCACTGACGTGTTGTACAAGGTCATGGAGTAGTTCTGTCCGCCCATTCACAGCCAGCCAGTGTATCTGTACAGCCATTTAGTTACTTAACATTTATGCAGGAGTATTTCATATAAAAACAGCAAATAAATAATGCAATTATTTCTCAACTGTGAGCACTACACGCATACCAAAGATTAAAATTAAAATTTAAGCCAATATAATTTTTTCCTATATTTTAAATGGGGGAAAATATGTATCAGGATATAGGTTACATGGTCATGTATTTCAAAATCAAGCATTTCAATGTTCAAAGTAATTAAAAATCCTCAACTGAGGATCACTAATACTCTGCTTCTTAGATGACCATGGACTGTATGTATAGCTTATCTCTAGAGAAGAGGTACTAAACGTCTTCCCTTCCCCAGAAACAAACATAAGTTAAAAAGTAATCAACACAGTAGGGGTCATATTCTTTATTTCCCATATTTTACATATAATGCATAAAACATACATAAATAACATACATCTGGAGGATAAAAAATATAAAACACCTTGAAGTCTACAACTCAAAGATAATGCTATAACTTTGGTCTATGCTGTCCACACATTTTTCATCTGCTTTTTTTCCATTAAAAAATATATATCATGCAACTTGTTCTAAAATGATAGCTTTGAACCCAAGCACCAGCTCCTACTTCTTCCCAAACCACTGAAATGACAATAAAGGGTACTTTTTCTTAAACAACAGATCTATTAAGATAATGAAGGAGGAAATGGCAACCCACTCCAGTATTCTTGCTGGGAAAACCCCATGGACAGAGCAGCCTCCCAGACAACAGTCCAAGGGGTTGCAAAGAGTTGGACACTACTGAGCAACTGAATATGCACATTAAGATAAAGAACAGGAGAGAACACAATAGCAACACATTTTGGAAGCTTTTGTCTGCTTTGTCAGAACAGAAAGATGAACCTAAGCCAGTAAAGAGAACACTAAGAAGGAAAATTGAGATCAAAGAACTCCCCAAAAGCTCAAGAATAGGTAGCAAGCACCCTGCAGTGTCTCTTGGTTATATATAACTTTTATATGAACTACGAAACCAAAAGATCTGTGTGTGTGACTCGCTTTACTGCAGTATTCATTTTATTAACATGGTCAGGAACAGAACCTGCAGTATCTCTGAGGTATGTATATAAATAAAAACCCAAAACAAGAGAAAGGCAAAGGCATCTCCAGGATGATGGTGAAGAGGTATTCCAAACAACTCTGTACAGCAAGCCAAGAAATCAATCAGCAGTCTCCGTAAGGGACTCCCTCAAAACTATTCAAGATGAAAGGTAGTGAACATACGTTATGAGGATATTTACAAAGTTCAGGGAAACTCTAGTAAAGAACTGACAATACACATTTAGAAAACAAAATTCTGAGCTGCAATGAAGAGAGAAACAGAAAAGACATATGGATTTAAAAGGAAAGGCTATAATTATCTTAATTTGCAGATGATATGATTATCTATGTGGAAAATCCTAAGGAGTCTACCAGAAACTCCTAAATTAATCAAGTGAGTTCAGCAAGGTCATAAGATATGTGATCAACACATAAAAAGCAATTGTATCTCTATGTACTATCAATGAACATGCAGAAATCAAAATTAAAAATGTTACTTACAACTGCTACAAAGAAAACAAAATATCTAGCTATACACTTAAACCTTGCACAAGATCTGTATGCTGAGCAACATAAAATTCTAATGAAACAAATCAAAGACTTAAATAAATGGAGAGACATACTATGTTTACAGATTGGAAGACTCAACATAGTAAAGATGTCAGTTCTCCCCAAATTGATCTATAGGCTTAATGCAATTCCAATTTAAAAAATCTCAGCAGGGTTTTTCATCATAGACAAGTTTCTTCTAAAATTTATATGGATGGGTGAAAGAACCAAAGTAGCTAACACAATCTTGACAAAAATGAAGTGGGAGGAATTACTCTACCTGATATTAAGGCTATATAGCTAGAGTAATCAAGACAGTGTGATAATGGCAAATGCACATAGATAGTGGAACTGAACTGAGGACCCCAAAATAACCCCATATAGGTATGCCTAAAACATTTTTGAGAGAGATACAAAGCTAATTTCACACAGGAAGTATGTAGTCTTTACAACAAATAATGCGAGAGTAATGAAATCCATAGGTAAAAAAATGAGCCTTGACTTAAGCATCACAGACAAACATTAGCTCAAAACAGATCATAGGCTTAGATATAAAATGTAAAATTATAAAACTTTTTGAAAAAGGTTAAGAGAAAATCTTCAGCCTCCACAGCAAGGTAAAGAGTTCCTAAACTAGACACCAAAAACACAATCCATAAATGTAAAAACTAATATACTGCACTTCATCAAAATTTAAAACTTTCACACTACAAAAGACCCAGTTAAGAGTTTTAAAAGGCAAAGTAAAGATGGGGAGAAAATATTTGCAAGTCACATACCTGACAAAGGTTTGGTATCTCCAAAATACAAAGAATTCTAACAACTCAATTAAAAAAANAAAAACAGAAAATGGGCAAATGACTTGAACTCATTTCACGAAATAGGATATATAGATAGTAAATAAAACACACGAAAAGCTGTTCAACGTTGGCAATTAGATAAATGCGAATTAGAACCACAATGAGATATCACTACATACATACCTATCAAGATGACTAAAATAAAATACAGTTACAACACCAAACGCTGGCGAGAATGACAGAAAACTAGATTATTCATATGGTGCAGGTGGGAGTATAAAATGATACAGTGAGCCTGGAAAAGCTTTCCAGTGCATTTTAAAACTAAGCATGAAACTACCATACAACCTAGCCACTGTATTCCTGGGCATTTTACTCCCTAAAACATGAAACCTTTATGTTCACACAAAAACCTGTACACTATGTTCACGGCAGTTTTATTCACAATAGGCCCAAGCGGGAAACAACCCAGATGTCTTTCAACAGGTGAATGCTTAAACAATCAGTGGTACATCTACACCAATTAGTCAGCAATGTAGAGAAATGAATTATTAATACACACAACCAATATCCATCCCCAGGGAATATGATCAGCACACAAAAGCCCATTCCTAGTATGATTCCATTCATATTACACTCTTGAAATGACAAAATTTTAGAAATGAAGAACAGATTACTGATTGCCAGGGTTAGGCATGGGATGAAGGAAAGAAAAGGTGTGGTTATAAAAGAAAATAAAAAACATCTTTTTGGAATTGGAAATACTAAGAATATTGACTGTGGAAGTGGACACATAGACCTATAAAGGTAGTAAATCTGTCTAAAACCTAACATACATACATGAACAGGTAAAAGTGGATACAAGTTAAACTGGAGAAATCTGGATAACATAAATTATATCACTGTCAATATCCTGGTCATAACATTATACTATGGTTTTATAAAATGCTACCATTGAGGAAAACTGTACATAATATACAGAGGATTTCTTTGTATTATTTCTTACAACTGCATATGAATCTACAAGTATCTCATTTCTGAAAATATAATTATTAATCACATGAGAAACAAAAAGCTGTGAGAGAAAGAAAAGCAACTATAGGGACTTCCCTGGCAGTCCAATGGTTAAGCCTCTGCACTCCCAGGGCAGGGGACACGGGTATGATGCCTGGTCATGGGACTAAGAACAAACAGGCCACAAAACACAGCGTTCTCCCCACCCCCAAAAAGCAACTGTAGTAAACTTTTTGGCCTAACTATGAACAGTTTCTATTTAGCCAAAAAGCTAAAACAGTGAAAAATGACCTAACAAAAATTACAGCTCTACGGGACGGGTGTGAGGGAAATGTGCTTGTACATGATGGGAAAAGAGGTGAGGCTAAAAAAGAAACACTTAACTTTATATTCCAGAAAGTCAACAGGTGATGCCTAAAACTGAAAAGTCAAAAAGCAGTAATACTAGCATGTTATTTAGAATTAGGGAAATAAAAATTTTAAATATATTAAAATAACTGAGAAAAGTTGACTGTGGAGTGAGAAATTTGAAAGCTGAGGAGGAAGGTCAAAAGAATGTTACTAAAGACCTAGATGTGAAACCAGACACTATAAAACTCCTAGAGGAAAAAAAAGGCAGAACTCTCTCTGACATAAATCACAGCAACATCCTTTTGATCTACCTCCCAGAATAATGGAAATAAAAAATAAATAAATGATGCCTACTTAAACTCAAAAGCTTTTGCACAGCAAAGCAAACAAAAAATACAAATGAAGAGACAGCCAACAAATTAGGAGAAAATATTTGCAAATATTTGTGACTGATAAGGGATTAGTCTCCAAAATTTACACACAGCTTATGACATTTAACAGTATCAAAACAAACAACCCACTCAAAAAATACACAGAAGACCTAGAGATTTCTCCAATGAAGACATACAGATGGCCAATAATCACATGAAAAGATGTTCAACACTGCTAATTATTAGAGAATTGCAAATCAAAACTACAACTATCATCAAAAAAATCACAAACAATAAATGCTGGAGAGGGTATGGAGAGAAAGGAACCCACCTACACTGTTAGCAGGAATATGAATTGGTACAGCCACTACGGAGAAGAGTATGGAGGTTCCTTTAAAAACTAAAAATAGAGCTACCATATGACCCTGCAATCCCACTCCTGGGCATATATCCATAGAAAAACATGATCTGAAAGGATACATGCATCCCAATGTTCACTGCAGCACTGTTTACAACAGCAAAGAGAGGAAGCAACCTAAATGTCCACTGACAGAGGAATGGATAAAGAAGATGTGGTAAATATATACAATGGAATATTACTCAGCCATTAAAATGAATGAAATAATGCCACTTATAGCAACATGGATGGGCCTAGAGACTGTCACACTGAGTGAAGTAAGTCAGATAAAGAAATGTCATATGTCATCCCTTATATATGAAACCTAGGAAATAAATGATACAAATGAACTTATTTACAAAACAGAAAGAGACTCAGACTTATAAATTGAACTTATGGTTGCCAGGGGAAGGGATACTTAGAGAGTTTGAGATGGTCATGTATACATGCTATATTTAAAATGGATAACCAACAAGGACTTCATACAGCACTTGGAACTCTGCTCAGTGTTATGTGGCAGCATGGGTGGGAGGGAGGTTTAGGGAAGAAAGGGTGCATGTATATATATATAGCCGAGTCCCTTTGCTATTCACCTCAAACTGTCACAGCACTGTTAATCGTCTATGTGTGTATGTATGCTCAGTTGCTCAATCATTTTCAACTTTTTGCAGCCCCATGGACTGTAGTCTACCAGGCTCCTCTGTCCATAGAATCTTTCAGGCATACTGGAGTGGGTTACCATTTCCTACTCTAGGGGATTTTCCTGACCCAGGGATTAAACCCACATCTCCTGCATCACTTGCACTGGCAGGTGGATTCTTTACCACTGCGCCACCTGGGAAGCCCTGTTAATTGGCTACACCCCAATACAAAATAAAAAGTTCAAAAGAAAAAAAAAGAGAATGTTTATTTTTTTTTCAGGCTAAGAGTGTCATAAAGTAGATGTATATTTATTTGACATAAAATGCCATACAATTCACAGGCCTTACAATTCATCTATTTAAAGCATACAGCTTACTGGGTTTTAGTATATTCAGAGTTGTGCAATCATCACTACAGTCAATTTTAGAACATTTTCATTTCCCCCAAAGAAGCCCTGTACCCATTAGCATGCCCATTTCCTGAGATGGATACAGAAGATACATGTCTCTGCCACCTGGGTGAAGAAACTCATCCACTGCCTTGTTTTTCTTACTGATATTCTTCTGCATTTTTCCCATAGGACTCTTAGAGGCAATGAATTTTGACAGTAGTTGGGAGACAGTATAGGCAACATAACCAAACAAACATCACATCATTCTTATTGCCTCACTTTTATAATTTTTCTGAGTTCAGAACAAACCAAGTCTAAATATTTCACCCTTAACATCAATATGTATAAATTAGCTGAGAAGTATACCTGAAATCATTCTGTATCTTCTCAATTACTATAAAGAAATAACTGCAGAAATATTTGTACACTTTGCATTACTATTACTTTTGATATTATTTTCTGAAAGTATTTCTAAAATCTCAAACAAAAACTCTTAGCACTTACTGCAGTAAGACCTTCATTATTACAAATGTTGACATCAGCACTGTATTCTAATAATTTACTCATGCATTTCTTTTGCCTGAAAAGAAAGAGACAGTAAAGACAACTGTTACTAGAAAAATAAACAAATGAAAATTATTTTACTGAAATATTAACTACACTCAATATTAACTGATAGCAAATAACCTGTACCTGCAATATTTAAATAAATACTTCAATAAATAAATGTAGCATATGAAACAAAATTGTTTCTATGACTCAAAGATAATAGGATTTTAAAACGGCAAAATGAGGTTTTAATGCCACTGGGACAAATTCATCACTGAAAATGCTATGAAATTTCTAGTGTTGACAGAATATTTGAAATAGTAATCTTCATTAAAAATATAAGCCTAATGGAAGGGGAATGGATAGAGTAAAATGATGTCTCAATGAATGCTATATCCTATATTCTTGATTGTATAATATTTAAAATACTAAGATGAGTTGTAAAAAAATAACAAATTAATAAAATGGCTATCTATCCATACTCTTACCCACTTATTTTTTTCAGCTTTTTTACTGTAGTAAAATACACATAACATAAATTTATCATCTTAACCATTTTTAAGTGTATAGGTCAATGATATTAGGGTCCCATGGTGGCTCAGACAGTAAAGAATCTGCCTGCAAAGCAGGAGGCCTGGGTTCAATCCCCAGGTCAGGAAGATCCCCTGGAGAAAGGAATGACTACCCACTCCAGTATTCTTGCCCAGAGAATTCCATGGACAGAGAAGCTTGGCCGGCTACAGTCCATGGGGTCGCAAAGAGTCAGATACGACTGAGCGACTAACATCTGATCACTTGATCAGCAATATTAAGTATATTCATATTGTTGTGCAACCACCATCACCATCCATCTCAAGAACACTTTTCAGCTTTCCGAAACTCTGCATCCATTAAACAGTAACTCCCCATTCCCTCTCCTGCTAGTCCCTGGCAACCACTATTCTACATTTTATCTCTACAATTTGCCCTTATCTAAATGTCTCACAGAAGTAAAATCATACAGTTTGTCTTTTTGTGACTGGCTTATTTCACTTAAAATAATCTCCTCAAGGTTCATCCATGTTGCAGCATACAACATGGATATAGAATTTCCTACCTTTTAAGGGGCTTCCCAGGTGGTGCTAGTAGTAAAGAACCTGCCTGCCAATGCAGGAGACATAAGAAACGCAGGTTCAATCCTTGGGTTGGGAAGATCCCCTGGAGAAGGGCATGGCAACCCACTCCAGTATTCTTGCCTGGAGAATCTGATGGATAGAGGGGCCTGATAGGCTACAATCCACAGGGTCACTCAGAGTCGAACTCAGCTGAAGCGACTTAGCACTCACGTAGGCTGAATAATATTCCACTGTATGTATATAACACATTTAGTTTATCCATTCATGTGCAAATGGATGGTTAGGTTCCTTTATTTTAGCTATTGTGAATAATACTGCTATGAATTCAGGTATAAAAATAGTTCTGCAAGACTCTGCATGAAATTGTGGGGGGTATATACCCAGAAGTGGAACTTCTGGATCATAGTGTAATTCTATTTTTATTTTTGAGGAAGCAATGAACTAGTTTCCAGAGCATCTGCATTTCCCTTTCCCACCAACAGAGCACAAGGGGTCCAATTTCTCCACATCCTCATCAACACTTGTCATGGGTTTTTTTCTGATAGCCATACTAATGAATCTGAATTGGTGTCTCATGGTAGTTTTAACTGGCATTTCCCAGATTAGGGATATTAAGCATATGTTGCTGCCTTTTGAACTGCCTACCCATGTCATTTTGCTCACAATGTTTGCTCCTAGTCTGATCCATTCTTCCTCATTCTTCAGTGTTTATCTCAATTTCTCCTTCATTAATAATTAAATGAAAACTCATGCTTTGGAAACAAAGTGATATACACACACACTATATGTATACACACATAATGTATATATGTGTGTGTGTATATATACATATAAAAAAATACAATTTATGTATATACTTAACTATGCTCAGTAATGAATTAAGAAAATATGATTTAATTTGTGGCATGAAAAAGTTTATGATCTAGGTAAGTAAATGATTATATACATACATAAAAAAATAAAAAATGGGGTATACATAATAGCATATTATGTATAATGTTATACAACATAGTATATATAGTATTAATGTGAATACTCGGATATTGTGATTTACAGCAAGAATATATATTTATATATTTGGTCTTAATCCACACTTCTTGGCTCACAGTTCTAAATCATAAACAATTAAAAGCAATGGGCCTCTTTTCCTGAAGAGAGGTGAAGGTGACTTTTGGGTGCCACCCAATGCTGGGGGCTGGTTGCCAGGAGAATCAAACAACAAATTAGAGGGCACTTTCAGTCCCACTCCTATTTCCAGGGAGGGGATAGCAACCAGAGGTTGAATCAGCTGCTAACAGCCAATGATTTAAGTCAATAATGACTATATAATGATGTCTACATAGACTGAAAAGGACAATTTTTTGTCCCTTTCAGGAAGAGCTTCCATGGAGGAGAACCAAAATGCTTCTACCTGCGACCATGCCCGAATCTCTTTGTTCAGGACCTCACCCAGTATATCTATCTCTTCATTCAGTTACTGACTCATATCCTTTAATACTCTCTTATAAAAAAAACAAAAACGGTACTCTAGTGAGTAAACACATTTTCCTGAGTTCAGTGAGCCCTTCTAGCAAATTAATCAAGTCCAAGAAAGGGATCACGGCAAACTCTGATTTCTAGCCAGTTGGTCAAAAGTATAGTTACAACCTGGACTCTTGACAAGAATCCTGAGTTGGAAGGGGATTACAGAACCTCCAATCTGTAGCCAGTCAGTCAGAAAACTACTTGAAACTGACCTGGCAACTGGCGTCTGAAGTGAAGGGTGGTCTATAGGACTGAGCCCTTGACCAAAAGAATCTGCTTCTACCTGAAGGTACATCATAGTGTCAGAATTGATCTGACTTTTAAGAAACTGCTGTCATTTGAGACTTGCTTGTTGGTTTGATGAAGCCTACAACTGGCCCGCCAACATACACATACACATAACTAGAATTGGGTCCAGGAATCCTTTGCAAAATAAGCTATACATATATAATAATATATGGTATACAGAGAATATATATAATACATGTAATATAATAACTATTTACTCTAATAAATTTCTTCATACCCTATCACATTTCTTTTATCAACTCAGTACTAAGCATAGCTAACTAATTACTAATTATTCAATCTTATAATAGCTATCAGTTCAATCTCTCAGTTGTGTCCGATCTGTAACCCCATGGACTGCAGCACACCAGGCTTCCCTGTCCATCACCAACTCCTGGAGCTTGATCAAACTCATGTCCATCGAGCCAGTGATGCCATTCAACCATCTCATCCTCTGTATATTTAATAGTTATAGTTGTAAAAAAAAAAAAAAAAAAATAGTTATAGTTGTTATTAACTGAATAAACCTTTTAAAAGAAAACAAATTACTTTTCTTGCTATGACTCTTTCTTTCTAAAAGGAAGTTAAATTCAACTAAAATCAGCATTTTAATCAAAGAAATGGAAGAAAATAAAGCTCTGAGTAAACTTAAAAGTTCAAACGTTTACAAAGTTTCTTCATCAAATAGTTATGAAAACCTTAGGAAATAAATCTTCATTACTGTGAGGAAACAGACCACAAAATCCTATTAAAATTAATATTACATTGTTTAAATTATGCCTCTGTATGTGTGTGATGGCACCTATAATGTGGACTTCTAAAATCTATTCAGAAGCCTGATGTGGACCACTGGCCTACTGTCAAAATAAACACTTAGGTAGGACTGTGCCAGGGAAAGGGTTCCAAATAAGTGTTTAGGGCAGAGGTTTGTTGAAGAGAAGCAGCAAAATATAAGGCTCCCCCTCCCAAAAATGAACTGCAAAAGGTACAGGGCAGTATGAGAGAAATACATCCTTTTTCTTACTTAACAATCATCACTGCTATTTTCCATAACCTTGAGTAAATCAAAAAGACCCATTAAGTGCTCACCTCTTTTGCTTATAATGGAGCTAAAATATTAATTAATACATGAGCTCTACCCTTTATGAGCTCACAATCTAGCTCAAAAAAAAGTGAAAAAATGTTTCAAATCTGACCAATCTGCAACCTAAAGATACACAATAATTTTTAAGTCTTCTCTTTTAAAATTCTCATATAATCATGAGCAATGCTGGATCCTTTTGTACAGGAAGCAACAACTTTCCTGCCTGGATACTGCAACAATTATAAGTTTATGGTAACCCAAAAGACAGCGGGACCAGTCATCCAAGTGCTCTGAGGCAACCTAAGGGGTCTTCCACTAGAAAGGAAGGCAATTTAGTACTAACGTACACAGCACTGATGGCTGAAGACAGAAACTCTAAAGCTGGCCAAGAGAAATATTCTGCCTTTCTGACAACGAAAGATGAGGGAACAATACGAAAAATTCCACAAATCAGATGGACCAGCCAAAGGAGCGGAATTCACCTATGACTTCTGCTTCAGTCTAGACAAATTTGAACTTGTAGAGAAATCACACCAAAACACGTTTTCTGAAACCATCAAAAGCTATAGGAACAAGTAGGTTTTAAGTTGAACAAGGTGTCCCTAAGCTGTACAGGCACCCATTTAGTAAATAAAAAACAAAATAGTTATGTACTGAATATCAAAAGTAATCTTTATAGGAATGAAATGCATCCAAATTAGATGCTATGTAAGGGTTCTGGACTCTTCTTATTCCTTTTCTCTTGACTGATTTGCCATATGAATTATGAAATAATATGTCATATGTTTTCACCTTTAAAATGTAATGGTCTCCAAATTGAATGTCTCACCAAAACAAAAAAAAGATAAATATTTGAGGTGATGGATGAGAGAAATCCCTTCACAATGTATAGATAAAATCATGATATACACTATATTTATAATTTTATTTGCCAATTATACTTCAACAAAGCCTAGTGGGGAGGGGGGGAAGCAATGGTCTCCTAAATGACAAAGTCCCCTACTATAGCAGGAGTAGACGTTTTATCCCTGCTGTGCACCAACCTGTCCTTCCATTTACAGCTGGTGAGACAATTTTTTATATGTAACTTCTAAAAAGAGCTTTGTCACTAACCTACCAACACACAGGATAATGGATCTAGACCTGAGATCAGGGCAGCAAAGGAACCAGTGATTTACTCTTGTTGTTCAGTCACTCAGTCGTGTCCAATTCTTTTCAACTCCAATACTCTGTATTTATTCTGTTCACTCTAACCTAGGCTTTGACACCCTACAACATACCTAATGCAGCCGATTATTATAAAAAGCAATTGTTTAACCAGCACATTGTCTTTTACAACATGGACAACTAAACTGGTTCACATGCTAAATCAGGAAATGGGACAGGGTCAAAGACTATGCCTCTCCCATGTCCAACCTAGATATAACTATCGTTCTTATTTTACTGGTTCCACTTTAACCCTTTAACCCTTATCTGAAAAAATTTGGTCTCACACTGATGAAGTTGACAATTTTAGCCCCATATCTATCTCACTTAGGCAGCCACCTTAACTACGCAGAATCTCAGTTCAAAACAGGCAAGAAAAATACTTTCCAGAGTAATCAAAAGAATAAACACATAGAAATATTTTTCAAAGAGAAGTTTTCTGAAAGTTTCTCAAGTCGTGAATCAAAAACTACTTATTTTCATTGTAAACATAATTCCAACCATTTTGGTCTGGTCCTCAGTCCAAGAGAATTTTAAGAAGTGAAAAATATTGTAGAGGCAGATACATATGTGACTGTGAAATTCTCAACAAAAAAGGAGAAATCCATAAAAAGTACAGTAGGGTTTAAAATAGCACACAATGAGTTAGTACACTCATTCACAAATAATTATAAATTATATTTATAAATAAAATATATTTACTCTGTCTTTAATTGCATTAATAAAATTAACCAAACAATTTGGAAAATAAGTCATGGAGTTAGACGTGGCAAAAGACTAGGAGGAAAAAGGACACTGAAACAAAGAGGTGAAAATTATGCTTTTCAAAAAATGTCATTATAAGTAAAAATAAACTCTGACAAACATATATTCAAGAAGAAAAATATTACTGAACTACTTAATAAATTATTGATATTATTATAGTTATTTAAAAGGATAATATAATAATCTAAGACCCTCTTCCCAAGGCAAATATTGGGGGGAAAAAATTACCAAATGAAGGCAGAGTGCTTTCCTATATCACAGCTGATAATCCAACTTAAGCTACTCAAGAAAAAATATTTACCCATTTCTAGCTGCCAAATGAAGAGGTGTACAGCCCGAAATATCTTGATAGTTAGGATTTGCTCCTTTCTTTAAAAGCAGAACCAAGCATTCCACTGATCCACAACTAAAACAATATTAAAAACAGTTCAGATGCATTTAACATACAGCCATAGTTGACAAAGCTTAAAAAAATGAAAAGCTCTATTAAAGACATTATTTAGGGGGTCCATACTGACCAACAATTTAACTCCTATCACAAAGAGTAAATAACCTCTACTTTCAAGATGGTACATTCTACTACAAAATCTATGAAGTATTTGAGAAATTCATATGAAACAAAATAAAGTATATTAGCACATAAAAGAAAACATATAATACTCTCAACTTTTGGCCTTCCAGAAGCCAAATTTATATTGAAAAATCAATTTTATTTAGACAGAGTTAGCACTACCTAAATCTTAAAAGGTGATGTCAAAAAACTGATCAGTTACACACTGGAACATTATGAATAAAAATCATTCTCACACCTAAGAAAAAAGTATAAAGCCACCAGCTTCACATTCAATTAGCATATAAAATCTTACATTGGTGGTATAAAAGTAAAATGTTGATGAATGTACCCTCTTAAGTATATCCAGGAAAGATAAACCCCATGCCTAACCCCCTCTAATCTGATCTAGGACAAGCAAAAGCACCAGATATGACTTGAGTCCAATCCCAAAATTAAAAACTATCTAGAGAAATGATGCAAGCGTGGCACACGATGGCCTCAATAAGACAAAGAACCACTCAGCTACCTGTTCTCATCTCTCTCCATAACTACTATGGAATCATATTGCTTCAAGGCTTACTGATCATTACTTTAGACCAGAGCTTAATCCAAAATATTTTGTCTTACTTTGCTGCAATGTGAAGCAAGCTTCTTTTCACACGTCCAAATGCATAATTGACATCAAACTTTGAATTTGATAGTAGTTCAGAAACAGACCTATGCAAAAAGAATGTTTAAAAAAAAGTTTTAAAAAACATAATAACTCAAGTAATAGCTCTTTAGTACTACCCTTACCAATTACTCAAAAGGTTTTGTCTCACATCAGCCAAAAAACAAGGCACTACTCTCTATGCAGAGCACGGCAGCCAGCGCAGCATCATCCAAAATTCAACTGCCCTCACCTATAAACTGGTTCTGAAGGGTTCCTCATCTGCCACTCTGACTATGTCACCTGCTCTGAGGACACCTAAGTTGGCTTCAGCTCCCACTAGATTCTTGAGAAACAAAGACAGTAGGGCTGGCTGCTCCCTTTGCACAAAGTTGAGCCTATCTGTATTAATTTTGGCCAAATAAGAAAAATCAGACAAACATATTTTAATTATATCAGACAGGAATTTCAAAGCAAAAAAAAATCATTTATATTTTAAACTTGTTTCAAAATACAATGTCTCTTCCTCCTCATAATACCAAGCTACCTAATAGCTAACCATAGCAGAGTTGTCTGTTACAAGTTACACCTCATTACACAGCCAGACAACTGTATCTCACACGAGCCCTATAAAAGGGTCAATACTACATTAATAAAAAGAATATTTAAAGAAAAGAACTTCAAAATAGTAGAATATTAAGGAATAAGTTGTCCATCAGGCCTAAATTTCTGCTACAAAGGTCAGTAGTAACCTCTAACAGAAACCATATTTTTTTCACTGTCAGTAACCAAGCAAATAGTTATTTTAATTTCTGACTATTCATTTAGAAAATCTCTAGAAAATCTTTTCACAACACTGTAAATCAACTGTACTTCAAGAAAATATGTAAATTTTTTAAAAAATTAAAGAAAATCTCTAACCATAGATTATTATAGTTAATAAAGAACTTGGAAAATCCTGTTTCTTATTTCACAGACAGAAAATTATAAGAGTTAAATAACTTGCCCCAGGTCATTATGTCCAAACTCTGTGTCCATGTTTATATACACAGCATTTAGGTAAATTCATATTCTTAAAAAATATAAATTTCTGAAATATGCACTCACCTGTGTTGATCAGCCATTACCATTGGCATTAATGTATAAACAGCAGTTTCATTATCTAAGTATTAAAAAAAAAAAAAACAGAAAAAGGAATTATTTTATCTCCTGTTTTTTCCAAAAGCTGATACTTATGATGATTTTTAAAGTTTTTTTGACTCTAAATAAAATGCTAAGAGAAGAGGTGGAAGATAATTATGAACAGTGCAAAACACCAGAAGTATTACACATACTATGTGCAAAAATGTAGAATGTTTCATCAGACCTACTAGTATTTTGGAGGAATTTTAAGTATATATGGATATCAAAGATATACATGCTAAAATAAATTTAAAACATTAAATATACATAATAGTTGCTTCGTGTCAATACTGTAACAAAGAAACTTTTAGAAGTTTTTATAAAACAGCATTAAAGTCTAACTTTTACTTATTACTCAATTTACATTTTCATTTTTTATAGAATTCACAAAAATGACTCAAAAGAAGTTGAAAGTCAGTAATACCTATGATCTCATGTGATACTTATGTAAATGTCAGCCAGTGTTTGCATTTACTTTTATATTACTAGTAGTCATTCCTCAATTCAATGCATTTTAGAGCTTCATGTTTTTTAATAAGTTATTTACAATTAATAACCCTGATACATCCCATTTAGTCCTTAAAAAGTTAATAGCGGTGCTAAAATTAATGAGTTAAAGTTTGAGAAAAAGAGTATTTGCATATCAAAACATCTCCCCCAAATACTAACTACAAAGGAAAAATAGTGAATTTACAGTGGAGAACGCAGCAGATAACACCTTAATCAACTCAAAAAGGGTAACATCACCAGAAATAATATGTATCGATATTTCACAGTGCTTGAGTTTCCACTGAGAAGAGCATACCACTTTCACAGTATTCTTGCCAAAAATCTTTAATTTACTCATGGGAAAAATTAGACAAATCCAAATTAAGGAGAATTCCACAAAATACCTGATCAGTCCTCTTAAAAAAAGTCTCAAGACCATGAAAGACAAGGAAAAATTAGAATTATCACAGTTCAAGGGAGGCTAAGGAAACATGACAACTAAATGCAATGTCATATCCTGGATTGGATCCCAAAATAGAAAAAAAGGCATTAGCAGGAAAATTCCTGACATTCTAATAAACGTCTGTAATGTTTCTAATAAATGTCTTCAATGCTAATAGCAACCCACCAATATTAACTCCTTAGTTTTGATACTTGTACTTTGGTTGTATAAGATGTGAACATGAGGCGATACTGGCTGAAGGGTATACAAGAACTGAGTAGTATTTATGCAACTTTGCTTTAAGTCTAAAATTACTTAAAAATGGAAAGTTATAAAAAAGGAGAAGGAAAAGTTATTAAAAGATTCCTAAGAGATGAGTCAACCAAATGTAATTAAGATGTGCACTATGACTGGATGCTGACTCAAACAAACCAACTGTAAGATAATATTTTTGAGAGGAGAAAACTGAATATGATGAACTGGGTATCTGATGAGAATTAAAAATTACTGTTGTGTTGGCTCTATTAATGGTATTGTGATTATGCTTGAAAAAATATTTAGAAATATATCTTGAAATATTTATAGAACAGAAGTAACCATTTCTGCACATTTTTATTCATTATTTTAACTATTTTTGAGTATGGACATGAACAACAATTTAATCCCAGGAAACTTCACAAGTCCAGTGTGCAAATGCAACAGTTCTTTCACTATAGAAATAAAGTTAATAACCAAGGAATCCTATTAATAACTAACAGCCAACATGTTTTAAACCATTATCTTCAAGGTGCTGTTCTAAACACTTCACATACAAATACATCATCTCTTTCATCCTCTTTTATAAAAGAGAAGTAGGTACTAGTATTATCCCCATTTTGCAAATTAGAAAATTGAAGAACTAGTTAAGCAATAAGTATGTGATGGTGGCGTTAAGTGGCTAAACTAGAATTCAAAGCTGGCTGATTCCAAAGCCCCCATTATAAAAATTTTATAGCGCACACAGTATACACTACATATAAACAACCAAAAGGTCTACAATACAGTACTTATTCTCGACATGTACAACACAGTCTGTTTTACTCTCTTCTACTTCGATTTTTTCAAAATGTTAACTGCAATGACTAAATCATTCTCATTACGTATCAGGGAATCACCAAGAGGAGTTGAAAAAACACTGGACTAAGCCTCCCTCAGCATGGCAACGCTCTTTCTCTCTTATAAAACACTTGCCCCCAAAATCAAGACAATTTCAATTAAGCCATTCCATACTAAAGAAATAAATAGGAAATACCATTATTTGTGAATTTAAACTTGTATAACAAGATAGTACACAATTTTAAGTGAACATCATAAGTTCACATGGGCTAATTTACAGTGTTTATTTAGATAAAATTTATAGATAGATCTTATTTTTAAGTCACACCTAACCTTATTAAAAAATATATAGCTTACATACACTAAAAGGTATTAAGACACAAATATAACCACAACTCTGATGCTAGAAGGAGACTCTCCAGCAAATACTAAGAAAATACTAAATAAAATTTGCTGTCAGGTGATTCCTTCTCCACACTCATGAAGAAATCTTGAGAATTAGGTATACAATGAAAGTTCAGAGTGGTATGATTAAACTTTCTCTCACTTAAGAGTGGTAAGACTAAACTTTCTCTCACTTTATTAGATACACTGGCCACTTTTATTAATAGTTTCAGAAAACTGTTTAAAGGAAAACCTCAAAGACCAGAAAGTTCAGATTCACTAAGCTATATTCAATTTCTCTTCAAATCATAAAATGGAGGAGGATTATTATTATTATTTTTTTTTTTAGTAATTGTACTCCTCTCACATGCTAGTAAAGTAATGCTCAAAATTCTCCAAGCCAGGCTTCAGCAATACGTGAACCGTGAACTTCCTGATGTTCAAGCTGGTTTTAGAAAAGGCAGAGGAACCAGAGATCAAATTGCCAACATCTGCTGGATCATGGAAGAAGCAAGAAGAGTTCCAGAAAAACATCTATTTCTGCTTTATTGACTATGCCAAAGCCTTTGACTGTGTGGATCACAATCAACTGTGGCAAATTCTGAAAGAGAT
>SJYQ01000858.1:306424-322251 GCA_006410935.1 Redunca redunca | reverse complement strand
AATCCTGAGTTCTGTGATTTAGAATATTTATTAAGCTAAGTCTCATTTTTATTTTCTTTTAAATAGGGATAATAGTAACCAGTTTATGACATTATTTTGAGGACTAAATATGCCCTTTCCTATACTGAGTTTATAATAAGTACACTTGTCTAGTAAACATTTGATAGTTATTGACTGTTATTAACTATCATCTTTTCTGGAATTCCCTGGCTCCATTCCTCATCTACTTTATCACATCCAGTCCTCCCAACAGTACTATACTTGATTATAAATTACGTTCTACACATGAGCAACCAAGGTCCATCGATTTAATTCACCTGCCCAAATCCCATTGCCAGCAAGTGGTCAAACTAGTATTTGAAGTTGAAGTTAGCCAGTTTTACAAAGGCCAAACTTGTTTCAACACATGACAGTGCTGTTTGTAATTTTCAAATGCACTGCAGAATAGTTCTCCTTACAGTCAATTATTGTTTGAAATGTTCCCCTGTAACTCCTTATGCATATACGAAACTGAGAATGGAGAGACACAAATGTTCTATTAACCTTACCAAACAGCAAAAATGTTAACTCCAAGTGTCTAGAAGAGTAATATAAAAATTTTAGGTTCAAATTCTAAAACTTGTTGACTATATTTTTACTTTAGGTACCAGAACAATTTCAGTGAATTGCCTTATTGGTTTATTTTACTGGAGACTTTGTGTCCTAATAATTTTATGAGATACCTATAAAATAGTTTATAGTAGTGTGTGTGTGAGAGAGAGACACACAGAGAGAGAGAGACACAGAGAGAGAGAGAGAGAGAGGAGACTAGAGAAGATGGAGTGGGAAATTCTTTCCAAATGGAGACTCTGGAAACAGTCTGTCTCTCAGTCTACCCCACTGCTCATGCTTTGTCTTTTGCACGTTATGGCTTAATTCGTCTACCAGAAAAAAAGGTACAATATTCACTTAGTTTTCATATATTGTCTTATTTCCACAAATGTGCTTCTTCCATTTTAAACATTGTTTTAGTCATTTTTAAATTTTACTCTTTTGATCATTGAGATAGCCCTCATAATCATAATTTAGTTTTGAAAACAGAAAAAAAAAAATGCCCCATGAAGTTATGAGATCCATGCAAATAATAAGCCTGTCAATTGAGTTAGTTCAGAATTAGCTTGAATTCCAAATTCATAGCAAATAGTCTGATCTTATGTTTAGTTAAATTTACGACTTTGGATTTTTTATAAAACATGTATTTTAAATTACCGTCTGGAAAAAAAAAAAAAATTACCGTCTGTAATTTATCTCAGAGATGTCAGATGTTTCATGTCTTTATTCACTGTACATTCTTTCAATAAACATTTGTAGTCAGAAAAACATTGTTTTGAATTTTGTCTCTGTCACAGTGTCCCAAACCCTGAATAAGAAATATAATCTTGTTAAAGCTGGTTTCCTAATGTGAAATAAGAAAAATAATACCTAAATTAAAAGCTTTTGGTAAAACTAAAAATATATGTAAGAACATACACTCTTGTCATATGGTAAAAACTCAGTAAGTGGTAGCTGCTATTATTCTTGCTGTTTGTCTGATGAGTCACTGTTTTTTTGCCTTGCACTATACCTGAGTTATCAGCTATAGAAATCACAGAGAGATCTCTACAGTTTGAAACTTCTGTGATATAAAGGGACATATTTAGATATAAAGTGAGAGTGAAAATCTCTCAGTCATGTCCAATTCTTTGCCACCCATGGACTGTATAATCCCTGGAATTCTCCAGGCCAGAATACTGGAGTGGGTAGACTTTCCCTTCTCCAGGGGATCTTCCCAACCCAGGGATCGAACCCAGGTCTCCCATATTGCAGGTGGATTCTTTGCAAGCTGAGCCACAAGGAAAGCCCTAGAATACTGGAATGGGTAGCCTATCCCTTCTCCAGCGGATCTTCCTGACCCAGGAATAGAACTGGGGCCCCCTGCATCGCAGGCAGATTCTTTACCAACTGAGCTACAAGGGAAGCCCATTTAGATATAAAGAAATCTATTAATGTTTTTATTAATAATGAAAAAAATAATAAAACTTGGCTACATTACCTTTCTCTTGTTCATGAACAGCACTGTAAAAACTACTTGTGGGTGACAGGGATAAAGAAGGAGATGAACACGACAGGAGAGGCAGTCTCAGAGTATAGCAATACATAATGAGATAGAAGACTACGAAAATAAATGTCTAAAACTCAACCATCTAGAATAACATCCAAGACACATTGAGAAATGTGAAAAAAAGGAAATAGAATAATATGTATAGTATGAATATTTTGTATAAAGAGAACAAATATATATATACTGTTAGACATTTTCTTTTATTTGAACCTACATGTCAGAAGGCTGAGTGGAGCTTCCTAAAGTAGGAGAAGGAACTTTATTGAATCCATATTTGACTTTCTCATGTAACAACCAAACCAAAAGCAAGGCATGAATCTGCTTAGGTGCAGATATGCAGAATCAGATATTTAGCATTCTCCCTTCCTTTCTCCTCCCTCACTTTCTCTCTTTTTCCTCTATTATCTGCTTTGTCTAAAAAACAATTTCATTCTCTCCTACTGCAGATCATCTGCCACTTAATTTGTATCATGGTTGTCAACAACTCTCTCGATTAACTGAGCCTTCAGCTGGAGCAACATGAGGTGATGGGCCAATTTTGCTTTTTTATTGAGGTGTAACTGACAGGAATTAGTTTCAGGTGTACAACATGATGCTTTGCTGCCTGGGTATATCATAACAAGATCACCACAGTCAGAAGTTAACATCCACATAGAGTCGGGCTTTTTTCTGGCAATGAGAACTTTTGAAATCTACTCTATTAACAACTTATAGACAAACAATAGAGTATTGTTAACTAAAGTCCCCATGCTGTACATGACACCCCAGAATTTATTTATTCTCTACTAGAAGTTTGTATCTTTTGACCTCTTTTACCCATTTCACCCACAGCCCCCTACTCCCACCTCCAGCCACCACCAATCTGTTCTCTATGGGTTTGGTTTTTTGGATTCCACATAGAAGTAAGGTCATGCAGTATTTGTCTTTCTCGATCTGACTTATTTCACTTGGTGTGACACCCTCAATATTCATCCATTTTGTCACAGGCAGCAAGTTTTCCTTCTTATTTATGGCTTGGTAATATTTCCATTGTCTGTATGTCTGTACGCATGCATGTATAAACGTGTTGCCTCTTCTTTATCCCTTTGGGTTGCTTTCATGTCTTGACTGCTGTAGGTGGTGCCGCTGTGTTCGTTGGGGGTACATGTATCTTTTAGAAATAGTGTTTTAGTTTTCTCTGGTTAGATGCCCAGAAGTGGAATTGCTGGATCATACTGTGGTTCCATTTGTTATTTTTTGAGGAGCCTCAATACTGTTTTCTGAGCTGGCTGCCTCAGTTTGCTTTCCCACTGGGAGTGCATGAGGGTTCCCTTTTCTCCATATCCTTGCAAGCATTTGTCGGTTACTTTTTTTTTTTTTTATGGTGGCTATTCTGACAAGTGTGACAGGGTACTTCACTGTGACTTTGATGTGCATTTCTCTCAAGGTTGGTGATGTTGAGTGCCTGTTGGCCATCTGTGAGTCTTCTTCTTTGGAGAGGTGGCTGTTTCAGTCCTTTGCCTGTTTTTTGTTTGTTTGTTTGTTTGTTTTGCTATTGAGGTGTATGAGCATTTCAATAAATAACTGAGAAAGATTGTGCTTCGTTATTCTTTCATTGAGAAAAGGACTGTCTCTATGTTATTGAATCTGAATTTCCATCCTTTTTTCACTAAAAACTTAAAAACACTAAAAGCAGCTGTGTTTGGCTCAGAGAAAATGTACTAAAAGATTTTAGGACAGGCTTTACATTTCCCCTTTCCAACCCCAAGTCTTGGCAGTCTTAAAATATTCTGATGCTTCTCACACACTCACCTTAGGAAGGTAATGAACCTGTTATATTCATATCTAAAACTTGCTTTTTATCTCATATTTATTATTCTGGAGATCTTTTATAATAGGAGGGCCATTTCCAAGGACTTTGTAAAACTTTAAGTCAGTGAATCATAAAATATGAAGAGCAGAATTCTCCGACCTGACACTCGATTAATCCTTCTTCTAACAAATGAGCTGCACAGCCGATCTGAGTCAGATAAAGTAGAGCAGCATTACTCTTCATTTCCAACAGTGACTCTTGGCTGCTTTTACTAGAAACTCATGTTGGGGAATATATGCAGTCTGACATTTGGAAACCTCTGTAGTTGCCATTGCTCCTCCCAAGAGCAGAAGTTAAATCCAAAAGAAAACCTCTAGACTTGACTTTCCCTCAGAAGGTAGGGAATGAAATCACATAGTAGATACACCAGAGAGAGACCAGCCTTTTTTTTTTCCCCCTAAATCCTGCCTTAAAAGTACTAGTCAAAAATCCTGAAATCTCAGCTAAGTCCATGGGATAAACAGGGAGGTATGGTCAAGCGGTACAGACATGGACATGGATAGCCCCATCTTCAGTTTTAGAATAATTCCAGAGAAGCATGAATCATGACTTTGGCAGGTACTCCAAAGATTATTTACTGTATCATGTCTCTATATAAATCTGTATCCATGTCTACCTAGATATAAGTATATGAAACAAAATAAGAGAAAAGTGGGTAGTATGGTAGTATGGGTTTCCCTGGTGGCTCAGAGGGTAAAGAATCCACCTGCAATGCTGGAGACCTGGGTTCAATCCCTGGATTGGAAAGTTCCCCTGGAGGAGGGTACAGCAACCCACTCCAGTATTCTTGCCTGGAGAAGCCCCACGGACAGGGGAGCTTAGTGGGCTACAGAGCATGGGGTCACAAAGAGTTGGACACAATTGAGAAACTAAGCACAGCAATCTATATCTGTATCCATGTCTATCTGGATGTAAGTATATGAAGCAAAATAGGGGGAAAGCAGGTAGTATGGAAAAAGTTAAGGAAGATGGGGACATTTATTTATTATCCTTATGATTATTAGGATATTAAGGATTTTTGATACATAGCTTTCATAAATTATTTGGTCATTGTCAAACATTAAAGTATATTTACCTTGTATGAAAAAAACTAAAAGTGTTAGTCTCTCAGTTGTGTCCAACTCTTTGCGACTAATAGACTGTAGCCTGCCAGACTGCTTTGTCCATGGAATTCTCCAGGCAAGAATACTGGAGTGGAGAGCCATTCCCTTCTCCAGGGGATCTTCCCAACCCAGGGATTGAACCTGGGTCTCCCTCATTGTAGGTAGATTCTTTACTGTCTGAGCCACCAGGGAAGCCCTTAAATTATGACAGTAATTTAGTCACTAACTCTTGTCTGACCCTTGTGACCCTGTGGACTGGGGCCCACCAGACTCCTCTGTCCATGGGATTTTCCAGGCAAGACTGCTGGAGTGGGTTGCTATTTCCTTCTCCAGAGGATCTTTCCGACACAGGGCTCAAGCTTGGGGCTCCTGTATTGAAGGTAAATTCTTTATTGACTGAACAACTAGGGAAGGCCATAGACTGCAATGATTGACACAGTCTCAAACATACAGGGGAAAAAAATAAATTTTAATCCAGTGAGACCACATTTGAAATATGTCACTTTATGTGATTGTTGTCAAATTCTAGTAGATCTGATGATGACTAATAATAGCAATGTGAAGGAAAACTATGATGAAANGAAAAAAAAGGATTTCCTATTAGGTGGAGTCAAAGAAATAACAAGTCACCAAGTTTACTGAACAATAACCAAAATTTATACATCAGAAGGAGTCCTATTAAATCAGTATTTTTAAAACTCAGAAGTAAACTGAAAAGCTTCAACAATAGCTATTCCATTTGGCTGATTGTTCAAATCTGACCTAAGGTAGCATTTCATCAAAAGTCCTTTAAAAGTTTACAAATTAAAACATTAGATGACTCAGTTCTTTTCTGTTCTAGGATTTATCTCCCTCCCCTTATGCAATCATGCTGATAAGCAAAATATTTCCGTGCTAAGTAAAAAAATGACAGGAACAACTACTTGTCACTTTCTCATAGTTTTATATGTTTGTCTATAAATGTGTTACATTTACTTAACACATATTTTGAAGCTTTGAAGATAAGTTATAGAAAGTATATTTGCATGACATGCACAAATAAAGATTTTATTATATAATTTACTTCTTTTTATTATAATGGGCTCTTAAAATTAATAGCAGAATACCAATACCTGGTAAATATATCTTCCACAAAAGAAATAGTAAAATGTGAAAATTATTGTTTTAATCAATTTTCATTTTTGAAAAAAATGCAAATAGTAATAAGATCTATGCACTATCACAATTTTCTAAAGCAAACTGAATCTATAAATGGGAGACTGTATACAAATTCTCAAATTTTGTGACCTGTGTTATTGTTGCTTTTGTTTAGTCACTCAGTCCTGTCTATTTATGACCCCATGAAATGCAGCATGCCAGGCTTCCCTATTCTTCACTATCTCCCCAAATTTGCACAAACTCATGTCCATTGAGACAATGATGCCAACCAATCACCTCATCCTCTGTTGCCTCCTTCTCTTCATGCCCTCAAACTTTCCCAGCATTAGNGATCTATGCACTATCACAATTTTCTAAAGCAAACTGAATCTATAAATGGGAGACTGTATACAAATTCTCAAATTTTGTGACCTGTGTTATTGTTGCTTTTGTTTAGTCACTCAGTCCTGTCTATTTATGACCCCATGAAATGCAGCATGCCAGGCTTCCCTATTCTTCACTATCTCCCCAAGTTTGCACAAACTCATGTCCATTGAGACAATGATGCCAACCAATCACCTCATCCTCTGTTGCCTCCTTCTCTTCATGCCCTCAAACTTTCCCAGCATTAGGGTCTTTTCCAATGAGTTGGCTCCTCACATCAGATGGCCAAAGGATTAGAGCTTCAGCTTCAGCATCAGTCCTTCCCTTTAGGACTGACTGGTTTGATTTCCTTGCAGTCCAAGAGACTCTGAAGAGTCTTCTCCAGCACCACAGTTCAAAAGCATCAATTCTTTTTCACAAAACCTTCTTTATGGTCCAACTCTCATATCTATACATGACTACTAAAAAAAACATAGCTCTGACAGATGGACCTTTGTCAGTAAACTGATGTCTTTTTAATACTCTGTCTAGGTTTTTCATATCGTTTCTTCCAAACAGCAGTCATCTTTTAATTTCATGGCTGCATTCACCATCCACAGTGATTTTGGAGTATAAGAAAACAAAACTTGTCATTCTTTCTGTTTTTTCACCATTTGCCATTAAGTGATGGGACCAGATGACATGATTTTAGTTTTTTTGAATGTTGACTTTTAAGCCAGCTTTTTCACTCTTCTTTTTCACCTTCTTCAAGAGGCTCTTTAGTTCTGCTTCACTTTCTGCCATTAGGGTGCTGTCATCTGCATATCTGAGGTTATTGATATTTCCCCAGGGAATCTTGATTCTAGCTTGTGATTCATCCAGCCTGGCATTTTGCATGATATACTCTGCATGTCTTCCCAGGTGGTCCTAGTGGTAAAAGTGAAAGTGTAGTCGTGTCTGATTCTTTGAGACCCCATGTACTGTAGGCCTCCTGGCTCCTCTGTCCATGGAATTCTCCAAGCAACAATACTAGAGTGGGTTGCCATTTCCTTATCCAGTGGATTTTTCTGATCCAGGTATTGAATTTGGGTCTCCCACATTCTGGGCAAGATTCTTTACTGTCTGAGCCACAGCTGTAGAACCCAGATACCATGGCAGGTAGATGTTAAGAGATGCAGGTTCGATCTCACATGGAATTCTCTAGGCAAGAATACTGACTTTATGTGAATTTGTGTAATGTGTTTACTGAGTGTTATATACCTATAATTGCTATCTCAAATAAATAACTGACTCTCAATTAAGACAATAAGAAACATAAAAATAACATCTTAAAAGCTTTGAAAGTATTGACTTAGACTCTTGACTAACATACATAAAAACAGAAACAAAGTAATAAAATAAAAGGAAGGTAAATCAGACTAAGCTAAAGTATAAGAAGATAATTTGTAAAATTATTAAAATAAACATAAAAAAACACTAAATTTTTTAAAAAGTATCTTCGAAGTTTTTCTTTTCTTCTTTTTGGATAATTCGATGTCAGCTGTGCAGTGTTGGAGCAGCTGTGAGGAGATGTCCCACACCCAAGGTTAGAGAAGCCCCAGCAGGATGGGAGGAGGGGTGAAATTGTGTTTATAATCAAACCCCATTCCCACCAGAGACATTCATAGGGCTCAAACTAACCTTGTGCACGCCATGACCCAGAGACCCCACAGAGACTGAGACAGAACTGTGTCTGAGTGTCTCCTGAGGAGGAACAGGTCAGCAGTGGCCTGCTGCAGGGGCAGGGGCTCTGGATGCAGCATGCCTGGGTACGGCATAATCCCTCTTTGAGGAGGTCACCATTAACCCCACCATAGAGCTACCAGAACTTACACAGAACTAGGGAAACAGACCCTTGGAGGGCACAAACAGAAACTTGTGTATACCAGGGCCTAGGAGAAAGGAGTAGTGACCCCAAAGAGACTGACCCAGACTTACCCATGAGTGTCCAGGAGTATCCAGTGGAGGCATGGGTCAGCAGCGGCCTGCTACAGGGTTGGGGGCACTGAGTGTAGCAGTGCATGCATGGAGCATTTTGAAGGAGGTCACCATAAACTTCATTACTTCCATGGTTTGGGCCCAGGTAAATAAGAAAGAGGAAACACAGCCCCAGCCATCAACAGAAAATTGGATTAAACACTTACTGACCATGGCCCCAAACACCCTCTTCCAACAACACAAGAGAAGACTCTACACATGGACATCATCAGATGGTCAACACCGAAATCAGATTGATTATGTCCTTTTCACCAAAAAAGGGAGAAGCTCTATACAGTTAGCAAAAACAAGACCAGGAGCTGACTGTGGCTCAGATCATGAACTCCTTATTGCCAAATTCAGACTGAAATTGAAGAAAGTGGGGAAAACCACTAGACTATTCAGGTATGACCTAAATCAAATCCCTTATGATTATACAGTGAAAGTGAGAAATAAATTTAAGGGACTAGATCTGATAGACAGAGTGCCTGATGAACTATGGAATGAGGTTCATGACATTGTACAGGAGACAGGGATTAAGATCATCCCCATGGAAAAGAAATGCAAAAAAACAAAATGGCTGCCTGGGGAGGCCTTACAAATAACTGTGAAAAGAAGAGAAGCGAAAAGTAAAGGAGAAAAGAAAAGATACAAGCATCTGAATGCAGAGTTCCAAAGAATAGCAAGAAGAGATAAGCAAACCTTTCTCAGGATCAATGCAAAGAAACAGAGAAAAACAACAGAATGGGAAAGACTAGAGATCTCTTCAAGAAAATTAGAGGTACCAAGGGAACATTTCATGCAAAGATGGGCTCCATAAAGGAAAGAAATGGTATGAACCTAACAGAAGCAGAAGATATTAAGAAGAGGTGGCAAGAATACACAGAAGAACTGTACAAAAAAGAGCTTCAGGACCCAGATAATCATGATGGTGTGATCACTCGTCTAGAGCCAGACATCCTGGAATGTGAAGTCAAGTGGGCCTTAGAAAGTATCACTACAAAGCTAGTGGAGGTGATGGAATTCCACTGGAGCTATTTCAAATCCTGAAGGATGATGCTGTGAAAGTGCTGCACTCAATATGCCAGCAACTTTGGAAAACTCAGCAGTGGCCAAAGCACTGGAAAAGATCAGTTTTCATTCCAATCCCAAAGAAAGGCAATGCCAAAGAATGCTCAAACTACCTCACAATTGCACTCATCTCACACGCTAGTAAAGTAATGCTCAAAATTCTCCAAGCCAGGCTTCAGCAATATGTGAACTGTGAATATCCAGATGTTCAAGCTAGTTTTAGAAAAGGCAGAAGAACCAGAGGTCAAATTGCCAACATCTGCTGGATCATGGAAAAAGCAAAAGAGTTCCAGAAATACATCTATTTCTGCTTTATGGACTATGCCAAAACATTTCACTGTGTGGACCACAATAAACTGTGGATAATTCTGAGAGATGGGAATACCAGACCACCTGACCTGCCTCTTGAGAAACCTGTATGTAGATCATGACGCAACAGTTAGAATTGGACATGGAACAACAGAGTGGTTCCAATAGGAAAAGGAGTATGTCAAGGCTGTATATTGTCACCCTGCTTGTTTAACTTATATGCAGAGTACATCATGAGAAACGCTGGACTGGAAGAAACACAAGCTGGAATCACGATTGCCGGGAGAAATATCAATAACCTCAGATATGCAGATGACACCACCCTTATGGCAGAAAGTGAAGAGGAACTAAAAAGCCTCGATGAAAGTGAAAGAGGAGAGTGAAACAGTTGGTTTAAAGCTCAACATTCAGAAAACTAAGATCATGGCATCTGGTTCCATCACTTCATGGCAGATAGATGGGGAAACAGTGGAAACAGTGTCAGACTTTATTTCAGGGGGCTCCAAAATCACTGTAGATGGTGATTGCAGTCATAAAATTAAAAGACACTTACTCCTTGAAAGGAAAGTTATGACCAACCTAAGATAGCATCTTAAAAAGCAGAGACATTACTTTGCCAACAACGGTCCATCTAGTTAAGACTATGGTTTTTCCTGTGGTCTTGTATGGATGTGAGAGTTGGACTATGAAGAAAGCTGAGCACTTAAGAATTGATGCTTTTGAACTGTGGTGTTGGAGAAGACTCTTGAGAGTCCCTTGGACTGCAAAGAGATCCAACCAGTCCATCTAAATGAGATCAGTCCTGCCTGGGTGTTCATTGGAGGGACAGATGCTGAAGCTGAAACTCCAATACTTTGGCCACTTTATGCAAAATTTTGACTCATTGGAAAAGACCCTGATGCTGGGAGGGAGTGGGGGCAGGAGATGAAGGGGACAACAGAGGATGAGATGGCTGCTTGGAATCACCGACTCGATGGACATGAGTTTGAGTGAACTCCCGGGGTTGGTGATGTACAGGGAGGCCTGGTGTGCTGTGATTCATGGGGTCACAAATTGTCGGACACAACTGAGTGACTGAACTGAACTGAACTGAACAGACCATAGCTCCAATCATCAGAACAAGACCCAGTTTCCCCTCAGTCTCTCCCTTCAGGAAGCTTCCATAGGCCTTTTATTCTTTTCCATCAGATGGCTGAGAGACTGAACCACAATCACAGAAAACTAACCAATCTGATCACATGGACCACAGCCTTGTCTAACTCAGTGAAACTATGAGCCATGCCATGTAGGGCCACCCAAAATGGACAGGTCATGGTGGAGAGTTCTGACAAAATGTCATCCACTGGAGAAGAGAATGGCAAACCACCTTAGTATTCTTGCCTTGAGAACCCCATGAATAGTACAAAAAGGCAAAAAGATAGGACACTGAAAGATAAACTCCCCAGGTAGGTAGGTACCCAATATGCTACTAGAGATCAGTGGATAAATAACTCTAAATATAGTGAAGAGACAGAGGCAAAGCAAAAATAACACTCAGTTGTGAATGTTACTGATGATGGGAGTAAGGCCTGATGTTGTAAAGAGCAATATTGCATAGGATCCTGGAATGTTAGATCCATGAATCAAGGCAAATTGGAAGTGGTCAAACAGGAGATGGCAAGAGTGAACGTCAACAATCTAGGAATCAGCAAACTAAAATGGACTGGAATGGGTGAATTTAACTCAGATGACGATTATATCTACTGCTGTGGGTGAGAATCCTTTAGAAGAAAAGGAGTAGCCATCATAGTCAACGAAAGAGTCTGAAATGCAGTACTAGGATACAATCTCAAAAATGACAAAATGATCTCTGTTCATTTCCAAGGCAAACCATTCAGTATCACGGTAATCCAAGCCTATGTCCCAACCATAATGCTGAAGAGGCTGAAGTTGAATGGTTCTATGAAGACCTAAAAGACCTTCTAGAACTAACACCCCAAAAAGATGTTCTTTTCATTATAGGGGACTGGAATGCAAAAGTAGGAAGTCAAGAAACACCTGGAGTAACAGGCAAATTTGATCTTGGAGTACAAAATGAAGCAGGGTGAAGGCTAATAGACTTTTGCCAAAAGAACACACTGGTCATAGCAAACATCCTCTTCCAACAATGCAAGAGATGACTCTTCACATGGACATCACCAGATGGTCAACATCGAAATCAGATTGATATATTCTTTGAAGCCAAAGATGGAGAAGCTCTATACAGTCAGCAAAAACAAGATTGGGAGATGATTGTGGCTCAGATCATGAACTCCTTAAGCCAAATTCAGACTTAAATTGAAGAAAGTAGGGAAAACCACTAGACCATTCAGGTATGACCTAAATCAAATCCCTTATGATTATACAGTGGGAATGAGAAATAGATTCAAGGGATTAGATCTGATAGACAGACTCCCTGAAAAGCTATGGATGGAGATCAGTGACATTGAACAGGAGGCAGGGATCAAGACCATCCTCAAATAAAAGAAGTGCAAAAAGGCAAAATGGTTGTCTGAGGAGGCCTTACAAAGACCTGAGAAAAGAAAAGTGAAAGACAAAGGATAAAAGAAAAGATACACAAGTTGAATGCAGAGTTCCAAAGAATATCAAGGAAAGATAAAAAGCATTCCTCACTGATTAGTGCAAAGTAATAGAGGAAAACAATAGAATGGGAAAGACTAGAGGTCATTTCAAGAAAATTAGAGGTACCAAAGGAACATTTCATGCAAAGATGGGCTCAATAAATGACAGAAATGGTATGGACCTAACAGAAGCAGAAGATATTAAGAAGAGGTGGCAAGAATACACAGAAGAATTGTACAAAAAATATCTTTGTGACCCAGATAATCATGATGGTGTGATCACTCACCTAGAGTCAGACATCCTGGAATGCAAAGTCAAGTGGGCCTCAGGAAGCATCACTACGAACAAAGCTAGTGGAAGTCATGGAATTCCAGTTGAGCTATTTCAGATCCTAAAAGACTATGCTGTGAAAGTGCTTCATTCAGTATGCCAGCACATTTGGAAAACTCAACAGAGGCCACAGGACTGGAAAATGTCAATTTTCATTCGAACCCCAAAGAAAGACAATGCCATATAATGCTCAGACTACCACACAATTGCACTGATCTCACACACTAGTAAATAATGCTCACAATTCTCCAAGTAAGGCTTCAACGTTATTTGATCTGTGAACTTCCAGATGTTCAACCTAGATTTAGAAAAGGCAGAGAAACTAGAGATTAAATTGCAAAACCTCTGTTGCATCATAGGAAAAGCAAGAGAGTTCCAGAAAAACATCTACTTCTGCTTTATTGACTATGCCAAAGCCGTTGAGTGAGGGGATCACAACAAACTGTGGAAAATTGTTCAAGAGATGAGAATACCAAACCACCTGACATGCCTCTTGAGAAATCTTTATGCAGGTCAACAAGCAACAGTTAGAACTGTATTCAGAACAACAGACTGATCCAAATGGAAAAGGAGTACATCAAGGCTGTGTATTGTCACTTTTTTTATTTAACTTATATACAGAGTAAGTCATGAAAAATTCTGGGCTGGATTAAGCACAATCTGAATCAAGACTGTCAGGAGAAATATCAATAACCTCCAATATACAGATGACTCCACCCTTATGGCAGAAAGTGAGAAGAACTAAAAAGCCTCTTCATGAAAGTGAAAGAGGAGAGTGAAAAAGTTGTCTTAAAACGCAACATTAGGAAAACCAAGACCATGGCATCTGGTCTCATAACTTCATGGCAAATAGTTGGTGAAACAGTGAAAACTGTGACAGATTTTATTTTGGGGGGCTCCAAAATCACTGCAGATGGTTACTGCAAGCCATGAAGTTAAAAGACACTTACTCCTTTGAAGAAAAGTTATGGCAAACCTAGACAGCATCTTAAAAAGCAGAGACATTACTTTGCCAACAAAGGTCCATCTAGTCAAAGCTATGGTTTTTCCAGTAATCATGTATAGATGTGAGAGTTGGACTATAAAGAAAGCTGAGTGTCAAAGAATTGATGCTTGAATTGATGCTTCTCTTTTGGAGAAGACTCCTGTGAGTCCTTTGGACAGCAAGGAGATCCAATCAATCCATCCTAAAGGAAATCAATCCCTGAATATTGATTGGAAGGGCTGATGCTGAAACTGAAACTCCACTACTTTGCCACCTGATGAGAAGAGCTGACTCATTGGAAAAGACCCTGATGCTGGAAAAAATTGAAGGTGGGAGGCGAAAGGGATGACAGAGAATGAGATGGTTGGATGGCATCACTGACTCGATGGGTGTTAGTTTGAGTAATCTCCAGGAGTTGCTGATGGACAGGGAGGTCTGGCATGCTGAAGTCCATAGTGTCACAAAGAGTCAGACACCACTAAGCGACTGAACTGAATTGAACAGGTGAATTCACACAATTATCGAAATAAATTTATAGCAAGATGTTTATTGTAGTATTGATATATAACACAAAAGTTAAAATGTTAAACATTCAGTTGTGTCCAACTCTTGCACCCCATGGATTGTCACCCACCAGGCTGCTCTGTCCATGGGATTTTCCACACAAGAATACTAGAATGGGTAGCCATTCCATTTCCAGGGGTCTTCCCAACCCAGGGATTGAACCCAGGTCTCCTGTATTGCAGGCAGATACTTTACCATCTGAGTCACCAGGTGACACAAAACTAGGTTTATCTAAAGCTCTATTTATGAAAACAGTTAAACCAATTACTATATATCCATAGGGTACAATAACATACTGCACATGAAAACAATTATAGGTATATACAATTTTTATTCTAAATATACATATATAAATTGAAATCTATTTTTAGTGGTTGTTACCTATGGGGGTGGACATGGTTAAGTACTGTGAGTATTGCAAATTGACTATTGCTTTTCTTTTATTGCACATCTATACTCTTTCAATTTCTTTTACATATATACTTCCATTAAATAAATTGACCTATTTCAAACTAATGAAATATGGCAATTATATATCAGCCTTTTCTGTGTAATTAGGGTCTTATGTATCTGGGTTTGTATGCATTAGCTCCATAAGGATTTGGTTTCAATTTTTTTGTGTGCATGACAACAACAAAAAACCCATATTTATAGAGAAGTTTGTTAGAAAGAGAGCTTTTAAATAGGAATGCTTGAATACATAATGAATGTGATTTTAAATTGACAATGCAAACAGTGAAACAGGTGGAATGCATCATATGATTTTCAATAGATTTTTTAAAAAGTATATAGTTACTTTTAATCAGAGGACCTTAAATAGGATGCCTGTGTGACTAATTGTCTCATTAATCACTAGGATATTACCTGTGATATTTATTAGGGACTTTTTATACTGCTCTATCATCTTGAATATAGCATGTTTATTTATTTCTCAAGAAAATTATTTAAATAAAAAGAGACAAATTTGTTTAAGACAATGAAAATTCCCCCACATATTTGAAGCACTATATCCAATATGGTTAAGCAGATTTGTATCATTAAATCATTCTTAGTGATCATACCATGATGTGGTAATTTCTTAATTTAATAAGATGAATTGATTACTTATTAATCTTCATTTGCTGTCATCTACTAAAAGTGCTTCAATATTCTCAACCGTAAGCCATATTAATATGGGTTATCATTATTTTAGAATAAAATGATGCTTCAAATTATATTATTCCCCTGTTTCATGTCTACTCTTATCTTCTTTATGATAGCATGTTTTTCTATACCTACTTTGTTCATTTTATTGTTTAATCTTTTCTCTTTCATGGATTCATTTTAAAGACCCTGACTTATGTGTGCATAGTTAAT
>SJYQ01000858.1:292726-304002 GCA_006410935.1 Redunca redunca | reverse complement strand
TTAAAAATAATGAACCTATATTCAAACATTTAAAATAAACATTGTAATAATACAAAATAAATAATATTTAGAACATTTAAATACACAAAAGCATTTACTTGGCACTCATTGTAGACAAGTTAATGCATATTAAGAAGAAGTGCAAGAATACACAGAAGAACTGTACAAAAAAATGTCTTAATGACCCATATAAACATGATGATGTGATCACTCACCTAGAGCCAGACATCCTGGAATGTGAAGTTAAGTGGGCCTTAGGAAAAGGAGTACGTCAAGGCTGTATATTGTCACCCTACTTATTTAACTTTTATGCAGAGTACGTCATGAGAAATGCTGGGCTGGAAGAAGCACAAACTGGAATCAACATTGCCGGGAGAAATATCAATAACCTCAGATATGCAGATTATACCACCCTTATGGCAGAAACTGAAGAAGAACTAAAGAGCCTCTTGATGAAAGTGAAAGAGGAGAGTGAAAAAGTTGGTTTAAAGCTCAACACTCAGAAAACTGAGATCATGGCAAGTGGCCCCATCTCTTCATGGCAAATAGATGGGGAAACAGTGGAAACAGTGACTGACTTTATATTCTTGGGCTCCAAAATTACTGCAGATGGTGACTGCAGCCATGAAATTAAAAGATACTTGCTTCTTGGAAGAAAATCTATGATGAACCTAGATAGCATATTAAAGCATAGAGACATCACTTTGCCAACAAAGGTCTGTCTACTCAAAGCTATAGTTTTTCCAGTAGTCATGTATGGATGTGAGATTTGGACCATAAAGAAGGCTGAGCACCAAAAAATTGATGTTTTCAAATTGTGGTGTTAGAGAAGAATCTTGAGAGTCCCTTGGACTGCTGGGAGATCAAGCCACTCAATCCTTAAGGAAAGGAACCCTGAATATTCATTGGAAGGACTGATGCTGAAGCTTCAATACTTTGTCCACCTGATGGGAAGAACTACTCATTGGAAAAGACCTGTATGCTAGGACAGATTGAGGGCAGGAGTAGAAGGTGGTGACACAGGATGAGATGGTTGGATGGCATCATTGAGTCAATGTACATGAGTTTGAGCAAACTCTGGGAGATATTGAAGGACAGGGAAACCTGATGTACTTCAGTCCATGGGGGTTGCAAAGAGTCAGACATAACTGAAGACTAAACAATAACAATAAATATTTCTGAGTATGGTCTGCCTAAGAGTTGCCTTTCTTACCTAAATTGTAATCCATCTTTTTTTTTTTTGAGTGTGGGAGTTGAAAAGCATCCAATCCTAATGACTAGAATATTCTAAATTCAGAATCATTAAGCTCAAGTCAGTTTTTAAAATTAATTGATTAATTAATTTTTTAACTTTACAATATTGTATTGGTTTTGCCATACTTCAACATGAATCTGCCATGGGTGTACATGTGTTCCCAATCCTGAACTCCCCTCCNGGGTGTACACGTGTTCCCAATCCTGAACTCCCCTCCCACCTCCCTCCCAATACTTAGAATCCTATAACATTGTCTGGTTTAATACTTTGCCAATCTCTCAAATAACTTTTCTCTTTTCCAACATTCAGTATTTCTTTCTCATCCATGCTTCCAACTGACAACTGAACTTTTTTTTCACTGAAAGAAATAAAGTATAGAAATGATTTGTGTTTCCATTGCCACACCTAAAAATTTCTTTCCACAGAATTCTCATCTTAGTGTGAAAACTAAATTTTAAAAGATGTCAACTCTTTTCCTCAAATCAGTTGTTTTCATGAAGTTATACTGTCATTTGCAATTGTATTTTTTTTTTATTCTGGAAAAGTAGACATAGAAATGTACCTTCATATTTTTTCTGTACCTATAGAATGGATGATCTCTCCATTTAAAAATCTAAGTCCAAACTTTTCACATGTACACCAGATCTCTCTTGCTTATTCAAGAACATATCTTCAGCAGTTTCCCCTACTCTAATCTGAGTCATCCACTTTTTATTTCCATTATGATCATTCATAAGAGCGTATGAACCATTTGTTATATCTTTCATCCTACAAAGATTTTCTTTTAGCTTCATGTTCTTTGTAACTACCAGCACATTTTGTCTTTTTGGTTTTTGTTTAGAGAAAACAAACAAAACAGAATAAACCTTGAATGAATTGTATAAACCAGTTTCTAATCCAGGGGCCACCTGTTGTCCTTGAACTTTATGTCTGATAAATCCCTTTTAATTAACATCAATGTAAATGACTATTGAAGAGACAAGGCTAATTTTTCAGCAAAAATATACATTGTTTTAAATTTCTAAAATCTAGTCATGGAAAGGTGAACATACAACTAAGTTACTTCTTTGATCAAATGAGCAAATCTTCTTCATTATTTATCCCTAAAATTAAATTCTACTTCAAATTTAAAAATTCTTTTGGTGTATGTGGGTCTTATCTTTTTTGTTCTCACAGTCAGGGGGCAAATTCCATGGGACAGGAGAGAATGATGATAAAGTAAAACACTGAAAATTTTGTTCAGTTCAGTTCAGTCGCTCAGTCGTGTCCAACTCTTTGCAATCCCATGAATCGCAGCACGCCAGGCGTCCCTGTTCATCACCATCTCCCGGAGTTCACTCAGACTCACGTCCATCGAGTCCGTGATGCCATCCAGCCATATCATCCTGGGTCGTCCCCTTCTCCTGCCCCCAATCCCTCCCAGCATCAGAGTCTTTTCCAATGAGTCAACTCTTCCCATGAGGTGTCCAAAGTACTGGAGCTTCAGCTTTAGCATCATTCCTTCCAAAGAAATCCCAGGGCTGATCTCCTTCAGAATGGACTGGTTGGATCTCCTTGCAGTCCAAGGGACTCTCAAGAGTCTTCTCCAACACCACAGTTCAAAAGCATCAATGCTTCAGCATATATCAACAGATCAACAAATATTTTGTCTTAGCCATCAAGATATTTATTCTTTACAAAGTGCATTTTTCAATTTGTGTGAAAAATAACCTTTTTTTTTTCTTTCCAGCATAATAGTCAGGTACAATTATTTTGTTAATTCTGTGGTTTTTGTCCTCTTAACCTAGTTAGTATACAGGGAATAATAACATGCAGACCTTTCAGAACTAAAGCCCAAAAGACTCATGTGGTCACTAAAAGGAAATACAGTATGCCAATAGCAAATAGTCACACTTATACGATACCATCTGTTTTAGCAGAACTAATGGAGCAGTGAAAAGAGTTAATTTGAAGTAAATGACACATAAGTGGGTTGCTGATCCAAATAGTGAGGTATGCCACACTCCCGTATTCATTTCAGTTTAAAGTGTGATCAGTGACTTTGATGATCTGAGTGGTATGCCACTCAAGTTCAGGAAACTCCAAATGATAAATATCTCAGGATGAATCTAATCTTTGGAAGAAACAAGTATGCCTCTTAGTAGGAGTCAAAAACTTGGGATTTTAGAATAGTGAATTTATCTAGATTTTGAATAATTCAATCATCTAGTCAAGTAATCCTTAGAAAATAATTAGTAATTTTTCCACTCTGATTATGCTCATCATCATCAGAAATACTATCCACTTTTTCTGTTAAGTATGTGAAAAGTTTTCAGAATATTTCTGATAAATGTAGATTTTCTGGGCTCATGGAATTATTTTTTTCTGAAAATTGGGTGTTTATCCAGCCCAATTTTCACTCAGTCTAGTTGTTTCAATATCTGAAAGTGAGATAGAAGATGTGAAATTTGATGTGGGTTAACAGAAGCTCCTATGTGACTAAAAACTGAATGGATCATTGAGTATCTTGGATGGAAAATAAAGGTTCAAACATTGCCCTCCTGAACATTCTATTGCCAATTTCTCCAGTGATCAATTTTATTTGGAGCTTAAAAACCAAAAGGTCAGCTAAAGGAAACTGCTTCTGTAGCAGTAACATTTAGGCCTCAATCTTGTTAGAGCTATAAGAGTCAATGAAAGTGTCAAAGGATTGCACAGATTTTTTTTGAGTCCAGCAAAAGATAGTGACCCTCTGGCTTTGTAACAGTGGTATCTGACATTCTTTCGGCACTGGCTGCAGCTTCTTATATGTATCCAATCATATATGTTAACTCACAAAACTGTATTAGAATTCTAGTATTAAGGCTCTGACAATAAGGAGATTGGATATGTTCATTTTTACCTTCTAATAGCAATTAAAATTGGTGGTGGACAGGGAAGCCTGGCGTGCTGCAGTCCACGGGGTCGCAGAGTCAGACACGACTGAATGACTGAACTGAACTGAGTAGCAATTAAATATTCACTCTTTGTCTCCTTGCTTTATATCATGAAACTGCTTCTGGATATTATTCTATTAATGAATACTAAAATATGATAATCTTGCAATTAAGAGAGCAATGCTAAATGTGTATCTTATGCCATGATCCAGAAGTGAAACTCACTAAATCGTGCCCGACTCTTTGCAACCGCACAGACTTTACAGTCCATGTAATTCTCCAGGCCAGAATACTGGAGTGGATAGCCGTTACCTTCACCAGGGGATCTTTCCGCCAAGGGATCGAACCCAGGTTTCTGGCACTGCAGGCAGATACTTTACCAGCTGAGACACCAGGGAAGCCCAAGTCACACTAGCTAAAAAGAACCCCTAGCCATTTAATCCCTAAGACATTATAGCCTCACCTTATTTTTAAGGAATGGCAACCCACTCCAGTATCCTTGCCTGGAAAATCTCATGGACAGAGGAGCCTGGTGGGCTGCAGTCCATGGGTCACAAAAAGTTGGGCAGGACTGAGCAACTAACACTTACACACACTTATTTTTAGGGAACATGTTGATATATAGGGATTCCCCAGTGACTCAGCAGTAAAAAATATGCTTGCCTTCAGGAGACACAGGTTCATTCCATCCCTGGTTTGGGAAGATCCTCTGGAGAAGGAAAGGACAACCCACTCCTGTATTCTTGGGAATACAGGGAAATCCCACAGAGAGAGGACTCCGGCGAGCTACAGTCCATGGGTTCAAGAAAAGAGCTGGACATGATATAGCGACTTAACAACAATTGATATATCAGCAGCATGGCCTTTGTCTTAAAATATCAATGATATTTTTCTTTCTTTTGCATTTCTCTGTAGAACCCAGTGTATTGCCTGGCCTAGGGTTGGCACATTTTGAATATGTGTATTTTGGTCTTTTTGTTTGTTTGTTTGTTTAATATAATTTCATTGAAAAGCTGGAGGAATCAACTTGCCTGACTTCAAGCTCTACTACAAAGCCACAGTCATCAAGACAGTATGGTACTGGCACAAAGACAGAAATATAGATCAATGGAACAAAATAGAAAGCCCAGAGATAAACCCACACACCTATGGACACCTTATCTTTGATAAAGGAGGCAAAGATATACAATGGAGTAAAGACAATCTCTTTAACAAGTGGTGCTGGGAAAATTGGTCAACAACTTGTAAAAGAATGAAACTAGATCACTTTCNAAACACCAATACAGTATACTAACGCATATATATGGAATTTAGAAAGATGGGGATGATGACCCTGTATGCGAGACAACAAAAGAGACTCAGATCTATAGAGAGAACTCTTGGACTCTGGGGGAGAGAGAGAGGGAGAGGGTGGGATGAGATGCGAGAATGGCATTGCAACATGAATACTATCAAGTAAGAAACGAATCGCCAGTCGATGTCCAATGCAGAATGCAGGATGCTTGGGCCTGGTGCAAGGAGAGGACCCAGAGGGATGGTATGGGGTGGGAGGTGGGAGGGGATTCATGTTTGGGCACGCTTGTACACTCGTGGTGAATTCATGTCAATGTTTGGCAAAACCAATACAGTAATGTAAACTAAAGTTAAAAAAAAAAAATTAAAAAAAAAAAAGAAAAGAAAAGTGTTATTCATTTGGCTTTTCTTGTGCTAGTGTGTTGGGAATAATTTTCTCAATACCTATTTTAATAGGGTTTATATTATTCACAGGTGGGGGAATATGTCTTTGAAACAATGTATCATTCAATGGATCTATAATGCTGTAATGGCAGTCTCTGTGATATATGTATTTAAATTCAGTGAATGTATGTAGAAACACATGAAACCACTGCAGTAATATGCAGGGAGATGCTAGAAAATCCTCACCCTTGCATTAGAGGACAAGAAGAATTAATTTATAACATTTTTGAACTTAGAATACTTTTGGAGATAGTTCTCAATTTTAAACATGTATATAGGCAACTTTGAAGGGCAACTTTTCAAAGTAGTCATTTTGTACATTTTTCCCTATTATTGGTGTGTCTGGCAACAATTTTTCCCTAGTTTTATACAGTTTCTAAAAATATATCTTGAGATTCTCAAAATACATGAAAGCAAATTCCCAGCCAGTTTGTCACGTGAGTATATTTGCAGTGGTGGTATGCTTCTAAAAATAATATTTATATTTAATGTATCCTGCTTTGAGATTTGTATAAGAGATATTATAGCTTTGCGAGTTGTTAGCATATATGATTATATAAATTTAAAAGCTGCAGCCAATGCTAAATAAATGTCAGTATGGTTGTGAGAGAAAATGTAATCATTTACATCAGCTACTAAGTCTAAACATTGTATAAATATGGTAAAACCTTTAAGAACTGCTCCTGATAAAAAGACAGGATATTGGAGCTATAGATTCTGCAGAGAATAAAATAAAGGATGAAACTGACTTTCCCTGATTTAGGAAGCTTTGGCAATCACAAGATGTCAACTTGTAAATTTAGAGAAAATTTAAACCCAAATGAAGCTTGAAAAATAAAGCATTGGTTTCATACATTTAGCAAAGAGTAAAGTACATCACAGATTGTTTAGATACCACACATTTTCATGAGTGGCACTATTGTGGCCATTTTTCATTCCCCTAGTTTCTATTCCTTTCTTTTGATGGAAAGAATTTCTTCTTCAGTATCAAATCTTGATAATAAGGAAGTAGAAATCACTGCCATTCCTAGAAAAATAGGGCAACTTAATTATTGTTTAAATTAAAAATTGACCTGTTCATTCTATGTTGTTTATTCACTCAGTGGTGTCCAACTCTTTGCGACCCCATGGACTGTAGCCCACAAGGCTCCTCTGCCGATTGGATTCCCAGGCAAGACTACTGGAATGGCCATTTTCTTCAATTCATTCCATTCTCCATGTCAAAAAATAGATAGCATTTGTTGTTCTTGATATTTGTTGTTTCATTTTTATTTGTTACTCTGCAGCTGAATTTCTCAAGCTGGAACTGTTGATATTTGGAATCAATACTTGCTTATTGTGGCAGGCAGTCTTATGTATTAAAAGATATTCGACAGTATCCTTGATCTTTACTCAATAGATGCCAGTCCCACAGATGTGGCAATCAAAAAAATATCCCTGGACATTGCCAAAGTTCACCCAAAAGGCACTGAGAACCAATAATCTACAGGACAGTTTGGGACTTTGGAGGCTTTCAATATTAGAGAGAAATATAAAAGGGATATAAACACAACATTTTATTTTACAATAGAAAAGATAATTCCTAAAAGTCAGAAAATTAGTATAGAAATTGTCATATGTACATATATATATAATATCTATGTGTTGCAAAAAAATAATTGTCAAAGATAACTTACTGAGCAGAGTAGTACTTATCAGGACAATGAGACATGTGAAGTGTAGATTCTCCTAGCATGACAAATGTGTTAGGCTTTGCTTTGTATCTCTGGCAAGAGTGAAAGAGTGGTGGGGTACTTTATGATCTTTTGGTCCATTTATGGTTTGTTGATGCCTCATCTTAGCTACTCAATACTCTATTTTCATAATATATATGCAATGTAGTTCCAAATAGGAAAAGGAGTATGTCAAGGCTGTATATTGTCACTCTGCTTATTTAACTTATATGCAGAGTACATCAGGAGAAACACTGGGCTGGAAGAAGCACAAGCTGGAATCTAGATTGCTGGGAGAAATATCAATAAGCTCAGATATGCAGATGACACCACCCTTATGGCAGAAAGTGAAGAGGAACTCAAAAGCCTCTTGATGAAAGTGAAAGTGGAGAGTGAAACAGTTGGCTTAAAGCTCAACATTCAGAAAATGAAGGTAATGGCATCTGGTCCCATCACTTAAGGGGAAATAGATGGGGAAACAGTGGAAACAGTGTCAGACTTTATTTTGGGGGTGCTCCAAAATCACTGCAGATGGTGACTGCAGCCATGAAATTAAAAGACGCTTACTCCTTGGAAAAAAAGTTATGACCAACCTAGAGAGCATATTGAAAAGCAGAGACATTACTTTGCCAACAAAGGTCCATCTAGTCAAGGCTATGGTTTTTCCAGTGGTCATGTATGGATGTGAGAGTTAGACTGTGAAGAAAGCTGAGCACTTAAGAATTGATGCTTTTGAACTGTGGTGTTGGAGAAGACTCTTGAGAGTCCGTTGGACTGTACGGAGATCCAACCAGTTCATCCTGAAGGAGATCAGCCCTGGGATTTCTTTGGAAGGAATGATGCTGAAATTGAAACTCCAGTACTTTGGCCAACTCATGCGAAGAGTTGACTCATTGGAAAAGACTCTGATGCTGGGAGGGTTTGGGGGCAGGAGGAGAAGGGGACGAGAGAGGATGAGATGGCTGGATGGCATCACTGACTCGATGGACGTGAGTCTGAGGGAACTTCGTGGGTTGGTGATGGACAGGGAGACCTGGCGTGCTGTGATTCATGGGGTCTCAAAGAGTTGGACACAACTGATCGACTGAACTGAACTGAACTGATGGTACTTGAGTAGGCTATTGATACAAAATCATCAGGAAATGAACTCACCTTTGCATCTCAAACTCAATTATTACCTCCAAGTTATTTTTTTTATGTAAAACAGTTTATACTCTATGTTAATATTGTTAAAAATATTAAATAATGTACAAAACTATATTTCTATGTTGACAATTACAGAGCATTAGTTGATTCTGTCTGTTGAAAGATATGAATTATTAAAACCATGTTTCCATGACAGCAATGAATCCCTTTGCCCTAACAGCTGCAGTTTTAATTATAGCTTACATTCTCCTAGTAATAACTGTTCACTGTTTCCTCACTATCTTCTATACTGAATGTTTTCTCTTGGTGCCTTAGCCATCACAGCACCAGTTTACAAAGGCTGAATATCAGGTTAATACACATTAAGGCTGAATACTACACCTTGACCATCAACACTAGAGTGATATGACATTAAACCACATGAATAGTTTCTAATGTAGAGTTCTCTATGTGTATAGCATTATTATTGAGATTTAAATATTTATTTGTTGATTCCATTGATCAGTCATAAATAAAAATTAAGTGAATTATAATATTATTTTAATAGTGTATGTTTCAAAGTATCAAAAAAATCTTTACAACAGTATTTAGAGAAACTTTTGTTTTAAGTTAAAAAAAAATTCTATATTGGGGTAGAATGTTTCTTTTGGATGACCCCTTAGAAGAAAGAATGTCGCTGCCATATCAGTAAACAAAGAATGCTGTAGCCATCAAGCTGTCAGCCAGGGCAGCCCTGTTGCCCCCCACCCCGCCCCACGGTATGCTTCAAGGGGATATAGGATGGAGAAAACAGCATGTGCTCAGTTGTTCAGTCTTTTTGTGACCCCTGCTTTTTGTGATCCCATGGGCTGTAGCCCACCAAGTTCCTCTGTCTATGGGTTTTTCCAGGCAAGAATATTGGACTGACTTGCCATTTCCACTTCCAGGCGTTCCTCCAGACTCAGGGATTAAACCTGTTTCTCTTCCAACTCCTGCATTGGCAGGAGGATTATTTACTCTTGTGCCACCTGGGAGGCCCAAAAAACAGGATAGTGGCCCTAGACAGTTAAGGCACATATCAAAGGAGTTATTTCAGTGAGTCCAGACACTTCCATCCCCCCATACCTACAAAAGTGTTAAATGCATTAACTTGAGGTGTCTTGTTTTTCTTTAATTAATAGTAATCTTTTGATGTTCTCTCCACCTGTATTTTTTGTTTGTTTGTTTGTTTTTTCAAATACTTCTATATATCTTGGCTCCTCTCTAGTCCCTTTGGAATGGTCCATTCTCAGAGCTATCTGAGAAGCTGTCTTCTGGGCTTAAATCCTCAGTATACCTGCTGAATAAAATATAATTCTCAACTTTTAGGTTGCGCATTATTTTTCAGTTGACAGTACTTAGTCTATGTCTTTATTATGTTGTTACTAGGCCTCCTCCACCATCTCACAAGTCACCTCTTCACCCAGGGCATCTCTGCTTTGTACCAGGTGTTATGTTGCTGTCCCAGTGTCAAGAGTTTGAACCCATGAGCACCATCTAAGGTTGCATTCATTTTCCCTGCATCCAGCACCCCACTATTAGCGTACCTACACAAGGTTTAAGATTTAATATTCAACAATACTAAGTCCCAAGTACTGTGAGATGCTTTCTCAGGTCATCTCACCTCATCACAATCAATGAAGCTGAGGCTTCGAGTATTTTGAATCACCTACTCGTGGGTTTTTCCTCCGTGCCTTTCAAAGTTTGACTCATCCATCTGATAAGTTCATCACTGTTAATGTGGCTACTAAAGAACACCATTCCCTTTTTGGTAGGAATATTGTTTTCAGAGAATCTTTAACAATACAGTGACTTAGACTTTGTTTAACCAAAACAAAAATAATGGTGCCAACCTCAGGTCAGATGAGGACTCTGTGGCTGTGAGAGGCAAAGAAAAGATATTTTAAATCACAAAACTTCTCTGGGTTTTGAGAAAAGTTATATGTTATGTTGATAATGGCAGTTTAATGCATAGAGATTATTGCAATGTTTTAAATCAAAATACATGGAATTACAATTAGAATGTCATGTTCTAAAAAAAGCACTTGCAATTTTTGAGTCCTTGTTAAGTCAGATTAGCTATGAACTATGTATGAGGCATATTAAATAATTAAGGGCCCATTTTGTCCTTGACTTTTTTTTCTGGCGAACTCAGCCCTTGGAGGTACATTATAAAGTATAAATAGATATGAAAAATGTAATTTTAAAGTAGAAATGAAGGCCTCTGCCTAGAAGGTGGCCTGTCTACTTTTATTATTCAGATAGTTAAAAAACATTTTATTGAGAATAAAAAGAGATAAACCCTGATTTTTAAGTCTCCCTCTTAAAAATGAATAAAAAATTGATGTCGCTGCAAGAGGATAATAGTGGAAATATTAATCTTATACATTATTAATTTTAGGAAATCAATGTTGCTATTTTGGGGAATTATACATTTTTATGGAATATCTTTTACTATATTTACAAAATTTAAGGAGTCACAATACGTATTAT
>SJYQ01000858.1:280086-292713 GCA_006410935.1 Redunca redunca | reverse complement strand
GAATTAGGAGGCTTGTTCAAAACTAAATCCTGTTTCTCTTAAGGAAATGAAAGCCCAAAGCATGAGATAAAAGTAAAAAAATTTCTATTATGCAAGGGCATAACTATCATATCAATTATAATTATTTACGGGTAAAAATATTTAAAAATATCTGAATGGTTTTTAGTTCATTTCAATTTTTCTCCATATATTACTGACCTTAAGTACAGATTGCTGAAATAGACACCAGAACATTCTTTATGGGTGATAAATAGTACAAAGAAAAAAATTAACTATATTAGAATAAATTATGTTAGAAAAGTTTGATAATTACCATAATATTTAGGTAAACTACTTCAAGTCACAATCTCTCAGACGACCTTGCAGAGAAGTACACAATAGAAAAAGAAAATATCACTTTATAAACTTAGTGTACTGAAAAATTCTACAACGCATTAAGAGTGTAGGTGATAAGAAGGCAGGCTAAAAAATTAAACACAAGTTTAATGAATTCCATTCTGGGGAGGTTTGGACATTAGTACAAAAATTTATTAAAGAATTCAAAAACTTCTGTACAATTATATAACATTCCAAGTACTAGCCAAACTACTGGCACTTGTTCTCATCTGAAAATTTTTTTGTCCCATAAAAAATGATGCTTTTATAAACTCTATTTTCCATAAAAGTGCATTGAAATAAACACAGAAATGGACACTTGGAATAATAATAGTATGAAGTTCAGTTCAGTCACTCAGTCGTGTCCCACTCTTTGCAACCCTATGAATCGCAGCACTCCAGGCCTCTGTGTCCATCAGCAACACCAGGAGTTCACTCAGACTCGCATCCATCGAGTCAGTGATGCCATCCAGCCATCTCATCCTTGGTCATCCCCTTCTTCACCTGCCCCCAATCCCTCCCAGCATCAGAGTATTTTCCAATGAGTCAACTCTTCACATGAGGTGGCCAAAGTATTGGAGTTTCAGCTTTAACATCATTTCTTCCAAAGAAATCCCAGGGGTGATCTCCTTCAGAATGAACTGGTTGGATCTCCTTGCAGTCCAAGGGACTCTCAAGAGGCTTGTCCAACACCGCAGTTCAAAAGCATCAATTCTTCAGCACTCAGCCTTCTTCACAATCCAAGTCTCACATCCATGCATGACCACAGGAAAAACCATAGCCTTGACTAGATGGACCTTAGTTGGCAAAGTAATGTCTCTGCTTTTGAATATGCTATCTAGGTTGGTCATAACTTTTCTTCCACGGAGTAAGTGTCTTTTAATTTCATGGCTGCAATCACTATCTGCAGTGATTTTGGAGCCCAAAAAAATAAAGTCTGACACTGTTTCCACTGTTTCCCCACCTATTGCCCATGCAGTGATGGGACCGGATGTCATGATCTTCCTTTTCTGAATGTTGAGCTTTAAGCCAACTCTTTCACTCTCCTCTTTTACTTTCATCAAGAGGCTTTTGAGTTCCTCTTCACTTTCTGCCATAAGGGTGGGGTCATCTGCATCTCTGAGTTTATTGATATTTCTCCTGGCAATCTTGATTCCAGCTTGTGCTTCTTCCAGTCCAGCATTTCTCATGATGTACCCTACATGTAAGTTAAATAAGCAGGGTGACAATATATAGCCTTGACATACTCCTTTTCCTATTTGGAACCAGTCTGTTGTTCCATGTCCAGTTCTAACTGTTGCTTCCTGACCTGCATACAGGTTTCTCAAGAGGCAGGTCAAGTGGTCTGGTATTCCGATCTCTTTCAGAATTTTCCACAGTTTATTGTGATCCACACAGTCAAAGGCTTTGGCATAGTCAATAAAGCAGAAATAGATGTTTTTCTGGAACTCTCTTGCTTTTTCCATGATCCAGCAGATGTTGGCAATTTGATCTCTGGTTCCTCTGCCTTTTCTAAAACCAGCTTGAACATCAGGAAGTTCACAGTTGACGTATTGCTGAAGTCGGGCTTGGAGAATTTTGAGCTTTACTTCGCTAGCGTGTGAGATGAGTGCAATTGTGCAGTAGTTTGAGCATTCTTTTGCATTTCCTTTCTTTGGAATTGGAAAGAAAACTGACCTTTTCCAGTCCTGTGGCTACTGCTGAGTTTTCCAAATTTGCTGGCATACTGAGTGCAGCACTTTCAAAGCATCATCTTTCAGGATTTGAAATAACTCAACTGGAATTCCATCACCTCCACTAGCTTTGTTCGTAGTGATCCTTCCTAAGGCCCACTTGTCTTCACATTCCAGGATGTCTGGCTCTAGGTGAGTGATCACACCATCGTGATTATCCAGGTCATGAATATCCTTTTTGTACAGTTCTTCTGTGTATTCTTGCCATCTCTTCTTAATATCTTCTGCTTCTCTTAGATCCATACCATTTCTGTCCTTTATCGAACCCATCTTTGCATGAAATGTTCTCTTGATATCTCTAATTTTCTTGAAGAGATCTCCAGTTTTTTCCATTCTGTTATTTTTCTCTATTTCTTTGCATTGATTGCTGAAGAAGGCTTTCTTATCTGTTCTTGCTATTCTTTGGAACTCTGCATTCAGATGCTTATATCTTTCCTTTTCTCCTTGGCTTTTCGCTTCTCTTCTTTTCACAGCTATTTGTAAGGCTTCCACAGACAGCCATTTTGCTTTTTTTTGCATTTCTTTTCCATGGGAATGGTCTTGATCCCTGTCTCCTGTACAATGTCATGAACCTCATTCCATAGTTCATCAGGCACTCTATCTATCAGATATAAGCCCTTAAATCTATTTCTCACTTCCACTGTATAATCATAAGGGATTTGATTTAGGTCATACTTGAATGGTTAACGGTTTTCCCTGCTTTCTTCAACTTAAGTCTGAATTTGACAATAAAGAGTGCATGATCTGAGCCACAGTCAGCTCCTGGTCTTGTTTTTGTTGACTGTATAGAGCTTCTCCATCTTTTGCTGCGGAGAATATAATCAATCTGATTTTGGCATTGACCTTCTGGTGATGTCCATGTGTAGAGTATTCTCTTGTGTTGTTGGAAGAGGGTGTTTGCTATGACCAGTGCATTTTCTTGGCAAAACTCTATTAGTCTTTGCCCTGCTTCATTCTGCATTAAAAGGCCAAATTTGTCTGTTTGTCCAGGTGTTTCTTGACTTCCTACTTTTGCATTCCAGTCCCCTATAATGAAAAGGACATCTTTTTTGGGTGTTAGTTCTAAAAGGTTTTGTAGGTCTTCATAGAACCATTCAACTTCATCTTCTGCAGCATTACTGGTTGGGGCATAGACTTGGATTACTGTGATATTGAATGGTGTGCCTTGGAAACGAACAGAGATCATTCTGTCATTTTTGAGATTGCATCCAAGTACTGCATTTCAGACTCTTTCGTTGACCATGAGGAATTCCATTTTTTCTGAGGAATTCCTGCCCACAGTAGTAGATATAATGGTCATCTGAGTTAAATTCACCCATTCCAGTCCATTTTAATTTGCTGATTCCAAGAGTGTCAACGTTCTCTCTTGCCATCTCCTCTTTGACCTCTTCCAATTTGCCTTGATTCATGGACCTGACATTCCAAGTTGCTATGCAATATTGTTCTTTACAGCAACGGACCTTGCTTCTGTCACCAGTCACATCCACAGCTGGATATTGTTTTTGCTTTGGATCCATCCCTTCATTCTTTCTGGAGTTATTTCTCCACTGACCTCCGGTAGCATATTGGGCACCTACCGACCTGGGGAGTACCTCTTTCAGTATCCTATCATTTTGCCTTTTCATACTGTTCATGGGGTTCTCAAGGCAAGAATACTGAAGTTGCTTGCCATTCCCTTCTCCAGTGGAACATGCTCTGTCAGACCTCTCCACCATGACCCACCCATCTTGGGTTGCCCTGCAGGCATAGCTTGGTTTCATTGAGTTAGACAAGGCTGTGGTCCTAGTGTGATTAGATTGACTAGTTTTCTGTGAGTATGGTTTCAGTGTGTCTGCCTTCTGATGCCCTCTTGCAACATCTACCATCTTACTTGTGTTTCTCTTATCTTGGGCATGGGGTATCTCTTCACAGCTGCTCTAGTCAAGCACAGCCTCTGCTCCTTACCTTGGATGAAGGGTATCTCCTCTTGCTGCCGTTCCTGACCTTCAATGTGGGATGGCTCCTCTAGGCCCTCCTATGCCCAGCCACCACTCCTTGGATGTGGGGTTGTTCCTCCCAGTTGCCACCTGGGCCTCAGGCATAGGCTTGCTCCTCCCAGCCGTGCCCCTGGCTTCAGGTGCCACCCCTGGCCTCGGGCACCACCCCTGGCCTTGGACACAGGGTAGTTCCTCCTGGCTGCTGTCCCTGGCCTCGGACTCTGGGGTAGCTCCTCTCGGCCCTTCCTGTGCCTTTGTAGCCTGGCACTCTAGGCCGCTGCCCCTGATCTGGGACATGGGGTAGCTCTCAGCCATGCTTAGTGCGTCAGCCACCACCGCCACGCCTGCACTTGAAGTAGAGAACTTTAACCTAGATTTAGAAAACCCACTGTGTGTGTGTGTGTGTGTGTGTGTGTGTGTGTGTGTGAAAGATAGTAGGTAGATGCACAGGCATTTTCAGTGCTACTGAAAAATAAGAGTTTATATTCTGATATTACATAACTGCATAAATCAGTTACAGAGAAATAGTTAAGTATCTTTTAAAGATGAAGTTGAAAGACTGATTTAATAGCAAAAAATAATTTGCAACTGATATTAGAACTCATGCTGTAATTTCTCTCCTCATGTACCTCCCTGCCCTCCAAGGTGCAGGCAACCACTGATCTGCTTTCTCTTGCTAACAGATTAGTTTCCATTTTCTGTAATTTGACAGAAATATCATATCATGTTAAATAATTATTTCAGTATAGGCTAGAGTGGGATGTAGACAATGAGAACATAGATTTGTGCATGATGTCAAGATAGATTGCAAAATGATTTAATGAAGAACAAGACAAAGATGTAAAGATATTACCTGTATTAAAATTTCCACAACTGTTTGTAAAGGAGCAATTAGGATTTAATATCAGAAAAACATTATTATTTTACCTTGTTTATAAATATTCATACTTGAGCTATGTATTTAAATATATGTATTTTTATACTTACTGCTGTGATGGTGTGCAGAGCGTGGCTGAGAGGAGCTACCCCACGTCCGAGGTCAAGGACAGAAGCCAGGAGACCCCATGCCCGAGGTCAAGGACAGAAGCCAGGAGACCCCATGCCCAAGGGGCGGCGGCCGAGAAGAGCTACCCCACGTCCAAGGTCAGGGTCGGTGGCCGAGAGTGCCAGGCTGCAACAGCGCAGGAGCAGCCAAGAGGAGATACCCCCGCCCGAGGCCAGGGGCTGCAGGAGGGAGGAGTGACCCCACGTCCAAGGAGCGGTGGCTGCGCAGGCACCAGAGGGCCTAGAGGAGCTATTCCACATTCAAGGTTGGGAGGGGCGGCTGAGAGGAGATACCCCTCATCCAAGGTAAGGAGTAGCGGCTGCGCTTTGCTGGAGCAGCCGTGAAGAGATACCCCACATCAAAGGTAAGAGAAGCACAAGTAAGATGGTAGGTGTTGCCAGAGAGCATCAGAGGGCAGACAAACTGAAACCACAATCACAGAAAACTAGTCAATCTAAAAACACTAGGGCTACAGCCTTGTCTAACTCAACGAAACTAAGCCATGCCCTATGGGGCCACCCAAGATGGGCGGGCATGGTGGAAAGGTCTGACAGAATGTGGTCCCCTGGAGAAGGGAATGGCAAGCAACTTCAGTATTCTTGCCTTGAGAACCCCATGAACAGTAGGAAAAGGCAAAATGATAGGATACTGAAAGAGGAACTCCCCAGATCAGTAGGTGCCCAATATGCTACTGGAGATCAGTGGAGAAATAACTCAGAAAGAATGAAGGGATGGAGCCAAAGCAAAAACAATACCCAGCTGTGGATGTGACTGGTGATAGAAGCAAGGTCCGATGCTGTAAAGAGCAATATTACTGGAATTCATGGACCTGGAATGTCAAGTCCATGAATCAAGGCAAATTGGAAGAGGTCAAACAGGAGATGGCAAGAGTGAACATCGACATTCTAGGGATCAGCAAACTAAAATGGACTGGAATGGGTGAATGGGTGAATTTAACTCAGATGACCATTATATCTACTACTGTGGGCAGGAATCCCTTAGAAGAAATGGAGTAGTCATCATGGTCAACAAAAGAATCTGAAATGCAATACTTGGAGGCAATCTCAAAAGTGACAGAATAGTTTCTGTTCATTTCCAAGGCAAACCATTCAATATCACAGTAATCCAAGTCTATGTTCCAACCAGTAATGCTGCACAAGCTGAAGTTGAATGGTTCTATGAAGACCTACAAGACCTGTTACAACTAACACCCAAAAAAGATGTCCTTTTCATTATAGGGGACTGGAAAGCAAAAGAAGAAGTCAAGAAACACCTGGAGTAACAAACGAATTTGGCCTTGGAATACAGAATGAAGCAGGGAAAACTAATAGAGTTTTGCCAAGAAAATGCACTGGTCATAGCAAACACCCTCTCCCAACAATACAAAAGAAGACGCTACACGTGGGCATCATCAGATGGTCAACACTGAAATCAGACTGATTATATTTTTTGCAGCCAAAGATGGAGAAGCTCTATACAGTCAACAAAAACAAGACCAGGAGCTGACTGTGGCTCAGATCATGAACTCCTTATTACCAAATTCAGACTTAAATTGAAGAAAGTAGGGAAAACTGCTAGACCATTCAGGTATGAGCTAGATGAAATCCCTTATGATTATACAGTGGAAGTGAGAAATAGATTTAAGGGCCTAGATCTGATAGATAGAGTGCCTGATGAACTATGGAATGAGGTTCATGACATTGTACAGGAGACAGGGATCAAGACCATCCCCATGGAAAAGAAACAAAAGAAAGCAAAATGGCTGTCTGAGGAGGCCTTACAAATAGCTGTAAAAAGAAGAGAAGTGAAAACAAACGAGAAAAGGAAAGATATAAGTATCTGAATGCAGAGTTCCAAAGAAGCAAGAAGAGATAAGAAAGCCTTCTTCAGCAATCAATGCAAAGAAATAGAGAAAAACAACAGAATGGGAAAGACAAGAGATCTCTTCAAGAAAATTAGAGATACCATGGGAATATTTGATGCAAAGATGGACTCGATGAAGGACAGAAATGGTATGGACCTAACAGAAGCAGAAGATATTAAGAAGAGGTGGCAAGAATACACAGAAGAACTTTACAAAAAAGATCTTCACGACCTGGATAATCACGATGGTGTGATCACTCACCTAGAGCCAGACATCCTGGAATGTGAAGTCAAGTGGGCCTTAGAAAGCATCACTACGAACAAAGCTAGTGGAGGTGATGGAATTCCAGTGGAGTTGTTTCAAATCCTGAAAGATGATGCTGTGAAAGTGCTGCACTCCATATGCCAGCAAGTTTGGAAAACTCAGCAGTGGCCACAGGACTGGAAAAGGTCAGTTTTTATTCCAATCCCAAAGAAAGGCAATGCCAAAGAATGCTCAAACTACTGCACAATTGCACTCATCTCACATGCTAGTAAAGTAATGCTCAAAATTCTCCAAGCCAGGCTTCAGCAATACGTGAGCCATGAAATTCCAGATGTTCAAGCTAGTTTTAGAAATGGCAGAGGAACCAGAGATCAAATTGCCAACATCCACTGAATCATTGAAAAAGAAAGAGAGTTCAAAAAAAACATCTATTTCTGCTTTATTGACTATGCCAAAGCCATTGACTGTGTGGATCACAAGAAACTGTGGAAAATTCTGAAAGAGATGGGAATACCAGACCACCTGAACTGCCTCTTGAGAAACTTATATGCAGGTCAGGAAGCAACAGTTAGAACTGGACATGGAACAACAGACTGGTTCCAAATAGGAAAAGGAGTACGTCAATACTGTATATTGTCACCTTGCTTATTTCACTTATGCAGAGTACATCATGAGAAACGCTGGACTGGAAGAAGCACAAGCTGGAATAATGATTGCTGGGAGAAATATCAATAACCTAAGATATGCAGATAACACCACCCTTATGTCAGAAAGTGAAGAGGAGCTAAAAAGCCTTGTGATGAAAGTGAAAGTGGAGAGTAAAAAAGTTGGCTTAAAGCTCAAAATTCAGAAAACGAGATCATGCCATCTGGTCCCATCACTTCATGGGAAACAGATGGGGAAACAGTGGAAACAGTATCAGACTTTATTTTTATTTTTTAGCTCCACAATCACTGCAGATGATGACTGCAGCCATATAATTAAAATACGCTTACTCTTTGGAAGAAAAGTTATGACCAACTTACACAGCATATTTAAAAGCAGAGACATTACTTTGCTAACAAAGGTCCGTCTAGTCAAGGCTATGGTTTTTCCATTGGTCTTGTATGGATGTGAGAGGCTATAGTTTTTCCATCGGTCATATATGGATGTGAGAGTTGGACTGTGAAGAAGGCTGAACGCTGAATAATTGATGGTTTTGAACTGTGGTGTTGGAGAAGACTCTTGAGGGTCCCTTGGACTGCAAGGAAATCTAATCAGTCCACTCTGAAGGAGATCAGCCCTGGGATTTCTTTGGAAGGAATGATGCTAAAGCTGAAACTCCAGTACTTTGGCCACCTCATGAGAAGAGTTGTCTCATTGGAAAAGACTCTGATGCTGGGAGGGTTTGGGAGCAGGAGGAGAAGGGGACGAGAGAGGATCAGATGGTTGTTTGGCATCACTGCATCGATGGACGCGAGTCTGAGTGAACTCCGGGAGTTGGTGATGGACAGGGAGGCCTCACGTGCTGCAATTCATGAGTTCGCAAAGATTCAGACACGACTGAGCGACTGAACTGAACTCAGTGCAGGCTCACAGATCCTTGCACTAGTTTGGTAGAGTGGCATATCAAAATACCACAGAATGAGTGCCTTAAATGAAAGAAATTTGTTTTTTGATGCCAGAAGTCTGAGATGAAAATGTGAGCAGTTGTGGTCTCCCCCGAGGCCTCGCTCTCTGCCTTGCAGATAACCGCCTTCTCTCCGTGTTGTCATAATGGCTCCCCTCACTCTGCGTGTCTGTAATCTATTCTCTTCTTGAAGGACAACAGTCATACTGAATTAGTGCCCACCCATATCTCAAAAACATAGTGATATTCTGAAGTACTGGGAGTTAAGATTTCAGCATAAGAATTTTAAATCATCAAAGCCCTCAATTATCTTTTTCTTACCTTTACAAAACCCTAAATTGGTAAAATAGATAGCCAGTGAAAATTCGCTGTATGATGCAAAGAGCTCTTATTGTTGCTCTGTGACAACCTAGAGTAGTGGGTGGAGAGAGGGAGGTTCAAGGGGAGGGGATACATGTATACCTACGGTTGATTCATGTTGATGTATGGCAGAAACCAATACAATATTGTAAAGCAATTATCTTCAAATTAAAATAAATAAAATTTAAATATACTAAATGAAAGGAATCTAAACCTAGCCTAGGGTTTTCCAGTAGCACTCGTGGTAAAGAACCAACCAGCCAGTGCAGGAGACATAAGAGATGCAGGTTTGATCCCTGGGTCAGGAAGATCCCTGGAGAAGGGCTTGACAACCCACTCCAGTACTCTTGCCTGGAGAATCCCATGGTCAGAGAAGCCTGGCAGGTTACAATTCCATAGAGTAACAAATTCAACTGAAAATCTTCAGAGATTTCAGAAGGATGATGCTAAGATTTGGATGTGATAATTATTACAATGAATGCTTTCTACTGCAGAAACTATAAAATTATATGTGTGCCATTTTCATTTAACCCATAATTAGATTCTTCTGTCTTATAGTGAGTGCTAGATATAAAATGTGTTGCTTTGTCTCATCTTTGTTGTGCAAAATATTTTTACAAGTGGTTCATATAGAGAACATAGTTTTATTACTAATTCTGTACATTATCACTTTTTCATCTCTAATTTCTCACAATATTTTCAGGTAATTTCATTTTTCTAACTTTTTATTTCCTTTAAAACCCATACATGCTAAATTTTTATCTTATTTTGGAGGTAGCTTTAAAAAATTCACCAGAATTAAAAGTATGTCAAGTTTTTAAATTTCAAATTTTAAGTCTGAAAATTATGATCTCCCTCCAAAAGATATACTTGGTTGTCTTTTTATGATAATAAATTTTTTTTCTTAAAAAGGGTATACTTTAAGTTGTTTGAGCTTCCATAATAGTTCACTTGGTAAAATATCCACCTGCAATGAAAGACACCCTGGTTCGATTTCTGGGTCGGGACCGTAGTCTTTTATAATGAATGCCAAACATATTTATTTTCTATAAATACAGTATTTTAAGTGGGTAAATAAGGCACTTTCCTGTTTTGCATTGTATCAGGTATTTTACATGTTTAAAGAATACATAATGCATTTACTTAAATCCTCCATTATTCTAGTCACTGTGCTTCAATAGCTCTAATGTTTATATATTATATATATATACAAATATATTAAAATAGTAAACTAAAAATTTCCAGAAAATTTAAACACAAGTAGTTTTAGAGGTCCAATTCTTAAATTTTATTTTGTTTGCCTTAATTTTAATTAATAGTTGATCTTCTTGTTTTGGACCCTGTGAAAAGAATGGTTGCTATTTATTATGAAACCAATAAACAAAAGCAATCACTTTGTATAGTATTCATTACTAAGCTTAATCTACAAAACTTCAGACACTTGAGTACAGTAGTGAAATGATATGTGCTTAACAGCCACGTGAATCACAACTGCATACTGCACACAGATTGCACTTTGTGATAGATTTTGTTAATGGATGAATTCTGTCCCTCTCCAAATTAATATGATTAATGTGTTGACTCAGTAAAGAATCCACCTGCAATGCAGGAGACCTGAGTTCAATTGCTGGGTCAGGAAGATCTCCTGGAGAAGGAAATTGCTACCCTCTCCAGTATTCTTGCCTGGGAAATCTCATGGACAGAGGAGCCTGGTGGGCTACAATCCATAGGATCACAGAGTCAGACACGACTTAGTGACTAAACCACCACCAACAATAATCCCCTGTACCTCAGAAAGTAACTGTATTTGGATCACATTTTTTTAGTGAAAAAAAAAAAAAAAAAGTGTAAAGAGCAGCTCTCTGTAGCAGTGCATATATGTGCAAATTGATTTGACTTAATCAAGTAAATAAACAAATCACCTGTGTACTTTAACCCTTACAGCTGATTTCTTCATCTCTCTGATGACCGATTTTTGAGAGGTTATGTGGGAAATCTAATTAGAATGTGTGAAGACCAATATACAATAAAGGCTTTCCTTGCTAAAGCCAACAGGATTGTGCTTTCCTAGTGAACAACGCTAGTTGCGATCTTGTGACAGGACTGAGTGACTAACTAACACTGTCAGATGGAGAGTCTGCTGTTCCCGACCCCTCACCTCTCTGGCTCTGGTGGTCCTGAACCTTTCTTTGAGCATTGAAGCTCTCTGCTCTGATGGTGCCTGCAGTGCTGCCTATCTGTTCTGGGTATCTGCAGGCAGTCTGCACGCAGGAGACTGCTTGCACGCAAGACACTGCGCCTTTCAAAGTGAGCACAGATGTCCTATACCATCCGACCTTCTGTTTGTTCTGGTTTGTTCTTTTCATCCATTTCTTACATAAGTTGGTCACTTATTCACAGTGATAGAAAAAAAAAAAATAGAATATTCTGGGCCACATCCTAGGCTTGAAATGTTTGTGACTTTTACATGAGAGTTTACAATAGATGATTGATTTTAAAATATGTCTCTCTTATACTTTCATTGATGTCACTGACAATTTCATTTTCAAATCTTCTGCATGGCAAAATTAGAAATTAAATTTAAAATTAACATATGCATCCCTATAATGATCTGATATGTGAGTCTAGATTACTCTCAGGAAGCTAGGGAGACTCAGAGCAATCCTTTAGCACAGGGCTACAAAATGCATGTATACCTTCCATGTTTTTTGACACCTAGGAGATAATATATTTGTCAAATCAAGCCATGACTTTAATTTGAGGCTTCTGGTTGTCTTTGTAATTTATCTTGTCAAATAATGATATGGGTAAACTAGTCTTGGAAAAGTAATAGAAAGACCTTGGGTGTTTTATATCCTTTGTATTTAAAAAAAAATTATGACACAATTAAGTATTGCTTTTATTGTTTTAAGCTTCTAATGCTGAGTTTCTTAACAACAATGCATTTGTTAATTTGGGCTGGGTAATATTTTGTAGTGGAAGATGTACTGTGTATTGTAGGATGAATACCAGGATCCTTATACCATATTCAAAAGATGCCTCAGCCCACTCCCCACAACACACTATGCGTTAACAACCAAAAGTGTCCCCAGCCCTTGCCAGTGGCCCCTGGGGAGAAAAACTAGATGCAGTTAAGAATGACTGCTCTAAGGAATTTATTGAAACACCATAGCATACTATAAAAAATAGTTTTTAGTCTGTATACCAGAATTTCATCCCAACTTTGCTACTTACTGTCTTTGACTTTTAATGTGTTATTTTATTCTTTGGGATTTTATTTTCTCTTTTAAAAATTGAAGGCTATCATCATCCACTGCTTAAAAAAGCTTAGAATCAAATGCCGACTCTTTAACATAGCCTTTGAAGGAAAACACAGTCTACAATTAGGGAAAATAGCCCAT
>SJYQ01000858.1:232297-252725 GCA_006410935.1 Redunca redunca | reverse complement strand
GCTTTCTTATCCATTCATCTGCTGATGGACATCTAGGTTGCTTCCATGCCCTGGCTATTATAAACAGTGCTATGATGAACATTGGGGCACACGTGTCTCTTTCAATTCTGGTTTCCTCGGTGTGTATGCCCAGCAGTGGGATTGCTGGGTCATAAGGCAGTTCTAGTTCCAGATTTCTAAGGAATCTCCTCACTGTTCTCCATAGTGGCTGTACTAGTTTGCATTCCCACCAACAGTGTAAGAGGGTTCCCTTTTCTCCACATCCTCTCCAGCATTTATTGCTTGTAGACTTTTGGATCACAGCCATTCTGATTACAGTGAAATGGTACCTCATTGTGGTTTTGATTTGCATTTTTCTGATAATGAGTGATGTTGAGCATCTTTTCATGTCTTTGTTAGTCATCTCTATGTCTTCTTTGGAGACATGTCTGTTTAGTTCTTTGGCCCATGTTTTTGATTGGGTCGTTTATTTTTCTTGGAATTGAGCTGCAGGAGTTGCTTGTATATTTTTGAGATTAGTTATTTGTCAGTTGCTTTGTTTGCTATTATTTTCTCCCATTCAGAAGTCTGTCTTTTCACCTTGCTTATAGTTTCCTTTGTTGTGCAGAAGCTTTTAAGTTTAACTAGGTACCATTTGTTTATTTTTGCTTTTATTTCCAATATTCTGGGAGTTGGGTCATAGAGGATCCTGCTGTGATGTATGTTGGAGAGTGTTTTTCCTATGTTCTCCTCTAGGTTTATAGTTTCTGGTCTTACATTTAGATCTTTAATCCATTTTGAGTTTATTTTTGTGTATGGTGTTAGACAGTGATCTAGTTTCATTCTTTACAAGTGGTGGACCAGTTTTCCCAGGACCACTTGTTAAAGAGATTGTCTTTAATCCATTGTATATTCTTGCCCCCTTTCCCAAAGATAAGGTGTCCATAGGTGCGTGGATTTATCTCTGGGCTTTCTATTTTGTTCCATTGATCGATATTTCTGTCTTTGTGCCAGTACCATATTGTCTTGATGACTGTGGCTTTGTAGTAGAGCCTGAAGTCAGGCCGGTTGATTCCTCCAGTTCCATTCTTCTTTCTCAAGATTGCTTTGGCTATTCGAAGTTTTTTGTATTTCCATATAAATTGTGAAATTATTTGTTCTAGCTCTGTGAAAAATACCGTTGGTAGCTTGATAGGAATTGCATTGAATCTATAGATTGCTTTGGGTAGTATCCTCATTTTCACTATATTGATTCTGCTGATCCATGAACATGGTATTTCTCCACCTATTAGTGTCCTCTTTGATTTGTTTCACCAGTGTTTTATAGTTTTCTATATATAGATCTTTGGTTTCGTTAGGTAGATATATTCATAAGTATTTTATTCTTTTTGTTGCAATGGTGAATGGAATTGTTTCCTTAATTTCTCTTTCTATTTCCTCATTATTAGTGTATAGGAATGCAATTTCTTAAACCTAACAGACTTTGCCTCTCCTTTATGAATGCATGCATGCTAAGTCACTTCAGTCACGTGCAACTCTTTGCGACCCTATGAACTGTAGCCCACCAGGCTCCTCTGACAGTGCGATTCTCCAGGCAAGAATACTGGTGTGAGCTGCCATTCCCTTCTCCAGGGGATCATCCCAACTCAGTGATAGGACCTATGTCTCTTATGTCTCCTGCATTGGTAGATGGGTTCTTTTGGAAAGCTCTTCCTGTCCAACTCTGACAGTCAAATCTTGTATATGTCTTCAAGTCCAGCATATTTGTCATTTGACTCCACAGAGTTTTTTTTCCCCCTATCAAATCACTGGGAAAAAAAATTGCTGGCTTTTCTTGTAAAGCACTACTTCTTCTTCTTCTTTTACCTTTTTGTGGCACTTATTTGATAGTTTATATTATAGTTACTTGGAATTATGTCTCAACTCTATTCTAATGCCACGTTTTCAGAGGCTTTAGACATTTTTTTTCCCCCCACCTTAGATGTTTTGTGCTCTTTTCGGCTGTTGTAGTACTTTTAAAAATTGATTATTAGTCAAATTAGATTATCTACAGGATTCTTTTTAACAATAGTATAACTGATAAGTAAGTAAATAAGTGTTAGATGCTCAGTCGTGTCCAACTCTTTGAGACCCCATGGACTGCAGCCCATCAGGCTCTTCTGTCCATGAGATTTTCCAGGCAAGGATACTGGAGTGGATAGCCATTTCCTTCTCCAGGGGCCCTCCTAACCCAAGGATCAAACATAGGTCTCCTGCACTGCAGGCAGATTCTTTACTGACTGAGCTATAAGGGAATCCCTGTATAACTAAGTTTTCGTCAATATTAAGAATCAATTAATGCAATTTGAGTCAAATAAGAAGCTAACAAAAATATATGAAGACTTCATCTCATCCATTCATGGCCTCTTTAACTTTAGACCACTAGGTATTCTAGCACTGCACACATTTCTTAATATGTATATTTTTTCCTCAGTAATCCTTAGTTGTCTGCTTTTGGAGTTGTTAACATTCCATTCAAATTTTCAAGCATGTTTTTATCTGCTATTTACTCTTTAGCACACACTCTGACACAGAAATTACAGGAAAATATTTCCTCTATATTTATCCCAATTCAAAACATAACCTGTTTGGCTGAGTCTTTCTCTTTGTCTCCTTTTGTCCATGTATAGGTTTAATACATTCAAACCTTGATGTCACCTTCACTGTCTTACAATTTATTGCTACATATTGGCTTAACTGCTGAAGCCATTAAGTGATATGTGCATGCAGTTGAGGAGACAATATGGTTGCTAATCTCAAAAGATAGTCTCCAGCCTCTTTTATAAAATTCAAAATTTTAGCAAGGTTAGTACTATATCAATTCCAGAAAATGAATTACAATTTTAAGGACAGGGTTGTAATTATGATTTTTTTAAGTAATACTAGTGTAAATTCAATTGTGTATTTTCCACACCTGGGGATTGGCATTAAAAATAATGCTTCTTTTTGACAAAAGATGTCAATAATGAAACAAAAAAATAAAATGAACCATTTTAATCTTCCCTGTAGGAAGCAAATTAAAGCTTTATCTCATTTCTTTCTCTGAAAATTAATAGATTTGAAAAGCAGGACTTGTAAAAAGCCTCACTTGCATTGTTAATATAAGCATCTAAAATTGAAAATAAGAAAGTACTTTATGAAAATATTGATGTGGTAATGACTTTGCAATTTTGGAGTGCAATAGAAAATATCTTCGTATAGCTACTATTCCATTTTTCATTGTTGCATCACATTTTTAAAAATACCTAGTGCAATTCAAAAACACACAAAGCAAAATCATATTTAAGAGATGGAGAAGGAAATTAATGAAAATAAAAGAGCATCTGCTGTGTGATTGGAAACATTCATGACTGTTGTTAATAATGGAAAGAAAATTGAAAGGTTGTAAGTAAGCTTTTTATTGAGGATGTGGTGAGTCATATCATACTTTTGTTACATTATTTTAGTAATCTCCACAATAAAGAGCTAAATTGAGCACTGTCCAGCTTTGGAGAGAAGAAAAATGGTGGCCAGAAGATATCATGGTATCATTTGTACAAGTTAACACATGTAGTAAGTTGCAGGCCCAGGAATTAAACCATGGCTCTTCTTTTCTCACTATTTTTAAAATAAATTAGTTTTTTTGAATACCAAAGCACATAAAGATAGTGCTGAATTATTAGGGGTCAGTGAATATCAAAGAATTATCCATCCCAATAATATGATATTAGAAGAACAATTTTGCAAGATCAAAATATAAGGCAATAAGGGTGATACGTTGCTACTTTTAAATATCTTTATTTTCTGCTTCAAATAATGAAGAAAAATATAAAGGTAAATATGATANTTTTTTTTTTTTTTTTTTTTTTTATTTACTTGGCTGCTCCAGGTCTTAGTTTCCAGCATGCAGGATCTTTTCATTATGGCATGCAAACTCTTAGAGGCATATGGGATCTGCTTCCTTGCTTGGGAATAGAACTCATGCCTCCTGCATTGGGAACATGGAGTCTTAACTACTGGACCATGAGGGAAGTCCTTAAAGTACTTTTTGAAATATTTAAAGTAAGGATTATTATTTTCTTCACACATTTCCTAAACTGCTTTAAAGGCTTTTCTGGAGTAAATACTTTTATTTCTATTTGTCAGTGTAATCAAAATATGGCTGCAGATAAGTGGAGAGTATTGATAGAACAGAATCTTTCAGGAACATTCCTCTATGGTACATTTTTGTTTATCACAAAATCAAATTTTAAATAAAAAATTTATAATAATTTGGTGAGTCATCACTGTATAAAATATTCACTCATCACTCTTATTTTTATGTTCCTCTAATATTTTAAAAAATCTAATCTTACATATAATACTTAAAAAAAAAAAAGCTTATCTCACAATTATTCCATTAGGCCAACCCTACAGGAAGGAAAATACTTTTTAACAGATGAATTAAAATATTTAACAGGCACCAGAAATGCACTATTCTAAAGTCTGGAGATATCCACAGATCAAAAGAGCAAAAAATCATATGTTCATGGTATAGGCATTGTAGTGAGAGATAAGTAATAAAGATGAACTACTGTATAAAAATAAATTGATACCATTCATTTAATGAAGAATGCTATGATTCAAAATTTAATTGAGTTAGGGCAAAGGGAATGATGGGGATTGTTAGTAGTTATTATTTTAGTTTAAGAAATCTGTAGACCTTCACTGAAGAGATAACATGTTTTTGAGGCCTGAGTGATATGAAGCATGTATGTATCTGGGGAAATACTAACAAACTGAAAGCAGGTGACATATAAAGGTGATAAGAGTAAATTATTCTCTCAAAGAACTGAAGGTATACAAGCATGGACAGATAATCATCAAAATCTTCATAAGACATTGTAAGTCAAGTATACTCCCATAAAAATTAATTTTAAAAATCTTCATAAGAAAAATAATGGAATTCAAGCATTAAAAAAAATGAGATAAAAACTAATTGTATAGTGTTTAGAAGAAATTGGCTCTCGTATTCTGACACTGAATGCAAATAGAGTAAAAGTAATATTACCTCTATTGAGCTTTGTTAATATAGGAAATTTTGTTCACTTTATGTATTGCCTTATTTAATAATAACACAAGTGGGAGACCTCAAGTATGTTAAATTATTCTATATCCACAGCTCCCTTAAAAAGTATTATTATTTCCATTTTACAGTTTAGGATCAGATAGTAACTTGCCAGTTGTCAAAGAGGTAATAGTACTTGCCCCAAATTACACAGCAAGTATTGAAAATACAATTCAAGCCCAAGTCTTTTAGATTCCCCCTCTATTTCATCCCTATGACATGTTATCTTAGTTCAAACAGAAAGAGTCAGAACGTAAAATGTAGAAGATCTTTTTTTTTTAATTTTTATTTTAACTTTAGTTTACTTTACAACACTGTATTGGTTTTGCCAAACATTGACATGAATTCACCACGAGTGTACATGCATTCCCAAACATGAATCCCCTCCCACCTCCCACCCCATAACATCTATCTGAGTGCTCCCCATGCACCAGCCCCAAGCATCCTGCATCCTGCATCGGACATAGACTGGCGATTCATTTCTTACATGATAGTATACATGTTTCAATGCCATTCTCCCATCTCATCCCACCCTCTTCCTCTCCCCCAGAGTCCAAAAGTTCACTACAAAAGAGACTCAGATCTGTAGAGTGAACTTTTAGAAGATCTTTTGATGCCAGTTTAAGGAATTTGCTTTTATCTGGAAAGAAATGTAGAAACCTGAAGCAGAAATTCCACCCTTTCTCTGCAACCTCATTGTATCTTGCTCTCTTTTTCTGTGTGTGCTTCAAAGTTGTCAAGCCCCTTTGAGTCCCTGGATCTTTTCTAATTCTATTATTCCTATATTTATTTGCTACACATTCTTCAAATCTCATCTGTAATATAATTTCTTTTGTAAATTCTTCCCTGACCATGAAGTCTTCTGTAAGCTACTGTATTTTATTTTTTATATCAATTAAACACATATGTGGAATGAGTGAATTAATGAATAAATGAAGTACATGAGTGCAAAGTTGAATATTAAGAAGACATGGTTCTACCAGAAAATATCTCAAGAGTAGAGAGACAAAAAATAGTTTTCATCAAAACGGAAAGGTTTGACTGCAGAAGTAGAAGAGGGAATTGAAAGAAAAGGATAAGGAAAAAGGATGTCAAAAGAGAGTCTATACAAAGATTTAAAAACCCAGGAAAACAGGAAAATATGAGACTTATGGTCATAAAGTGAGATAATTTTAAAGGATTAATACTTGGACAATGAAGAAAACAATTTCAGTTTAAGACACATTGAATTTGAGGTAGTAGAAATGTTGAATTCAAGGAATTTGAATACACAAATTGTACAATTCAGTAAAGAATTGGAATTAATGAGGCAAAATACTTCTAAACACCTTTTAATTTCCCAGACTATAAGGAATTCAAATCAAATGATTTTAAACAACACATTATTGAGTGTGTGTATCTGATTCAAGTACTTGTCCTTGAGTAACTTGGTGATAAAGTTAGAAATCTCTAATCAGAAGTGTTTATAAATGAATTCTAGATAATTGTTATAGCCTGGCAGAATCATTATTTGGCTAGTAATACCTTGTGTTTCATTATTTATCAGTAGTTTGAAAGTGAAAGTTAAGTCGCTCAGTCGTGTCCGACTCTTTGTGACCCCGTGGACTGTAGCCCACCAGACTTCTCGGTCCATGGGATTCTCCAAGCAAGAATACTGGAGTGGGTTGCCATTTCCTTCTCCAGGGGATCTTCCTGACTCAGGGATTGAACCCAGGTCTCCGGCATTGCAGGCAGACGCTTTAACCTGTGAGCCACCAGTACACGCTAAATCAGTAGTTTAAATGCATATAAAAATAAATCCATTTTTCTGTGTTGGGGATTACGTGTTCAGATTTGAGGCAAATAAATAGCAATGTTAAAAAATATTTCAGTCAACAAGTGTATGTTAAGATTCTTTTGTGTGTGCCTAGCAATGTGTTGCTTGCCTTTCACAGACATAGTCGATGGTGTTCGTTAGTGAACCAAAACACAACCCCAAGATATTCGTTCAAGCTTCTTGAGCAATTATTGTGTTTGCTGATGACAAAAATGATGCTAACTGGTGAAGTAGACAGCATAAAGATTTTTTTCAAAATTACAATGGTGAGGAAATGTTAACCTAGATTTCCTGAACCTATTTCTCATTTTCCACAGACTATCTTTGAAATCCTAATACTCCCTGAAGGCAGAAGTAAGAATGAGCATATTGCATATTATGAGATCCATTGCTATGATAAACTATCTATTCTATTCCTTCTTTTTCTCAGACAGACCAAGATTGTCTTAATATCATTTTATTAACCTCCATCTTCTTCTCATTTCTTTATCATATGTTATATTTATCATCAAAATACCTTATCTTACATGTGTATTATTAATATCTTCTAGGGAAATTTCAAACACGAATCTTCAGAGATCAAGCCCCTTCTAGATTTTTCCCCAGATACATTGCTAGGATAATGAAAAAGCAGAGGTATTATGGGGGCTATGGACAAGGAAATGGCAACCCACTCCAGTATTCTTGCCTAGAGAATCCCATGGACGGAGGAGCCTGGTGGGCTACAGTCCACGGGGTCGCAAAGAGTCGGACACGACTGAGAGACTTCACGCTATGATAGGTATTACATTGCTACCAGAACTTACACACACACACACTGGAGCAAAAGCCCTGACAGGTTTTGTTGTTGTTGTTGTTGTTGTTGTTCCTTNACACACTGGAGCAAAAGCCCTGACAGGTTTTGTTGTTGTTGTTGTTCCTTTTTTTTTTTTTTCCTATTCTTTTTTTTGTAATGCAAGTGCCTGACTTAAGCTTTGATTTCAGACACATCTGTTCAGAGGCAGCTGCTTCAAAGGTTAAACATATCACCAACTACAGGACTAGATAAAGAGCCATGTCAGCTTCCCAAACTGAGCCTCTTTTGTTTTAGAATCTTGGTTGATTTTAATAACTGACCAAATGGGCTACTTGGTTTTGGTTCTCTTTCTGTACAGTAAATTCTGCTATGTTTTAAATTCATCAATAATGAGTAAACACACAAAAACCTAGACCACCACCACCCTTGACTCCAATTAAAGCAGAACTCTAGGCCCCTATGCTCTTTCTCTCTACTCTTGACCTTGTTGTATGGCCCCAGGTGTGCTGTGTAATTTCCAGGTCTTGTCAGTAATAAATCTCAATTTTTTTTTCAGTTTCCTGATGGTTTTTACTGAAGGCCATCTCACAATCATAATAGGAGCCACAGAAGCTGGTCCAACAACAACACTACTTATTGATATGCTAAAACCTGCACAATTCACACGTACACACACACATGCACACACACCCCACATGGACACACACATATACACACACCCTGAAATATCCAGTGAAGTCTATTTTAATCTGATAAAATATTTATACTCCCTTCACTCCCTAACATGACTTTCAGAGTCTGAACTAAATTTTTCAGATGCTAAATATTTATAAAAGTTTATTTTGAAGCTAAAAATTAAAATAACCTAAAGAATATACTCATATACCCATTATATATTGGGCTGCAACAGCAGTTATTATTTTTTAATCAATATGATATACTTTGTGCTCAATATTTTACCTTCAGTAGTATGCTTTGATGATCTTATAAACTTTTCTATTAATAAGGAAAAAAAAACCTTCTAAGCATCTGAAAAAACAAATTCCTGAGACTATATTCATTTGGGTAAAAAATTATAAATTTTTACATGAGTTTTGTATTAGTTTTTAAAGGTATTGATATGAAGAGTGGAAAAATTAAAGATGGTGTATCATATATATGTGAAATTTTCCATAATCATAGATCAGTGGGAAATTGTTAACCTCTCTGTGTCTCAAATTTATCATCTGTGAAATGGAAAAAGTCATGCCTACTTTCAAATATTAAATTATTTCATTCAGGGTAACTAGANTAGAGGATAGGGGAATAGGAGAATTACTATCATTATTCTGTTACTTTTTAAATTGGTTTCCACTTTAAACATATGCTACCCATTACAAGGAGTTTTCTCTACCCCTTTCCTTTTCTCTTACTTTTTATTCCTTCTTCTTTATATGTCTCTTTTATGCTTATTCTTCAAAGACATTCTATAGAAAAGAAGAAATAGAAAAATCTAGTATGAGAGTTGATCAGAGTTTGAAAGGGCAACCATTTTCTTTATCCTTCATAAGTCCAGAAATAATGACAGCTAAAATATTATGTTCTTCATTTCTTATGAAATTCCTTAAAACTGACTCATTCTTTGAAATATGTAGATGCTTTCATAGTGTTTTATAATATAGTCCATCACAGGTGTATTAAAGCAAAAATGAAGTGTTAATTACATAAACCATATAGTGGGCACTCTGGCTCACCAAGTAATCTCCCATATGCCTTTTCTCCTTCCTAACAGAACTTTGACTTTTTCTGGATTTCTACTCTTCTCATGCAGAATCTGTTTGGCTCAGAGGAAATTAGTCCCAGGAGTGAGCCTCAGATGGTTTCAGTGAATCCATCATTGCATTACCTTCATGTCACACATTCAGTAGAGGCACATGGCCAGAGCAACCTATAGTGCTCAGGATGCTTGATTGGAATGCTGATATTGAAGCATTCTCTCTATTTTCTTTCTTCTGGAAGGTGCTATACATGAAAGTAGGACTCAAAATGGCTGCAAGAATTTAATCACCCACGTGAGGATAAAATCAATACACAGAGGAAAGCAGACTCAATAAAATCATAGAGATTACAGTCAGAATCTGAAATTTTCTATCACTTTCTACTTCATGTTATATGAAAGAATCAAATTTCTAATTTTAGAGCCTTGGGTGGGTTTCCTATTGCTGCTGCTAAGTTGCTTCAGTCGTGTCCGCCTCTGTGTGACCCCATAGACAGCAACCTACCAGGCTCCGCCGTCCCTGGAATTCTCCAGGCAAGAGTACTGCAGTGGAGTGCCATTACTTACACACAAAGCCATCCTAAATATTAAAGGATAAGATTTGAAAACTTCAGTGTAATGAGAAAAATTGAGGCTTAGGTTAAGCAATATGACATGTCAGGTCTGTCAGTTAAGTTGTTTGTTACAGAATTAGAAGTTGTCCTCAGATCTCCTTACTTCCCTTTGTTACCCTTTGTCTCAGAGTAAGTGCTTGCAGTAAAGTTCATAAAAAGAAAGCACAAACAATAGAGTTCCAGTTTTATCATATTGTTTCACTATGCTAAGATATGTATAAAAACCCCATTGATTTCAAAGGAAATCATGTCTCCTGTTCTTGTCTCTGTGGACTTAATTACATGCTTGCTACTCTAGAATTTATATTTTAAGTCTAAATATTTCAACTGAACTCCTCACCAACATACTTACATATGCTATTTAACTCTGAGAGTGTATTAACTGAGACTAATAAAGCCAACTAAAATACCATTATAAAGATCAGGTGAGGACTTGTGATGTGTGAGATTGTCTATGCCATTACTCTTTGCAGATTTATTGCTGATGTGACATGCCAATAATTGCTCTTCTTCTTTTTTTTTTCTTTAAACTACCTTGAACTTAAAACATTTCTCTGGCTAGTTTCTTTGATTTACAGTTCATGAAATTGTTAATCAATCTTCTAGACCACAATAATGTTTTAATATATTTCCTGATAATATAGGTTAGTTATTGCCATAATATGCTACCCAAAACTTAGTGGCTTTAAAAAAAATTAAACAAGTAAAATAAATTATATTAAAATTTAAATTATAATAAAGAAAATGAAACAATGAAATAACTAAAAGAAAAAATTAAAATGAGGAAAAAACAGCCAAAAAAGAGAAAAACAGAAATAAAAAAAACCCCTTGTTATTATTCATGAGCCTATGTATTGATTGTGTGGTTCTTCTGATCTGGGCTAGATATCCAGGCATTTTAGGCCTTCTTCATCCATCTGTGGACAGTGGTAACATCAGTTTGAATGATCATCTGTGATTGATTNTTAAATTAAAAAATTAGAAATAGTAAGACGTAAAGTTACTAAAATAAAGTTAGTCATAGAAGATAAGTTGAGAAAAATTAGAAAATGATCAAAAAGCTGTCAAAATACAATAAAGTACAGAAAAACCCAAAGTGAATGTATAGAAAGTGATATGTGGGAGGTAGACAATGATATGAACATTTAATGCATAAAAGTGAAAGTCATTCAGTAGTGCCCTCCTCTTTGGGACCCCATAGACTATACAGGCCATAGAATTCTTCAGGCCAGAATATTGGAGTGGGTAGCCTTTCCTTTCTTTGGGTGATCTTCCCAACCAAGGGATCAGACCCAGGTGTCCCACATTGCAGGAAGATTCTTTACCAGCTGAGCCACAGGAGAAGCCCTAATCAAAAATAAATATTAAAATATATAAGGGAAGAACTTGTTTTGCAAGTTAGAGAGACAGTTTTACAGATTTAAAAGTTGTAATGTATATTCTTGGAAAAGACCCTGATGGTGAGAGGGACTGGGGGCAGGAAGAGAAGGGGATGAAAGAGGATGAGATACCTGAATGGCACCACCGAATCAATGGACATGAGTTTGAGTGAACTCCATGAGTTAGACTCTCAAGAGTCTTCTCCAACACCACAGTTCAAAAGCATCAATTCTTTGGCACTCAGTTTTCTTTAAAGTCCAACTCTCACATCCATACATGACCACTGGAAACACCATAGCCTTGACTAGACGGACCTTTATTGGCAAAGTAATGGCTCTGCTATTGAATATGCTATCTAGGTTGGTCATAAGTTTCCTTCCAAGGAGTAAGCGTCTTTTAATTTAATGGGTGCAGTCACCATGTGCAGTAATTTTGGAGCCCAAAACAATGAAGTCTGACACTGTTTCCACTGTTTCCCCATCTATTTCCCATGAAATGATGAGACCAGATGCTATGATCTTAGTTTTCTGAATGTTGAGCTTTAAGCCAACTGTTTCACTCTCCTCTTTCACTTTCGTCAAGAGGCTTTATAGTTCCCCTTCACTTTCTGCCATAAGGGTGGTGTCATCTGCATATCTGAGGTGATTGATATTTCTCCCGGCTATCTTGACTCCAGCTTGTGCTTCTTCCACCAGTCCAGCGTTTCTCATGATGTACTCTGCATAGAAGTTATATAAGCAGGGTGACAGTATACAGCCTTGATGTACTCTTTTTCCTATTTGGAACCAGTCTGTTGTTCCATGTCTAGTTCTAACTGTTGCTTCCTGACCTGAATATAGGTTTCTGAAGAGGTAGGTCAGGTGTTCTGATATCCCCATCTCTTTCAGAATTTTCCACAGTTTATTGTGACCCACACAGTCAAAGGCTTTGGCATAGTCAATAAAGCAGAAATAGATGTTTTTCTGGAACTCTCTGCTTTTTCCATGATCCAGCAGATGTTGGCAATTTGATCTCTGGTTCCTCTGCCTTTTTTAAAGCCAGCTTGAACATCTGGAAGTGCACGGTTCATGTATTGGTGAAGCCTGGCTTGGAGAATTTAGAGCATTAATTTACTAGTGTGAGATGAGTGCAATTGTGATAGTTTGAGCATTCTTTGGTATTGCCTTTCTTTGAGATTGGAATGAAAACTGACCTTTTCCAGTCCTGTGGCCACTGCTGAGTTTTCCAAATTCACTGGCATATAGAGTGCAACACTTTCACAGTATCGTCTTTCAGGAATTGAAATAGCTCAACTGGAATTCCATCAACTCCACGACCTTTGTTCATAGTGATGCTTTCTAAGGCCCACTTGCCTTCACATTCCAGGATGTCTGGCTCTAGGTGAGTGATCACACCACAGTGATTATTTGGGTCGAGAAGCTCTTTTTTGTACAGTTCTTCTTGTATTCTCGCCATCTCTTCTTAATATCTTCTGCTTCTGTTAGGTCCATATGATTTCTGTCCTTTATCGAGCCCATCTTTGCATGAAATGTTCCCTTTAGTATTAGGAAATAACAATTGTGATGTTAGTATTAAAACAATTTTTTCAACAAGGTACAAAATACATTTAATGTGGCAAAGAAAGCCATTTTATCATGTGTTGTGCTGTGCTACATTGCTTTTTTGTGTTGACTCTGTGCCTCTATAGACCAAACCCCACCAGGCTCTTCTGCCCATGGAATTCTCCATGCAAGATACTGGAGTGGGTTGGTGCATCCTCCTCCAGAGGATCATTCAGACCAAGGGATCAAACCTGCATCTCTAAAGTCTCCTGCATTGGCAGGCAGGATCTTTACCACTAGCGTCACCTGGGAATTCCCACTTTATCATAACCAAGAGCAAAATGAGTGATGGCAATATAGCTGCCAAGAAAGTTTTGGCAAGAGTAATTCTGAAGCAAAATATATAACATATAAAAGGAAAATCAAAGGTATAGAATAATTTTGGAGGAAATTTAAATGCATTCCTCTCAACATTTGACCAAATCAAGTGTGTATCAAATAGGAAAAGTCATAAAGACTTAAAATTATATAACTAATAAATATGATTTATTAGATATTTACTATATGTCTGTGTGTATATATACATGTCTATCAATATAATAGTGAATTTTTAACTTTCACTCAGAAAACTTAAGCTTAATGTATGATTTAAGGAAAATGTTTGGATTTTCATGCATACATGAGAAAAAGAGAAAGACAAAATTTAGTGATCTGAGTACCATTCTCAAGAAGTTAAGGGGGAAAAAAATCCAACAAATTAAATTTTTTTAAGAAGCCAAAAAACAAAGGCAGCAATCAATGAAACAATATCAAAAATACAAAAGAGAGGAGGTACTACTAAAATGTGTGACTTCCTGGCAAATCTGATCAATAATATTATTTTCCTTGAGAGAAGATTGATTTTTGTTTATTTCCTGACACTTCTAGAGGTGAATTACCCTCAGTCCAAAGCAGGACTGAGGGGGTTAGTCACTCTATTCCTACTGACAACTAATCTATTTCTGATTCACCCTTATTCCTTTAGTGCTCCCACTTAGAAGCCTATGATTTTTTATTTTTATTTTTTTAACCAGAGGCCCTTCTCCTTCTCAGACTTCTGATTTTTTCTCCTAAACCCTCTGAGACCTCTGAAAATTCTACTTGACTTATTATCTTTTCTGACACCAATTTCACTTTTAGAATCAGCAGTTGCTTTAAGGGGAAAAAAGTGGCCTCAAGGTTTGAGTTAACCTCTCTCATCTTTTCTCTTCGCCAAGCATCTTCTCACTGAGTAATTTCCTGAGGCTTCCGAAGAGATTTAAAAACACATTTTGTCCAGTTTATTGACATCTCAAACAATCTAGCCTATTATTTTTGAATATGAGATTCCATCTAAGTAACTTTCAGCTTAGATTAAATAAAAATAAAACTGCAATCCATGGTACCTAGAGAGAAATTAAGAAACCACTTAACAACTTTCAGGATTGAAAGATTCTATTTCCATATTTTAAATCATGGCAGCTCTTTGTGGAGCCACAAATGACTGAAATTTCTATCTTCTCATTCAGACCATTTTCATCTCTACATTTCATTATTTCAGTACCTTTCCTTTTTACCCTGAAGTTATCCCAGTGTCTGTCCTTGTTAATCTTAGCTAGCGCCTATCAGTCTACATTCTTCAGAAGCCGATGCCAAATGCCCTGCAGAGATCTGACAAGACATCATAATCAGCCCTGGACAATAGGTGAGCTATGGCCTTAGAACTTTGTTGCTACCAGTGTATATAAATACTGATTTAATATAGTATTCTGGTTGCTTTTATTTAGGGGCTATCTTTCCTAGTCTCTTCTTTATATAGGCTGAAAGGATGCAATTGAAAGGATGATGTGTAAGGGCTTACCTTTGCTACATTTTAGTAATCTAGATAAAGAACTTTGGCAGTTCCTTGCCACTCAGTAGAGTTATTTTGGGACCACTGATAATCAATTTTAGAGCTCAATAAAAATTTTGAGAATAACAGGAAAAATAAACCCTACATTTGCTTGTATTAAATTTATTTAATTTTGGTTTGAAATATGAATTCATTAATCTGAGGCTTCAGAAAATAATGCAGAATCCCAAACAATCAAGTGGAAAAATCCTACATAGATATGATTTTTTTGCATATAGTCATCGTATGATGTGAGAGTTGGACTATAAAGAAACCTGAGTGCTGAAGAATTGATGCTTTTGAACTGTGGTGTTGGAGAAGACTGTTCAGAGTCCCTTGTACTGAAAGGAGAGCCAACCAATCCATTGTAAAGGAAATCAGTTCTGAATATTCATTGGAAGGACTGATGTTGAAGCTGAAACTCCAATACTTTGGCCACCTGATGCAAAGAACTGACTCATTTGAAAAGACCCTGATGCTGGGAAAGATTGAAGGCAGGAGGAGAAGGAGATGACAGAGGATGAGATAGTTGGATGATGTCACCGACTTAATGGATATGAATTTGAATGAACTCCGGTAGTTGACTTCCCCAGGGAGGCCTGGCGTGCTGTAGTCCATGGGGTTGCAAAGAGTTGGACACTAATGAGCAACTGAAATGAACTGAACTGAATCATATATACTAAATTAACTAAATATTTATCACACAGCCCTGATCTTATTTGACTGCCAGTTCCTTTACATTGAAAATCAGTATCTCTCCAGAACATAGTTAGTACTGTGATTATTCTTTTCCAACAAAGAAATACTTAGAGCTTGGGTGAATGGGCCACTGTCCTAAGTATTTTTCACTATATTAAGACCATACACGGTTTATTTTTAATAAAAAGGGAAAAAAAGTACTCCCCAATGTAACATTATGCAACATTTGAGTAAAATGTCCTCACCAAAAAGAGCGAAGTGTCTATGTGGTGTCTTAGTGAACTTCCTCCTCTGTTTCCCACAGGGATTGTTCTGCTTAAGAAGAGTAGTCTGAGATTAACCAGTCACTCTAGTGTGACTACATATAAATATCAATCAGACACACAGAGATGTTGACTAAGTTTGCCAACATAATGAATTGCAAACACAGAGTTTCAGGAGCCATTCTGTCACTGTATCACCTGCTCTAAGTCCCTGTGCTATGTGGTCATAATTCTGGTATTAGTTCTTACTGCCCTGCTCTTCTGTACACTGCGCTTGCACCTGCCACAATATTTTTTTTCCTGGTATATAGGATTCTCAGACACTTACAGCATTTGGTCATCTTTTAATTTTAACAGCATACATTATCACTTAACAGAAAACATGTTAGGGGAGTCTCTGTCGATACCTAAACTTGACCACTCTTTCTTTGATGTATCTACTATACCCTGTACACTTCTGTCATAGAAACTAGAGCACTTTTAAATGTATAATACACTTAATGTTGCCCCACTAAACTGGAAGACCTTTGACTCCTAGGACCATGTCTAATTTAACTCTATATTCCCCTTACCCTGCACTGCATCTGATACCTCCAAAGAGCTCAACCAAAACTCACAAAATCAAGCAATTCAAGTGTGTTTTATCCCTAAACACTCTCTGTGCTCTTGTTTCCGCCTTTTTGGTCATCTGTGTTGCTGCATTCTTTGCACTTTGTACTTCTGTACATTAGGTCTTGACAAGCTAAGATGTTTTGCGAGGATTCTTTGTCATGTGAGAGATCTAGAAATCTGCCCATTCTCTTATGCCACCTTCTTCCAGTGCGAAGATTACAGACAATCAATTCTAGTCATATTATCTTTGCATAAGGACCTCCTGCCTTCCAAATTTTCCCCTTGGGCCTAAGGGCATTGATACTGTTGGTCAAACTTTTGTCTAGTATGATTATTCTAGCAATTGTCAATATACTGGTTATAGACTCTTTGACATGTCCAAGGAATGCACATCAACAGCATGCTATCTCTTCTGTCTACAGGATCTCCACATGTTTGTGTTTGTCACCATTCTGCAAATGAGAAGGGAATTTGTTCATATTCTGCATCCATTACTAATTAGGAAACAAGCCCATACAGGACACTCAATCTGCCAGTTCCCTGATCTTGGACTTCTAGCCTCCAGAATTGTGAGAAGATTAATTTCTGTTACTTAAACCTCCAAGTCCATGGTTTTTGTTCTGGCAGCCCTAGCAAACTAATATAGAACTTTGTTTTTATCATTCATTACCAATATCACATATCATTGCTTAGAATTATTTACATATTTCCATATGCATAGCTTGTCTTGTCAACAGGTTCATAACATTTCCAAAGTAGGAATTTGCTCTGTACTTTGTTACTTTCTTTACTATCAAGCAGTACAACATACAGAACAAAAACAACAAGTATTTGTTAAGTCAGTTAATGACTGTGAGTAGCATTTATCTTACTAGCAAAAAGTTTGACTACTTCACAAAATGTGGAATGAAATATTTCATATCTCTTTCATTCCTATCAATATACTATTTTTAATAGGGAATGAGAAAAGAAAGTTAAGAAAAGCTGATTGATCAAGCTTTCATACTTTTACATTTATGTCACGAAATTTATCTTTACTGAAGCAAAAATAGGGGAAAAATTCTCCGTTTAAGAAACACTTTAATTTTCACTGGTTTTCCTTCTTAATTCCATCGAGACTTCAAGGTATGGTAAGGTCTGAAGAGCAACAGATTATCAACATTTAGGTCACTGGAGTACTATTTAATGCAGAGAAAATATAAGTTTCTAGAGAAAACACTATACTAATCTGTGAATAACAAATGTTACTGAAAAACAGTAAGTTTTGTACTATCTGTAACAAAATGGAGAGCACATCACTTGAGTTCCCCAAGACTGAATCAAATTAATCCTTTAACATTGTTGACTACTTTGGGGACTTAAAGACAAAGCAACATTAATTGATATAGCCTACCAATGATACTTTAAGTGAAACCGCTCAGTCGTGTTTGACTCTTTGAGACCCCATGGACTGCAGCCCACCAGGCTTCTCTGTCCATGGGATTTTCCAGGCAAGAGTACTGGAGTGGGTTGCCATATCCTTCTCCAAATGATAGTTTAAGTTGTTCATTTTTACGTCAGTAATGATATTTATTAATGGTTGGAACTGACTTTATTTAGTGAACAAATATTAAATAAGATAGCAACAATGGTTTTATGATTTAATTCCAAGCATAAATTACTCAATTATGGTTAGTTGAAAAGGCTATAACAATATCTTGTGCATGCTTGTGTGTTCATTCATGTCTGACTCTTTGTGACCACATGGACTGTAGCCTGCAAGGCCCCTCTGTCCATGTAATTCTCTAGGCAGGAATACTGGAGTGGGTTGCCATTTCCTACTCCAGGGGATCTTTCTGAACCAGGGATCAAACCCGGGTCTCCTGCATTGCAAGTGGATTCTTTACCGCTTAGCCATCAAGGCAACCCCATAAATGAATATATCCATGACTAAATTAGATATGACACTAAAAATTTCACCCCTTTTAAAAATTATTTTATTTATTTATTTTTGGCTGTGCTGGGTCTTTAATGCTGTCCAGGCTTTTTCTATAGTTGCTGTGAGGGTGGGGGTTGCTACTCTCTAGTTGCAGTGTGTGGGCTTCTCATTGTTGTGGCTTCTCTTATTGCAGAGCATGGGCTCAGTAATTGCAGCTCCTGGGCTGTGAAGCACAGGCTCAGTGGTTGTGACACAAGGGCTTATTTGCACCATGACATGTGGGATCTTCCCGGACCAGGAATCAAACCTGTGTCTCCTGAATTGGCAGGCAGATTTTTTTACCACTGAGCCACTAGGAAAGCCCTAACAATTTCATCCTGATTAGTTTGAGTTTATCAGTTATATTGAGTTTATCAGTTTATCATGCTATATTATCACGTGTTCTTTAGTCCTAGAATTATTACTCATGTATTGAGCCATGGAATTGAGTCAACTGTGTTTTACTTAATGTAATTCATATGTATTTTAAAGTCATCTGATGTCCTCGAGTATACAGTACCTTTTAGTACTGAAAAAAAGATGAATAGAGAAACTAAAAATTGCCAGCAAACCACCAGAACTGGGGAGAGGCAATGAAGGATTGATTTTCCTGCTACATATTTCAAGGTGGCACTAGTGGTAAAGAACCTGCCTGCCAATGCAGGAGACACAAGAGATGCAGGTTCCATCCCTGGGTCTGGAAGATCCCCTGGAGGAGGGCATGGCAACCCACTCCAGTATTCTTGCCTAGAGAATCCCATTGGCAGAGGAGCCTGGCAGGCTACAGTCCATAGCATAGGAGTACACAGAGTTGGACATGACTGAAGCAACTTGGCATGTACAAATTTCAAAGGGAGCATGGCCCTTGATTTTTGCTTCTAAACTTCAGATTTGTGAGACAGTACATTTTTATTGGTTTAAGCCATACATACAGAGAAAGTGGGCAGAGATTCTGGATTGCAGTAAAAGAGAAAAACATGAAAAATATAATAAAGTGAGTCAACATGGTAATTAAATAAATGATTGGTGCTGAGTGTGTAGAATCACAAATAAAATTGAAGACAGCATCTATTCTCAAATAAACTTAATTTTAGATGTCAGGCTGAGGAATCTCCACACTGTTCTCCATAGTGGCTGTACTAGTTTGCATTCCCACCAACAGTGCAGGAGGGTTCCCTTTTCTCCACACCCTCTTCAGCATTTATTGCTTGCAGACTTTTGGATCACAGCCATTCTGACTGGTGTGAAGTGGTACCTCATTGTGGTTTTGATTTGCATTTCTCTGATAATGAGTGAGGTTGAGCATCTTTTCAAGTGTTTGTTAGCCATCCGTATGTCTTCTTTGGAGAAATGTCTATTTAGTTGTTTGGTCCTTAAAAAATTGCAAATAGAACTGCCTTATGACCCAGCAATCCCACTGCTGGGCATACACACTGAGGAAACCAGAATAGAAAGAGACACATGTACCCCAATGTTCATCACAGCACTGTTTATAATAGCCAGAACATGGAAACAACCTAGATGTCCATCAGCAGATGAATGGATAAGAAAGCAGTGGTACATATACACAATGGAGTATTACTCAGCCATTAAAGAGAATACATTTGAATCAGTTCTAAGGAGATGAATGGAACTGGAGCCAATTATACAGAGTGAAGTAAGCCAGAAAGAAAAACACCAATACAGTATACTAACACATATATATGGAATTTAGAAAGATGGTGGTGATGACCCTGTATGCGAGACAACAAAAGAAACTCAGATGTGTAGAGCAGACTTTTGGACTCTGGGGGAGAGGGAGAGGGTGGGATGAGATGGGAGAATGGCATTGAAACATGTATACTATCATGTAAGAAACGACTTTCCAGTCTATGTCTGATGGAGGATGCAGGATGCTTGGGGCTGGTGCACGGGGATGACCCAGAGAGATATTATGGGGTGGGAGGTGGGAGGGGGTTTGTTTGGGAACGCACGTACACCC
>SJYQ01000858.1:213267-227767 GCA_006410935.1 Redunca redunca | reverse complement strand
TTTAGTCTTTTAAAAATAATAAAACAATATTCCTCAATAATTAAAAAGACAGGAATTGCATAGCCAGATCTGGTACTAAAAGCCAAGTGCTGTGCATTCTGTGATGTTTATTCTAAGACACAGCAGAGCCCTTATCTAAAGGTCTTACAGAACTGGGGAGTTCTGAAAAGAATTTGACCTAATGAAAATCAAATAAAAGAATGAGTGAAAATAATTTTGTCTTCACTTTTTATTCAGTTTCTTTAGGGGTTCGGGAATTGTTTTAGAATCTTATGCTTTCCCAGGTACATGGGGTTGCAAGGAGCATGGTCTGGAATTTAGTAAATTGGAAATAATGCCTTAGAGAAAAAACTAAAATCACTGAATTACAAAAAGAGAAACAGAAATAACTTTAAATTCATATAATGCATTGACCTTCTTTACATCCAAGAAATCAACACACACAGAGAGAAAATGAATGATTCTCTACAAATTTAGGCTAACTCTAGGATTTTTATGAATGCATAGTCATGATAATCATAGTCCAGTATTTGATGTAAAAAGATACTTAATGAGTATTGAAAAATGGACAGACTATTAAGTCTTGGAATGATAACATTTTCCTTCAAATTTAATATTTTTAAACAAAAAGGATCAAAATGTTCATGTATTATAATATCTCAGAGTAGTTCTTAACTGAGGTACAAAGAATAAATTTAATAACTCATAGAATTTTTATATTATTCTTTGTTTCTTCTTATTCTGTTTTCCTTTGAGTTTATATAAACCTTGGTTAAAGTAAGTTTTTACAGAACTCATGTATACTATACATACACGTACAAGGAATAATCTTAATTTTTCTTGACTTTCTGCCATGGATTCTATTCCTAAGCCACTGCTATGCTTATATACTCTTGTTTGATAGAAACCTTCCCTACTATGGAATATTTAAATGTAGGGGAACAGATTTAAACCTTTTTCTGATTTAATATCCAACACGAGAATTAATTAAATCATAAATTAGAATGGAATCTGAGGAAATAGCTGTTTCTATGATATTTTCATTTGTATAGACACATGAACACATATACATGCACATGTACTTTATACATACAAAGTTTACCTTCCCTGGCTATGCTGAATTGTATTTTTTTTTAACGGTTTGGCTTAAGAAAATTGTGATTAAGTGATGTCAGAGTAATGAAATATGAAGGATGTTTAAAAGAAGAACACAACAAGAACAGTGGAGACCAAGAAATAAAATAGTCATTCTATACGATAAAAAGTGCACAAAGATATTTGGTAATTTTATATAATGATGTCCTTAAATAAGGGACTTCACAGGTGGCTCAGTGGTAAAGAACATGCATCTCAATGCAAGAAATGGGTTTGATCTGTGATTCAAGAAGATCCCCTGAAGGAGGAAATGGCAACCCGTTCCAGTATTCTTGCCTGGAAAACCCCATGGACAGTGGAGCCTGGCAAGCTACAGTTCCTGGGGTCACAGAGTCGGATATGACTTAGGGACAGAGCAGACATCCTTAAATAAGAAAATTTAGGAGTAAATTTCTTGAGTAAATTTATAATATGTAGTAATTTTCTTCCATGTTGTTCCTGACCAAGTAGTTTCAAGGATTCTTCAGTTCAGTTCAGTTCATTTGCTCAGTTGTGTCTGACTCTTTGCGACCCCATGAATCACAGCACGCCAGGCCTCCCTGTCCATCACCAACTCCCAGAGTTCACTCAGATTCACGTCCATCGAGTCAGTGATGCCATCCAGCCATCTCATCCTCTGTCGTCCCCTTCTCCTCCCTCCCCCAATCCCTCCCAGCATCTGAGTCTTTTCCAATGCATCAACTCTTCGCATGAGGTGGCCAAGGTACTGGAGTTTCCGCCTCAGCATCTTTCCCTCCAAAGAAATCCCAGGGCTGATCTCCCTCAGAATGGACTGGTTGGATCTCCTTGCACTCCAAGGGACTCTCAAGAGTCTTCTCCAACACCACAGTTCAAAAGCATCAATTCTTCAGCACTCAGCTTCTTCACAGTCCAACTCTCACATCCATTCATGACCACTGGAAAAACCATAGCCTTGACTAGACGGACCTTGATTGGCAAAATAATGTCTCTGCTTTTGAATATGTTATCTAGGTTGGTCATAACTTTTGTTCCAAGGAGTAAGTGTCTTTTAATTTCATGGCTGCAGTCACCATCTGCAGTGATTTTGGAGCCCCCCAAAATAAAGTCTGACTCTGTTTCCACTGTTTCCCCATCTATTTCCCATGAAGTGATGGGACCAGATGCCAGGATCTTCATTTTCTGAATGTTGAGCTTTAAGCCAACTTTTTCACTCTCCTCTTTCACTTTTATCAAGAGGCTTTTTAGTTCCTCTTCATTAGAAAAACATAAAAAACAAAAACAAATAAACAAAAATTTTATTCCAGGGCACTCTCCAGTACATCATGAGAAACCCTGGGCTGGATGAAGTACAAGCTGGAATCAAGATTGCGGGGAGAAATATCAATAATCTCAGATATGCAAATGACACCACCTTTGTTGCAGAAAGCAAGAACTAAAGAGCCTTGTGATGAAAGTGAAAGAGCAGAGTAAAAAAATGTGGCTTAAAACTCAACATTCAGAAAACTAAGATCATAGCATCTGGTCCCATCATTCATGGCAAATAGATGGGGAAACAGTGAAAACAGTGACAGACTTTGTTTTGGGGAGCTCTTAAATCACTGCAGATAGTGACTGCAGCCATGAAATTAAAAGACGTTTGCTCCTTGGAAGAAAAGTTATGACCAACCTAGACAGCATAGTAAAAAACGGAGACATTACTTTACCAATAAAGGTCCATCTAGTCAAAGCTATGGTTTTTCCAGTAGTCACGTATCAATGTGAGAGTTGGACTATAAAGAAAGCTGAGCACCGAAGAATTGATGCTTTTGAACTGTGGTGTTGAAGAAGACTCTTGTGAGTCCAAGGACTGCAAGGAGATCCAACTAGTCAATCATAAAGGGAATCGGTCCTGAATATTCAGTGGAAGGACTGATGCTAAAGGTGACACTCCAATACTTTGGCCACCTGATGCAAAGAGCTGACTCATTTGAAAAGATCTTGATGCTGGGAAAGATTGAAGGCAGGAGGAGAAGGGGACGACCGAGAATGAGATGGTTGGATGGCATCACCGACTCAATGGACATGAGATTGAGTAATATCCGGGAGTTGGCTATGGACAGGGAGGCCTGGCGTGCTGCACTCCATGGGGTCACAAAGAGTCGGACACGACTGAGCAACTGAACTGAACTCCTGTATCAGCTTTGCCTGAAAGTGTACCAACACATGCAATGAAGGTATGAGGCAGAGCTTAAGTACAGTCAGTAAAAGTTCAAAGATATGATAATGGCACAAGTGGCCTTTTCTTAAAATTATTGTTATTAAGAGTCAAAGCTGAGTCAAGGAGGTAATGAGATGAGCATGGTGTGAACACTACAGCTCAAGAGAACCACAGGATTATATAGAAATTTGTGACAAGCAGGGAACTGAGCCTAATGACACACAAGAAAAAGAGATGACNAGAAATATTTCTTTTGAATTCAAATAAGATGCACCAGAAAAGCCAGTATATTACAGTTATGTTGCTAGCTAAACTGGCGTGGCTTTGATGTGGTGTTTTGTGGCTTTTGAAAATATAGTCAAACAAGTGTCCATTTTTAAATGTTGTATAAATAATCATTCAATGTATCACAGTTAAAAAAATCTATTTAAATGAAAACAAAACAAAACAAAAAAACTGATATTGAATAACCCATACACTGATGTAATGTTCGTGACAGCTCTCAGAACCTGTTAACATTGCAAATTTATCTTAGCTTTCCACAGTGTGAGTATATAATATTAGCTTTGTGGTGTGGCATCATGTTGAAAACTATGATAAGTTTTGGTGTCTATGAAACCTTAAAGGATAAATCTAATCTTTATTGTCTTTTTTCAAAAAAAAAGTCTAAAGCAAGTGTGAAAAAGCCATATGGTACTTTAAACCACAAGGGAAATTATACTTCTTTATATGAAGCTTTCTCACTAGAAAAAAGAGTAAACCTTCTGTTTATCATTATATTTTATGAGGTAACTTCAATGAAATCATGGAAGCATTATCACATGAACAGCAAAGGATAAAATGTCTTTTGCCAAGGCCCTCAAAGGATAGGAAATTTGGAATATGGCACAATTGAAACTTATTTTCCACACTGCAAATGAGGTTCAAGATGTGGGATGGGTGAATGACAGAAGGTTTCTAGCCATCAAAGAAGATGGCCAACAGTTTTAAAACTTTCATGAGGAGGGTATATTTTATGGGCCCCACTCAAGAACTAAAATGTATTTTTAATACAATTTATGTTGATATTTTATGTGGGAAAAGTTTGTCTGTGTTGACTCAAATGTTCCAATGTGTAAAGGAAGTATCAGCAAACACGCACAGGGAACTCACTAAAAAAATTACACGTAGGGGTGGTTTTCAGAGGAAAACTGATGAAGTCATAGCAAGGCTATTTTCCATCAGATGGAAACTACCAGTTCTGTCTATTTATTTCCTTTGGAAAATAGAAGATCAAAGAAAATATTTTAGTAGAGTGTTTCCTTTCAAATATAAAGGAGGCTTTTTTTTTTTTGCAATAATAATGTCTCTTTTTCCTTTCCATATGTTCATTCATGTACTCATCAAATATGTGCTATGTGACATACACTGCCATAATTACAGTAACAGCAGTCAGCATTTATATATCCTTTATTATGCCACTTAGCAAGATAGTTGCTCCATGCCAGTCTGCACTCACAAGAAAGCTTAGGGAAGTGTTCACATTGACAGCTGAGGAACATACAGCTTAGTGAGGTTTTAGAAGTGATTTTCCTAAGGCTAAGTTATGGAACCAATATTTGAATCCAGGATATTGGTTCCATAGCCCAAACTTTTATGACTTCCCTTCTCATCAATAACTTGAGTCTCAAGAAAGATAGAGATTATTATTCAGTCATCAAGAACAGAACATTTATAGATAATTCTTGAGGGAATAAAAGGAAAGTATAACACTTTGAAATTCATAAAAAAGGGACATAATAAAATCTGGCACCCTAGAGTCACTTTATTAATCATCATTATTTTTAAAAATAATAAATGGTATTAGGTGATTCACTATATCAATATTACCTGCACTAAAGCAAATAATTTATTTTCCACTTACTTTTATAGCTGTACCAAAATGACAGTGAGGTATGACTGACTCTTCTCTTTGATTTGAGCAGAACTTGTATAAGTAGAGCACTTGAATGCCTGCAGATCATAAATATTTAATTTTCTTACTCTTAAATAAATAAAGCTATATGTACATAAAAATTGAATTAACCCAGCACCAAAAGCACTTCCCCTGTGGTGCTAGTGGTAAGAAAAAAACTTGCCTGCCAATGCAGGGGACATAAGAGATGCAAATTCTATCCCTGGGTTGGGAAGATCCCCTGGAGAAGGGCACAGCAACCCACTCCAGTATTCTTGCCTGGAGAATCCCTTGGACAGATAAGCCTAGTGGGCCACAGTCCATATGGTTGCAAAGAGTTGGGACAGGAACTTAGCATGCACTGAGCATGGACTTAGCATGCACAGCACCAAAACCAGTTTGAAATAAAATTAACTCCCTTGATTGAAATAATCATAAGAAATATTTTAATTTAATAATTTTAATAATTATAAAAAATCCCCCCAAAAGCTTTTAATCTAATTACAGCATAAAAATTTTGCACAGGTGAAGTAGTGACTATATCTGAGAAAGAACAAACTATTTAGGATCAAAGTTACATTAATCATCACTTACTGTGAGCAGTGCCATTAAGAGTTCCTACATTTTTACCTAGAAAAAAATTTTTTGTGTCTCTAAATCTCCCCCTAACAAGACTCCAATAGTATTAACTTCTGGTCTTCCATTTTTTAAGTGACCACTCTCTATAGGAAAAAATGCCTTGGATGTATTATTTCATTACCTTATAAAAACTCTTTGTTTCTTAGAACATGGATCTAAATAAATTTCTTTAAAATTAGAAAAAAAAAAGAGACGTCTTTTCTTATTAAAAAAATAAATGAATAAGACATTTCCTCATTGCTTGTGACTATGCAAAATTGTATATTCACTTTGAAAAACATATTGGCAATTTCTTACAAGACTGACCATTTTCTACCCATATAACCCAACAATTGTACTCCTTGGTATTTACCTTAAGGTGTTGAAAAATTATGTCCACAAAAACATCTGCATACAAATGTTGATAGCAGCTTCCCAGGTGGCTCAGAAGGTGAAGAATCTGCCTCAATGCAGGAGACCCAGGTTCAATGCCTGGATTGGAAAGATCCCCTGGAGAAAGGAATGGCTACCTACTCCAGTATTCTTGTCTGCAGAACTTCATGGACAGAGGAGCCTGATGGGCTATGGTTCGTGGTGTCACATGGTCCATGGTGGGACATGACCGAGTGACTAACATTTTCACTTATTCATAATTGCAAAAACCTGGATGTGAACAAGATGTCTTTCAATAGGTAAATGAATAAACAAATGGTGGCACATTCACACAGTGGAATATTATTCAGCAAATGAGATATCAAGCCACAAAAAGACATGGAGCATATTTAAGCCTATTTCTAAGTGAAAGAAGAAAACTTGATGGTTATGCATAGTATGATTCCGTATATACATATAATTATATATTTATATATTTCAAGGTAGAAAATGAAAAACTAGGAACACAGTATAAACATCAGTGGTTATCAGAGGGTCTGAGATAAAGAGATAATGATTAATAGGTAAAATGCAGAATAATTTTCAGGCATTGAAACTATTCTGTGTGATACTTTAACAGATACATTTTATTAGACATTTGTCAAAACCCATAGAATGTATAAGAGAGTGAATCCTAAGGTAAATTATGGACTTTGTGCATGCATGCTAAGTTGCTTCAGTGATAGTTATCTGGGGAAGATATGGAGACATTTTTCATTTTCCTAAACTCACATGGCAGGCAGCTGCGACCCGGAGCACTAAGCGCGGGTGACTGTGACCCGGCGCACTAAGCGCGGCTGAGAGGAGCTACCCCACGTCCGAAGTCAGGGGCAGTGGCCAAGAGTGCTAGGCTGCAATGGCGCAGGAACGACCGAGAGGAGCTACCCCACATCTGAGGTCAGTGGCAGCCAGGAGGAGACACCCCACATCCGAGGTCAGGGTCAGAGGCCAAGAGGAGCTACCCTGCGACTGAGGCCAGGGGCCGCACCCAAGGCCGGGGGCGGAGGCTAGGAGAGGCAACCCAAGGAGCAGTGGTTGCGTGGGCATAGGAGGGCCTAGAGGAGCCATCCCACGTTGAAGGTCAGGAAGGGTGGTGGAAAGGAGATACACCTTATCCAAGGTAAGTAGCAGCTGCTGTGCTTTGCTGGAGCAGCTGTGAAGATGTACCCCATGTCCAAGGCAAGAGAAGCCCAAGTAAGATGGTAGGTATTGCAAGAGGGCATCAGAGGGCAGACACACTGAAACCATACTCACAGAAAATTAGTCAATTTAAGCACACTAGGACCACAGCCTTGTCTAACTCAGTGAAACCAAGCTATGTCCACGGGGCAACCCAGGACAGGCTGGTCATGGTGGAGAGGTCTGACAGAATGTGGTCCACTGGAGAAGAGAATGACAAACCACTTCAGTATTCTTGCCTTGAGAACCCCATGAACGGTATGAAAAGGCAAAATGACAGGCTACTGAAAGAGGTACTCCCCAGGTCAGTAGGTGCCCAATATGCTACTGGAGATCAATGGAGAAATAACTCCAGAAAGAATGAAGGGATGAAGGTAAGGAAAAAAATACCCAGCTGTGGATGTGACTGGTGATAGAAGCAAGGTCCAATTCTGTAAAAAGCATATTGCATAGCAACCTGGAATGTCAGGTCCATGAATCAAGGCAATTCAGAAGTGGTCAAACAAGAGATGGCAAGAGTGAACGTCGACATTCTAGGAATCAGCAAACTAAAATGAACTGGAATGGGTGAAATTTAACTCAGATGACCATTATATCTACTACTGCAGGCAGGAATCCCTTAGAAGAAATGGAGTAGCGATCATGATCAACAAGAGTCCAAAATGCAGTACTTGCATGCAATCTCAAAAATTACAGAATGATTTCTGTTTGTCTCCAAGGTAAACCATTCAGTATCACAGTAATCCAGGTCTATTCCCCAACCAGTAACGCTGAAGAAGCTGAAGTTGAATGGTTCTATGAAGAGCTAAAAGACCTTGTAGAACTAACACCTAAGAAAGATGTCCTTTTCATTATAGGGGACTGGAATGCAAAAGTAGGAAGTCAAGAAACACCTGGAGAAACAGGTAAATTTGGCCTTGGGATACGGAATGAAGCAGGGAAAAGACTAATAGAGTTTAGCCAAGAAAATGCACTGGTCATAGCAAACATCCTCTTCCAACACAAGAGAAGACTCTACACAAGGACATCACCAGATGGTCAACACTGAAATCAGATTGATTATATCCTTTGCAGAAAGATGGAGAAGCTCTATACAGTCAACAAAAACAAGACCAGGAGCTGACTATGGCTCAGATCATGAACTCCTTATTACCAAATTCAGACTCAAATTGAAGAAAGTAGGGAAAACTGCTAGACCATTCAGGTATGACCTAAATCAAATCCCTTATGATTATACAGTGGAAGTGAGAAATAGATTTAAGGGCCTAGATCTGATAGATAGAGTGCCTGATGAACTATGGACGGAGGTTCGTGACATTGTACAGGAGACAGGGATCAAGACCATCCCCATGGAAAAGAAATGCAAAAAAGCAAAATGGCTGTCTGGGGAGGCCTTACAAATAGCTGTGAAAAGAAGAGAGGCAAAAAGCAAAGGAGAAAAGGAAAGATATAAGCATCTGAATGCAGAGTTTCAGAGAATAGCAAGAAGAGATAAGAAAGCCTTCTTCAGTGATCAATGCTAAGAAATAGAGGAAAAGAACAGAATGAGAAAGACTAAACATCTCTTCAAGAAAATTAGAGATACCAAGGGACTATTTCATGCAAAGATGGGCTCGATAAAGGACAGAAATGGTATGGACCTAACAGAAGCAGAAGATATTAAGAAGAGGTGGCAAGAATACACAGAAGAACTGTACAAAAAGATCTTCACAACCCAGATAATCATGATGATGTGATCACTAATCTAGAGCCAGACATCCTGGAATGTGAAGTCAAGTGGGCCTTGGAAAGCATCGCTACAAACAAAGCTAATGGAGGTGATGGAATTCCAGTTGAGCTGTTTCAAATCCTGAAAGATGATGCTGTGAAAGTGCTGCACTCAATATGCCAGCAAATTTGGGTGACTCAGCAGTGGCCGCAGGACTGGAAAAGGTCAGTTTTCATTCCAATTCCAAAGAAAAGCAATGCCAAAGCATGCTCAAAGTACTGCACAACTGCACTCATCTCACATGCTAGTAAAGTAATGCTCAAAATTCTCCAAGCCAGGCTTCAGCAATACGTGAACTGTGAACTTCCTGATGTTCAAGCTGGTTTTAGAAAAGGCAGAGGAACCAGAGATCAAATTGCCAACATCTGCTGGGTCATGGAAAAAGCAAGAGAGTTCCAGGAAAACATCTATTTCTGCTTTATTGACTATGCCAAAGCCTTTGACTGTGTGGATCACAATAAAATGTGGGAATTTCTGAAAGAGATGGGAATACCAGACCACCTGACCTGCCTCTTGACAAATCTGTATGCAGGTCAGGAAGCAGCAGTTAGAACTGGACCTGGAACAACAGACTGGTTCCAAGTAGGAAAAGGAGTACATCAAGGCTGTATATTGTCACCCTGCTTATTTAACTTCTATGCAGAGTACATCATGAGAAACGCTGGACTGGAAGAAACACAAGCTGAAATCAAGATTGCCGGGAGAAATATCAATAACCTCAGATATGCAGATGACCCCACCCTTATGGCAGAAAGTGAAGAGGAACCAAAAGGCCTCTTGGTGAAAGTGAAAGTGGAGAGTGAAAAATTTGGCCTAAATCTCAACATTCAGAAAACGAAGATCATGGCATCCAGTCCCATCACTCCATGGGAAATAGATGGGGAAACAGTGGAAACACTGTCAGACTTTATTTTTTTGAGCTTGAAAATTACTGCAGATGGTGATTTCAGCCATGAAATTAAAAGATGCTTACTCTTTGGAAGAAAAATTATGACCAACCTAGATAGTATATTCAAAAGCAGAGACATTACTTTGCCAACAAAGGTCGGTCTAGTCAAGGCTATGTTTTTCCATTGGTCATGTATGGATGTGAGAGTTGGACTGTGAAGAAGGCTGAGCGCTGAAGAATTGATGCTTTTGAGCTGTGGTGTTGGAGAAGACTCTTGAGAGTCCCATGGACTGCAAGGAGATCCAACCTGTCCATTCTGAAGGAGATCAGCCCTGGGATTTCTTTGGAAGGAATGATGCTAAAGCTGAAACTCCAGTACTTTGGCCACCTCATGCGAAGAGTTGACTCATTGGAAAAGACTCTGATGCTGGGAGGGATAGGAGGGAGGAGGAGAAGGGGGCGACAGAGGATGCGATAGCTGGATGGCGTCACTGACTCGATGGACGTGAATCTGAGTGAACTCTGGGAGTTGGTGATGGACAGGGAGGCCTGGCGTGCTGCGATCCATGGGGTCGCAAAGGGTCAGACACAACTGAGCGACTGAACTGAACTGAAATGTGGTCCTGCAGACTGTATCCTTCCAGGTGCCTCTGTCCATGAGATTCTTCAAGCAAGAATACTGGAGTGTGTTGCCATGCTCACCTCCAGGGGATCTTTCCAACCTAGTGGTTGAATCCTCATCTCTTATATCTGCAGAATGCAAGAGAGACATGTAAGAGATGTGGATTTGAATCCTGGGTTTGGAAGATCCCCTGGTGGATCAGACAGTAAAGAATCCTCCACAATTTAGAAGACCTGGTTTTGATCCTTGGTTTGAAAAAAATCCCCTGGAGGTGGAAATGGCTACCCACTGCAGTATTCTTGTCTGGAGAATACCAAGGACAGAGAAGCCTGGAAGATTACAGTCCATGGAGTCACAAAGAGTCAGACATGACTGAGCAGATAACATTAACCACACTGATGTAAGATGTTAATGATAGCAGGAGTGGGTGGTGGGGAAGAGGAATATATGGGAACCCTGTACTTTCTTGGACTTCTCTGGTGGTTAAAATGGTAAAGAATACACTGGCAATGTGGAAGACCTGGGTTTCATCCCTGGGTTAGGAAGATTCCCTGGGGAAGAGAACAGCTACCCACTCCAGTATTCTTGCCTGGAGAATTCCATGGACAGGGAGGCTGGCAGGCTACAGTCCGTGGGGTCACAGTCAGACATGACTAAGTGATTTTTACTTTCACTTTTTGTACATTCTGCTCAAGTTTTCAAAAACCTGAAACTTCAAAAAGGTTGCTAAAAATTCATTATGGAAGGAACAAAGATTTGATCTAAAAAATATAGTTAATAATTTGAACATAGGTTAAATCAATTATATAAGATATGATTCAATAAAAGTATGCTGTGAATAAAATTTGTTAAAATTAAGAAACTCCTCACAAAACTAAGGGAGAAAAACCCAAGACAGAAAAATCCATGTCCCCTTATAGTTTATGTATGGTTAAACAATGGTAAAGTTTAGTGGGCATCACTTGTGATTGAATAAACATGCAAAGGGGGAATTTTGTCTTTCAATCATTATGTCTATACAAAACGTAATTTCTATAGCACTAAAGTGAGTACATTTATAGTAAGTAGGATTATTCACAGTATTTCTTGATAAACTGAAGTAAAGTTTGGCAGGAGTATTAATTGAAATATATTTTATAAAATTAAAAACATACACTGAAAAATAAAATCTAATAATTACTGAATATTACCATGTTCCAGACATTATAAATATATCATTTACTCTTATTTAGGTTAAGTATCTATTGGGTTATGTTACTCTATCTTCCTTTTCAAAGATGGAAAAAACAAAACTTAAAGAACTTAAATAGTAACTTCTTCAGTGTAATAAGGTTCATAATTGATATGGTTGGAAAGTAAACCCAGGAAATTTGACACAGTCTATATTCTTAAAAGGAATTTCCAGTGTTGCTATAGAAATAATGAGGAGATAAAATGTTTATCACTTAGCAATGCAACCCTTCATTTCTATTACAAATATAAAAATATAAATTCAAAATCACCTCTGTATTACAAAAGTATCATTAAGAAAATATGAATTGTATACAAATTGTATATTTACCAAAAACTAGCTTACAAAAATGTAACTTTTGAGTAAGCCACAGAGAAAAATTCTCATGCCCAGTACCCAAGAGCTAATATTATCATTCAATAAATAAATGCAGAGGCATTCAGTATGTACCATCAATTGTAAAGATGCCTAATAAATGATAAACACAATTAATAATTAAAACACATTTACATGATTCATGACTTCTCTGATATATAAAGTAATATAGTCTGTCAATGCCAAGTATCACATTATATGATGATATCTTTATGTGTGCCTGAAAAATCTAGTTAGCAAACCACACTGATCAACTATAGAACAGTATATATATCTGCCTGCAACTCATGGAATTTCCATATTCAAACTATTAATTTAATATAGCTCTTTTTAACAGTTGTAAATTGCTTTATTATTTAGACATGTATAAACTTCATTATGTGATTTAGATAATTTCGGGCTCTGAAAAAATTTTAATGGAAATACTGTAATTACATATTCTAACATAAAGCAGTTTCTTCTTAAAATATTTGTACACACTACTATATTCAAAATAAATAACTGACAAGGACCTAGTTTATAGCAGCAGGGAACTCTGCTTGGTGCTCTGTAATAAACTAAATAGTTAAAAAAATTGAAAAAATGCATGCATGAGTATGAATAGCTGAATCACATTGTTGTATACCTGAAATTAGTACAACACTGTTAATAAACTATAATATAAAATAAAAATAAAAACTAAATGAAAGTTGAAAAAAACAAAATATTTGATCGTTAAAATTTGTTTTTGATGAGAGACAGTTCCACTGATAAATCCCAGTAAATTTCATTTCCCATCATACTCATCATAAAGACCACTGGGTGTAACAGATTTTTAGCTGTTTACTACACACCTTCAGCTAGCTGCATTTCTTTAAGGAAACCTAAACTCCTAAATTATGTCTCTCTTTGGTGGCATAAAGAAGCTCAACCTTGTGTTTTCTCTTATGCAGAGTTTGAAAGAAATCCTTATATCACTTTATATAATTTTATAGATTAATATTTCCTTAAGAATACCACAGCCTGAAGTCAGGCAGGTTGATTCTTCCAGTTCTATTCTTCTTTCTCAAGATTGCTTTGGCTATTTGAGGTTTTTTTGAATTTCCATACAAATTGTGAAATTATTTGTTCTAGCTCTGTGAAAAATACCGCTGGTAGCTTGATAGGGATTGCATTGAATCTATAGATTGCTATGGGTAGTATACTCATTTTCACTATATTGATTCTTTCAATCCATGAACATGGTATATTTCTCCATCTATTAGTGTCCTCCTTGATTTCTTTCGCCAGTGTTTTATAGTTTTCTATATATAGGTCTTTAATTTCTTTAGGTAGATATATTCCTAAGTATTTTATTCTTTTTGTTGCAATGGTGAATGGAATTGTTTCTTTAATTTCTCTTTTCTATTTTGTCATTACTAGTGTATAGAAATGCAAGGGATTTCTGTGTGTTGATTTATATCCTGCAACTTTACTATATTCATTGATCAGTTGTAGTAATTTTCTGGTAGAGTCTTTAGGGTTTTCTATGTAGAGGATCATGTCATCTGCAAAGAGTGAGAGTTTTACTTCTTCTTTTCCAATTTGGATTCCTTTTATTTCTTTTTCTGCTCTGATTGCTGTGGCCAAAACTTCCAGAACTATGTTGAATAGTAGTGGTGAAAGTGGGCACCCTTGTTTTGTTCCTGACTTTAGGGGAAATGGTTTCAATCTATAAAGCCACAGTCATCAACAGAGTACAGTACTGGCACAAAGACAGAAATATAGATCAATGGAAAAAAATAGAAAGCCCAGAGATAAATCCATGCACCTATGAAAACCTTAACTTTGACAAAGGAGGCAAGAATATACAATGGAGAAAAGACAATCTCTTTAACAAGTGGTGCCAGGAAAACTGGTCAACCACTTGTAAAGGAATGAAACTAGATCACTTTCTAACACCACACACAAAAATAAACGCAAAATGGATTAAAGATCTAAATGTAAGACCAGAAACTATAAAACTCCTAGAGGAGAACATAGGCAAAACACTCTCCAACATAAATCACAGCAGGATCCTCTATGATCCACCCCCCAGAATTCTGGAAATTAAAGCAAGAATAAACAAATGGGATCTAATCAAAATTAAAAGCTTCTGCACAACAAAGGAAAATATAAGCAA
>SJYQ01000858.1:162334-179847 GCA_006410935.1 Redunca redunca | reverse complement strand
CCTATCATTATTTTGCTAAGAAGCAAGTGGAATAAGTGGCAGCAATACTGTTTTTCTCAGTCCACTTGTTCCTGCATCTTCTTTGCTGCACTCTGACCCTCCAAACTGAGTGATTCTAGTCAAAAGTTTATTCATGACTACCTCCTTCCCACCCATAGTTCACAATAGAACATTTTGTCATCATCACTGTCGTTGCCTTCATTTTAATCACAGAGTTTAATGGTGAGTTACATTTCTCTTTATCACTGTATTTTTGGAGCATACAGTTTTTGCTCCAACATCTGGCCATTTTGCATCTGCTATTATCTCCAACTTTCCCCAAACACCAACAAATAAAATCATTTCTGTTTATCATTTCCTCTGTTAGTATTCCATCTTCAATGTTCTCCAAACTTTCTGTACCTCAGTGTTTATATTAGGTATTATTGAGGCTCTGAAAATTCAATAAACTGGTTGAATAGAAATATCTCTGGGTTGGATTGATTGCAGGCAGGAACAATGAACTACTAAACTGACTTTATCTTGTCCTTTGACATCAGTTTTAGTGGCTTACATCAAAAATCATTGACACCCTCTCCTTTGTTGATCTTAATTTTATAATCTTGGTTAATTTTCCTCATTCTTCACAGTCTTGTTACACAGTCATTCTCATTCTCTTACATTTCCCGTGGGATGTTTCCAATTTAAAATTATCTTTAATATATTATTTAACTTCAAATATATCCATAGATGAATAATTAGTTCTCTCCAAGTGTAATTTCACTTAGTGATATGCCCTTGCTGCCTAAATAAGTGCTATTTTATGAATATTAGCTATAAATGATGAACATATTAATGTTAATTATTTCATGGGTCATGAGATGTGTTAACAGGAAGAAGGGAATAAATCTCAGCTATGCAATGTAGGCAAATAAGGTTAGAGGAAAAAGATCCAAATATGGGAGAAGAACATCACATGAATTAGCCAAAACAAAAATAATTATATTTTAATAAAATAGGCACTGAAAAGTAACCATTGGGTTATTAAGTCAATATGAGACAATCTTTTTTTAAAAAGATTTTCTTGAGGTGGACCATTTTTTAAATCTTTACTGAATTTTTTTAAATTTAAAATCTTTTATTGGATTTTTACAATATCACTTCTGTTTTATGTTTTGTTTTTTTGGCCCTAAGACATGTGTGATCTTAGCTCCCTGACCAAGGGTTGAATCTGCACCCCCTGCACTGGAAGCCAAAGTCTTATCCCTGGGTCAACAGGAAAGTTCCTAAAAGATCTTCTTAAGAAATATTTGTGCACGCATGCGCGCGCGCGTGTGTGTGTGTGTGTGTGTGTGTGTGTGTGTAGCTTATTCTTATAGATGAAAAAAAAAGAACAGTGAATAAGAACAAAACTGGATATTTTGTATGCTGTGTTACTATAGTGAAAATTTAAGAGACTGTTAAGAATGTTAAGAGATGGTTAAGATTTCTATAACCTGTAACAATGGTCTATTTCCACACATTATTCTTTCCTAGGGTAAATTTCCTGCAGGCAAATCTTTCAGTTTCTTGAAGAATACATGCTCTCCATGACCATAGAAACTTTGTGTATACTGTATCATTCCTTCTGAAAAGACTGTTCAACCATTTTCATTCCTTAACTCCTGCTCAATCTCCAGATTTTAGCTCAATTATCACTCACAATAGTCTAGGCAGGTTCTGCTTTTACTGAACGTTGCTTCATTGTGTATTACTTTTACTCCATCTTCTACCTCACAGAGTTTTACAGGAACTAATAAGCGATACTCTCAAGGCATTTTCCACAGAGACAAAACATAGAAGATGCTCACTAAATGTTAGCGATTTTAAATATTCCTTATAATACTTGGATTAGGTAGTAGTTTCCCTAAATATGGTACCAAGCTCCTTCTATAAAGAAACTGCCCTCCCATGGCAATAAATCAGATTTATTCCAAATTTCTTATAACGTGTTGTTAAATTTCACTTCCCAGGATCAGGCAGATCTAGGCATTTATTGTCTCTTGTTTCTCAATAGGTTTTGTTTGTTTGTTTGTTTTCACTACCTCTGCATCTCTGGGGCTTTCAATATTTCTCTAATCTCTTCCCCTATTGCTTCTAGTTTGATGATTTATTTTTCTTCCTATCCCCCTCCTCTTCCTCTTCTGCCTGCTCTGCCTTCTTCTCCTCTGCCTGTTCTGTTTCTTCCTATTCCCCCCTTTCTTCTTCTTTGCTGTCATATGTTGCAACAACAATGGAAGATAGTATTTCCCAGTTGTTTTCTGATTTTTGCATTACATTCTAGGTTGGGTATGAGTTATATATAAAAACAGATCATCCATCACATGGAAATATCGATGCCATAACTTTTGTGTGCAATACCTTTAAACATTCCCCTTGGTTGCATTTTTTTTCTTGTTTACTTCTTTATCAGATACGACTAAGCGACTGAACTGAACTGAATTCATGATATTTTACCACATCATCAACATTTCCATCTCACTGAAGTCAGTATTTTTTCTTGTTCTGAGTGGCTGGCTCTCCCAATCTCTATTCTATTTCTATGTGCATGTGTGCTCAGTTGTTTCTTACTCTCTGCAACCCTCTGGATTATAGCTAGCCAGGCTCCTTTGTTCATGCAATTCTCCAAGAAAGAATACTGGAGTATCTGTCATTTCCTCCTCCAGGGGATCTTCCCAACCCAGGGATCAAACCTGAGTCTCCTGCATTGGCAGGCAGATTCTTTAACCATGAAGCCACCTGGGAAGCCCATTCCTAGCTCCATATATAAATTTAAAAGGGAATTTTTGGCCCACTGTTTTCTCATGATGACACATGTTTACTTGATTGTTTTTCTGAGTTTTTTCCCTTAGCAAATGCAGACTCATTGCAGAGATAATGTCCACTGTGCTGAGTTGGAGTTTAAAACTCTTACCATGATTTGAAAGGAAATGGTTGGTGATGTTTTCTGTAGTTTTTGAAAGAGTTGAGCCAGAATTTCAGCAGTGATGGAGGCAGGGCAATGCCATCACTGTTGCTATAGTCAGCTCTTCAACTTTTTCTGTGATAAAATATATATCACAACACTGCTCCCAATATGTCACACAACTCAGACTATCATGTGAATCACATCTTGTCATCGTGTCCCAACTTTCATCTCAGCTTTTAACATATACAGAACAAGATTTTGCTAATGGAAGATTGTAGGAGAGTGCAGAAAACTGTCACTACCTCTGGAGTTTACAGGTGTTAAAGCGCTATGTAAAGTGTCAGATTTCACAGACTGAAGTTTACACACCTGGAAGGAGCTGACCTGCATCCTGCAATTCTCCAAAGTTATAAAAGTTGACTTGAGACAAGTATGGTTATTTTAGTATAAATGTCCTGTGACTTTCTCAGAAGAAATCACGTAGATGTTCACAACCCATCCTTACAACTAAATATTCTGTGGATATAGTTTAGGCTCTTGATCTATTAACATGATTCCTTGCTTTCTAAGTGGAAAAGAGGTCAATGTGTCTCTAAATACCAGCTTACCTTGATCTAGTGAAACATATTGGCAACAGTTTCTTTACTGCACTTTTAAATTTTAACCTCTTCAGAGGAACAAAAAAGAAAGATAGGTGTAAGAACAGTGAGGAAGCAAATAGCAGTAGAGAAAGGTAACAAAATCACTTTTGAGCAGGACATTCATTTAAGCAAAAATAAAGATAATTAGATTGGTTTATGTGAAGGAATTAGACCTGCACAATGCTTGCTTTCACCTAAGTCTCCTAGGACATATTTATATGCATAAAAATAGGGGGAAGAGGTAGTCTTTTAAATTCTACTACAATTTCAATTTCTACTTAACGATTATAAAATAAAAATATTTTATCTTGAATATATGAATTGTATTTTCTCATAAGTAAAATGGGAAATACTTCCCAACATTATCATTATTTTCTGCTTTCATCTCATAAATACAAACCCATATACAAAAATATATAATCATCCAGGGAAAGAAAAGAAGCCTACTTTGTCTTTCCTAAAGTTAAATTGTTTTCTTAAAAGTGCACCATTAGTTCATCTCTGGAATGTTAAATTTAAAACACTGCAATCCTCCTTAGGCAAGTAGCCTTCTTCAGAAATGCTATACAGAATCCTTTAAATCAGGGGTCCCCAGTCCCTTGGTCCAGGGACCAGTATGGGTTCTCTGCCTGTTAGGAACTGCTGGGCAAGCAGGAGGTGAATGACAGGGAGGGAGCAAACCTTCATCGGCTGCTCCCATTGTTCACATTACTACCTGCACCAGCCCCGAGCGGAAGCATTTTCTTCAAGGTCTTGTCCCTGGTGCCAAAAATGCTGGGGACAGCTACTTAAATCTATTCATGGTCATTTATTTTCCATGAAAGTTGCAACTGCTTTATTTCACCTGTTATGCTTTCACCTGTAGTAGACACTATTAAACTGTCCCCCAGGATCCATTCTCACCTTTTTCTTTTTTTTTCATTTTAGTAGTGGAACCTACCTCTTTCCCTCTCCCCTTTTACTTACTCCCTAGCCTTCCTGGGTTTGAGCTGGGTTTATTTCCCTGCCCCCTTGCTGTCTGACAGGTGTGTCTACCTAACTAAATCCTTGCCAATGGAATATAAACAGAAGTGATGTGTATGATTTATTGGTCATTTTTAACTTGAAGTTGTGTGCCCTGGCTTGGCTTTTTCCTGTCATTTTGGCTAAGCAACCACAAGTGCAGATGCAGCCTTTGAGACAGATGAAGTCATGTTTTGCATAGAGCAGGCTGGCCCAGAAGCAGTCAGCAGCCAGAGCCTGCCTGCCTACATTTATATTCTAAAATGAGAGAGATACAAACTTCCAGTTTATTTACTTCACTGTTACCTTAGATCTCTTTCCTATAGTAGCTGACCCTGTATCCTGACTTATAACACATCAAATGTATATAAGCCTAGAATAATAGTATCTCTGAGCCATAAGTTATTGGTGCATAAAACTGATGTGAAAATATTTTAGAAAGGTGAGTGCAAAGCAAAATCAGCATTTGCTTTCCCCCCACCCACTCCGGATTTTCTCAGCAGTTCGGTACACTTAGTTTCCATTTTACAAGGAATACTCTAGAGTCAAAATGAATCATGTGTCTTGAGAACAATAATACATATCTATTGCGCTGTTGAGAAGAATGAGCAATGGACACTGTAGCTTTAAGATCATAATGTACATGTGCTGAGCACTGGAATGAGATTCTTCATAGCATTCAATAGCCATTCCTTTGTGCTTTGCTCCCATCATAATAAATCCATTAGCCTTTGTATCTGTGGTCCTCAAAGTGTTGAATCACCTAGGAACATGTTAAAAATTCAGTAGAGATATACCGAATTAGAAATACCCAGTAAAACCCAGACATCTGTGGTTCAACGGTCTGTCCAGGTGATTCTGCTGGATTATAAAACCTGAGAAAAATGGCTCTATATCAACAAGCTAGTAAAGTAGAATCAGCAGTCATTAATAGAAGACATTTGTTTAAATTACACTGATTCAAAAACAATATCAATTTGTGTCTCTAAAATGCCTCAACCTGAGTTAATTTGACTTCTGGTGTGAAATATATCTTTTAAAATTCTATAAGTATTCTGAATTTTTAAAATTTTGAAACACTGCAGATGGTAAAATGCTTTATTTTTTCTCAGGTTGGGATAGGCAACACTACTTAAAAACTATTCTCATTTGTGTATTATATCAAGTCTCTTTTCTGCTTTATATATAAATGATATTCTAAAAATTCCATTAACCTCTACTATATTTTAGAAAATACATTTATGATTTGTATCTCCTTACTTTCATGTTTATGTGGTTCCCCTTGTATTCCTATAATATTCAGAAATAATAACTTCATGTAAGAGTAAACAAGAAATTTAGAGAAATTATGAGATCTACCACACATTACATGAAATAGCCAAGATTAACATTAAAGGGTTAGAATCCAAATCTAAACAATGTACTTGCAAGGAAATACAAATAATAAATAAGTTACAAATTCAGTCTCAAAAAGTATCTTATCCCTATAATTAGTGTTGCAAACAAGCAGATTATTAGAAAGGAAAGAACAGCTGTGGCATCTCTTCACCTCTTCTTTCTTCCAACCTCTCATAGATCCGCACCAAACCAGCTGAATCATCTTGGGTAATTAATCTCAGTGAATATCTACTTATGGAGAAAGGAAATTCTGGGAAAATCTATGGAGGGTGAGAAAGAAGTCAACGCAACATTTGTGTATATGATACAGTTAGGATATCCATTGGGCATTCCTAAAGATCAATAGATATTTCACTTGCTTTTCCATTAAATCAACTGACAGGAAGGTCTATCTTTGAATGCAAGTCCATTTCAAGGTGGGAGCAAACTTTTATTTTTTCTTGATTAAAATGACATTAAAGTAAAAATATATTAGGCTACAATACCAACTTACAATGAAAATTTAGGATATATCATGCTGTTTCAAAGGAATGTCATGCTTGTTGCTGCACTGGGCTTTGTCCTCAGATTTCCTGCTGCAAAAGTTCACTCTCTTCTCCCCCTGAGGAATCCTGGTGGAAAAAGTTAGGAAGCCTTAGGCCAAAGATTTATTTTATGACTTAAGACAGAGGTCCCCAGTGTTTTTGGCATCAGGCACTGGTTTTATGAAGCTAACTTTTCCACTCACCTGGTGTGGGGTGTGGCGCGGTGGGGGCGGTGGGGGGGTGGGTAGTGGTATAGGGATGATTCAAGTGCATTACATTTATTGTACACTTTATTTCTATTCTTATTTCATCAGCATTAGATCCCAGAGGTTGGGAACCCTGATTTAAAACATGTATAAATTCTTTATATGATTATTTAAAATATTTCTCAGCAGAAAAGTGAAATTATTGCTGTAAATATAATTGGAATCAACGTCCAAGTACACCTATTATCCATAAATCAGAATAAAAATGCTATTTTTTTGGTACATTGGATTATTGCTTATTTTCATCAAATTTCCAAATGTGACCTTTCCTGGTTTCCTGCAAGTGTAATGTTGTCAATGTAAGGAAGTGTATCTCCTCCAAAGCCCTCGTAAATTTGTACATGTAACCTTGTCTACTCAGCCTTCAGCTTAGTGGCAAGTTTTTCATCTTATTTTGTAGGTTACTCTTCCCTTGGCTTATTCAAATGCAGTATTGACTTTGTATGTTTTTATTTCTGTCCCCTTTTTATGAGTATGTTGGCACCAATGAATCCCACAGTGACCTGGTAGAATCAAGTCTGCTACCAGCTGTGCCACCACTGTAATAGCTGTCAAAAAAAAAGTGCATTTCTCTTTCATTCACCTGGGAGTTCGTTACTTCCTATCATCCCTGAGGTCATAAGAGGCAGGTACAAGTTTTCTTGTGTCTCAATCATAAATTGAAAGAGTAGCATTCTGAATGAAGATTAACAAATCTGGACTCATCATCTTTAGAAAGGTAAAAGATGTTTTTGAAATCGCTGGTATTAATATTTTAGGAGGCTCACTCCCATCCCCAAATACCCTGAAAGTCCATTTTAAAGGTGCACTTGTATCCCTGAAGTGATGGTTTCCGAAGATAATTTATAAACAATATTAAAGTTGTCTTTACAAAAAGTTAATAAGAATGTTAGTGCTGGATCAAACAGCAAGAGGGGAGAATTTAGAAAAAAAAAAGAAAAAAGAGGTTACAAGCTAGACTGAGGAAAGCTGGTACTCACAGAAAATAAAGGCTAATAAGAAATTAATTGCACATTTCTCCAAAGAAGACATACAGATGGCTAACAAACACATGAAAAGATGCTCAACATCACTCATTATCAGAGAAATGCAAATCAAGACCACAGTGAGGTACCATTTCATGCCAGTCAGAATGGCTGCTATCCAAAAGTCTACAAGCAATAAATACTGGAGAGGGTGTGGAGAAAAGGGAACCCTCTTACACTGTTTGGTGGGAATGCAAGCTAGTACAACCACTATGGAGAACAGCATGGAGATTCCTTAAAAAACCTGGAAATAGAACTGCCTTATGACCCAGCAATCCCACTGCTGGGCATACACACCAAGGAAACCAGAATTGAAAGGGACACATGTACCCCAATGTTCACTGCAGCACTGTTTATAATAGCCAGAACATGGAAACAACCTAGATGTCCATCAGCAGACGAATGGATAGGAAAGCAGTGGTACATATACACAATGGAGTATTACTCAGCCATTAAAAAGAATACATTTGAATCAGTTCTAATGAGGTGGATGAAACTGGAGCCGATTATACAGAGTGAAGTAAGCCAGAAAGAAAAACACCAATATAGTATACTAACACGTATATATGGAATTTAGAAAGATGGTAATGGTAACCCTGTATGCGAGACAGCAAAGAGACACAGATGTAAAGAACAGACTTTTGGACTCTGTGGGAGAGGAAGAGGGTGGGATGATTTGGGAGAATGGCACTGAAACATGTATACTATCATGTAAGAAACAAATCCCTAGTCTGTGTTCGATACAGGATACAGGATGTTGGGGCTGGTGCACTGGGATGACCCAGAGAGATGATATGGGGAGGGTGGTGGGAGGGGGATTCAGGGTTGGGAACTCATGTACACCAGTGGTGGATTCATGTCAGTGTATGGCAAAACCAATACAGTATTTTAAAGTAAAAAATAAATAATTTTTAAAAAAGAAATTAATTATAATGTGGCTAAAGATCTATTAGAATCCAGAAATTTACTATTAGGTATTAATTTATTCATTAAGATGCAATGAAAATTCGCTTTGTCCCATTCTTCAGTGGAGTATACCAAATAAGCAATTTCTTTGTTTGAATAATCTAGGGGAGATCAAGGGAAAAGTCTTATATTTTAGTGATTTTCAACATACGTGCCTGGAAGAGCAACATCAGCATTCACCTGGAAAATTGTTAGAAAGTCAAATCATCAGGGCCATACCCAGACCTAGTAAATCAGGAACTTTGGGTAGAGTTTAGATTTCTGTATTTTAAGGAGCCCTCTAGGTGATTCTGATGCAGGATACAATGTGAGTACTATTCTTATTCTATATCTAGGTTTGTGTGAAACAGAAAAAAGGGATCAGGAACAGTTTTAAGAGATGAGATGCTGCAGAAATTAAGAAATCTGCCAAGTAGGAATTTGGTGTTAAATTATTAAGGATACACAAAAGCAAATTAAGACTTATGTAGTTTTTGGAAAAAAACATGATGGCATATCCTTCGATGTGGTAGGTAGTTTAAATCTTTATAACTAACTATTATAAAAATTTAAGAGAGAGGCTGACTCTAGCTTTGGATTGTATTTTTAAAATATAAAACTCTTCATATTCCATGCTAATAATTTTTTATTGTGTATAAAATATTGGTGGGAAAACTTCCAATAGCACTGGATGATTTTTATCAAGGAGAGGTTTTGACATGTCTATTAGCTCCTGTGAAGTGAAGTGAAGTCGCTCAGTCGTGTCCAACTCTTTGCAGCCCCATGGACTGCAACCTACCAGGCTCCTCAGTCCATGGGATTTTCCAGGCAAGAGTCCTGGAGTGGGTTGCCATTTCCTTCTCCAATTAGCTCCTATATTGTCTACCATACCAAGCTGGAAACATCTTCTGAAAAATATTTTAGGTTTGTTTTAATATTTTAATGTTTTAAGATCCACACCTTTCTACCTTTGTGCAAATAGTAATAGGCATTCAATTTTAAGTCACAATTAAAACTACCTTAAAGGTTTGGATAAAATGTATATTTCAGACAAGAAAATGTTTTAAAATGTCATACTGTCTAGTATTTCATCTCTGTATAAATCTAGAAATAAATAACTTATATGAAAATACTGTGATGCTATTAGGACAAGTAAATGACCAATTTATTTTTTTCAGAAACTATAAACTTTATTGAGATATAATTGGTTTGTAATAGTTTCAGGTATACAATATGGTGACGTAAAATTGTTATAGATTTTACTCCTTTTAAGGTTATTATAAAATATTGGCTATATTTCATGTTCTGTACAAAGTACCCTTGAAGTTATTTATTTTATACATGAGAGTTTGTATTTCTTAATCCCCTACTCATATCTTACTGCTTTCCTTTTCCCTCTGTCACTGGTGACAATCACTTTGTTTTCTATACCTATAGTCTGTTTGTTTTGTTATATTCATTTGTCTATTTTTTAGATTTCACATAAGTGGTAACACAAAGTATTTATCTTTCTCTGTCTGATTTATTTCACTAAGCATGATACCCTCCAGATCTATCTCCATCTGTGTTGTTGCAAATGACAAAATTTTCACTTTTCATTTTTGTGGCTGAGTACTATTCCATTGTATGTGTATTATTCATTTTGTTTATCCAGTTAGTTATTGATGGACACTTGTGTTGCTTCCATATCTTGGCTATTTTAAATAATGCTGCTATGAGCATCAGGTGGTCATAGCAATGTTTATCCTGGAATTACTCAATTTAAGTTGGGAAAGTTATTCAAAGTTAACTAGATAACTCTAATTTGTGCTCTATAGGTACAGTTATGACATTAATAAAATAGCCTGGTACCCATTCATCTTGGCTATTCTCAGGCAATTGAAAAGCAAACTATTTCATCCTGTAAAGTCAAGCATTCATTAAGTGCTTCTTAAATCAGAAAGACCCTCTAGATTTTATTTCTGTTCCCTATAAGCAATTAAGTAAGATCATCCCCCATCCAAACCTAACTATTTCAAAAGGATTTGAAGTGAAAGGTCCAATGTGACCTTAAAAATTAGAGTTTCATTTCTAGTATCTTAGGTAAGTAACTATATCTGGCTTAATGAAGTCTGGGATATTTGATACCTGCTAATATCTGCTATCCACATTCCTACAGCTAAATATAGACTTCATGAAGACCTCTACATGAACCTTGGGTTTTCCACAGTGCCTCACAGAGATTCTCTGAGGGCCATAGCAGGTTCACTGTGAGACCTGATTCTCGGTCCGCAAGCACCTGTCGATTCAGTTACAGTAATTGTGCATAATCACTGGATTTTACTTTTTCCTGCCAATTCAGGGTTGCCAGACTTAGCAGATATAAATACATGCCTGCTAAGTCACTTCAGTTGTATCCAACTTTTTGTGACCTAATGGCCTGTAGCCCACCAGACTCCTCTGTCCATGGTATGCTCCAGTCAGGAATGCTAGAGTAGGTTTCCATGCCTTCCTCCAGGGGATCTTCCCAACCCAGGGATCCAACCTGTGTTTCATGTCTTCTGCATTGGTAGGTGCGTTCTTTATCACTAGTATCACCTTGGAAGCCCATAAATACACACATGATGCCCCCATCAAATTTGAATTTCAGATAAACAGCAAATAGCTTAAGCATATTTAGGGCCCATTAAACAATGAGTAATATTTAAATATAACTAAATAACTATGTCCTAAATATTGCCATGGGGTTTCCTTGCAGCTCAGATAGTAAAGAATGTGCCTGCAATGCAGGAGACCCCAGTTCAATCTCTGGTTTGAGATCCCCTGGAGAAGGAAATGGCAACCCACTCCAGTATTCTTGCCTGGAGTATCCCATGGATAGAGGAGCCTGGCAGGTTACAGTCCATGGTGTCACAAGAGTCAGACATGACTTAGCAACTAAACCATGAATATCAGGATGCATGTATCTCTTTGAAAGAGTGTCTTTGCTTTCTTTGGATGTATATTCAGAAGTGAAACTGCTAGATCATACAGTAGTTCTACTTTTAGATTTTAAAAGAATCTCCATACTGTTTTCAATAGTAGCTGTGCAAATTTACAGTTCTACAAATGGTGTGTAAGGGTTCCCTTTTCTACACACCCTTACCAACATTTGTCATTTGTGGCCTTTTGATGATAGCCAGGTGAAATCTCATTGTGGTTTTGATTTAAATTTCTCTGATTAGCATTGTTTAGCATATGTTCATGTGCCTGTTGGTCATCTGTGTCTTCTTTGGAAAATATCTGTCCATGTCTTTGGCCCATTTTTTAATTGTATATAAGTGAAGTCTCTCAGTCATATATATATATATATATATAGAGAGAGAGAGAGAGAGAGAGTGTTATATGAGCTATTTATATCATTTTGATGTTAACCCCTTATAAATCATATCATTTGCAAATATTTACCCCATTCAGTAGGTTATTTTTCTTCCCTTTTGTTAATGATTTCCTTTGCTGTACAAAAGCTTTTAAATTTAATTGGGTCCAGTTTCTTAATTTTTGCTTTTGTTTCCTTTGGCTTAGGAGAGAGATGAAAAGAAATGTTGCTATATTTCATGTCAAAGAGTGTTCTACCTATATTTTCTCTGAGTTTTACAGTTTAAGGTCTTAGATTTGGGTTTTTAATCCATTTTGAGTTATATATATATGAGAAAATATTTTCATTTCATTATTTTACAAACATCTGTCTAGTTTTCCCAAAATCACCAATTGAAGGGACCGTCTTTTCATCATTGTGTATTCTTGCCTTTTTTGTCATAGATTAATTGACCATCAGTTCAGTTCAGTTTACTGGCTCAGTCATGTCTGACTCTTTGCAACCCATGGACTGCAGCACACCAGGCCTCCCTGTCGATCACCAACTCTCAGAGTTTACTCAAATTCATGTCCTTTGAGTCCAAAATGCCATTCAACCATCTCATCCTCTGTCACCTCCTTCTCCTCCTGCCTTCAATCTTTCCCAGCAACAGGATCTTTTTAAATGAGTCAGTTCTTCACATCAGCTGCCCAAAATATTGGAGTTTCGGTTTTCCCATCAGTCTTTCCAATGAATATTCAGGATTGATTTCCTTTAGGAGGGACTGGTTGGATCTCCTTGCAGTCCAAGGGACTCTCAAGATTCTTCTCCAACACCACACTTCAAAAGCATCAATTCTTCGGTGCCCAGCTTTCTTTATAGTCCAACTCTCACATCCATACCTGACTACTGGAAAAACCATAGCCATGACTAGATGGACCTTTGTTGGCAAAGAAATGCCTCTGCTTTTTAATATGCTGTCAGCTGCTGCTAAGTCGCTTCAGTCATGTCCGACTCTGTGTGACCCCATAGACAGCAGCCCACCAGGATCCCTTGTCCCTGGGATTCTCCAGGCAAGAACACTGGAGTGGGTTGCCATTTCCTTCTCCAGTGCATGAAAGTGAAAAGTGAAAGTGAAGTCGCTCAGTCATATCCAACTCTTGGCGACCCCATGGACTGCAGCCCACCAGGCTCCTCTGTCCATGGGATTTTCCAGGCAAGAGTGCTGGACTGGGGTGCCATTGCCTTCTCCAAATATGCTGTCTAGGTTGGTCATAACTTTTTTTCCAAGGAGCAAGCATCTTTTAATTTCATGGCTGCAACCCCATCTGCAGTGATTTTGGAGCCCCCAAAAATAAAGTCTGACACTGCTTCCAATGTTTCTTTATCTATTTGCCATGAAGTGATGGGACCAAATGTCATGATCTTAGTTTTCTGAATGTTGAGCTTTAAGCCAACCTTGTTACTCTCCTATTTCACTTTTATCAAGAGGCTCTTTAGTTCTTCTTCACTTTCTGCCATAAGGGTGGTGTCATCTGCATATATGAGGTTATTGATATTTCTCCTGACAATCTTGATTCCAGCTTGTGCTTCATCCAGCCTAGCATTTCTCATGGTGTACTCCGCATGTAAGTTAAATAAGCAGGGTGCCAATATGCAGCCGTGAGATACTCCTTTTCCTATTTGGAACTGGTCTGTTGTTCCGTGTCCAGTTCTGACCATTGTTTCCTGACCTGCATCAGGTTTCTCAAGAGGCAGCTCAGGTGGTCTGGTATTCCCATCTCTTTCAGAATTTTCCACAGTTTATTGTGATCCACACAGTCAAAGGCTTTGGCATAGTCAATAAAGCAGAAATAGATGTTTTTCTGAAACTCTCTTGCTTTTTCGATGATCCAGTTGATGTTGGCAATTGGATCTCTGGTTCCTCTGCCTTTTCTAAAACCAGCTTGAGCATCTGGAACTTCATGGTTCATGTACTGCTGAAGCCTGGCTTGGAGAATTTTGAGCATTACTTTACTAGCGTGTGAGATAAGTGCAATTGTGTGGTAGTTTGAGCATTCTTTGGCATTGCCTTTCTTTGGAATTGGAATAAAAACTGCCCTTTTCCAGTCCTGTGGCCACTGCTGAGTTTTCCAGATTTGCTGGGATATTGAGTGCAGCACTTTGACAGCATCATCTTCCAGGATTTGAAATAGCTCAACTGGAATGCCATCACCTCCACTAGCTTTGTTCATAGTCATGCTTCCTAAGGTCCACTTGACTTCACATTCCAGGATGTCTGACTCTAGGTGAGTGATCACACCATCGTGTTTATCTGGGTCATGAAGATCTTTTTGTGCAGTTCTTCTGTGTATTCTTGCCACCTCTTCTTAGTATCTTCTGCTTCCGTTAGGTCCGTACCATTTCTGTCCTTTATCAAGCCCATCTTTGCATGAAATGTTCCCTTGGTATCTCTAATTTTCTTGAAAAGATCTCTAGTCTTTCCTATTCTATTGTTTTCCTCTATTTCTTTGACCATAAGTGTATATATTTATTTCTTGACTCTGTCTCTATGTTTCTGTTTTTGTGTCAGTACCAAGCTGTTTTGAATAACCTTAGAATATATTCTGAAGTCAGAGAGCATGACTCCAGTGCTCTTCTTTCTCAAGATTGCTTTGGACTATTCAGCATCTTTTGTGTTTCCATACAAATAATAGAATTATTTGTTCTAGTTTTGTGAAAAATGTCATTGGTATTTTAGTAGACATTGCCTTAAATCAATAGATTGCCTTGAATAGTATGATCATTTTAAAAACATTAATTCATTATCTTTCTCTCCATGTTGTCTTCAATTTTTTAAAAAGTAATGTTTTACAGTTTTACAATTACAAGTCTTTTGCCTCTTAGATTCATTCCTAGGTTTTTCATTGCTTTTGAATAGTAAATGGGATTGTTTTCTTAATTTCTCTTTCTGATAGTTCAATGTTAGTGTGCAGAAAGGCAACAGATTTATCTTAGTTATATATCCTGCAACTTCATAGATTTCATTAATATGCTTTAGTTTTGGGTGGTGTCTTTAGGATTAATGATCAACTAATTAAGGATATTAAAATACAGTATAAAAATATACATGATTGTTCAAATATGTTATTAGATCTTAAAATGTAAAAATATATATTTTCTATCAGCTTCGTTATTAATGGTCAAAACTTTAAAAAAAACTGAGTCTGATTATAAAAGATTCTATCATCTTTGATATGTAAACTACATCTATGATGCACCCTTTTAGGATTTTTCACAGCAGACCCATAACTTAAACAATACAAGAGTTTGCATGCAGAATTATTTTATTACTTAATGGAAGATCACAAATTTGTATGTTATCCTTGCACAGAGCACACGTGGAGATATTTGATTATTTTATTCTTCCTCCAATTTTTACTGTTATCACACACACCTAATGAGACAGCAATTTTAAAATTATCTCTTTATTAAATCTTTACAAAACATTCAACTTATTTACCATAGATACACCTTTTTTTGGTAAAATAGTATTGATTACATTATGTAATTAGAATAACATGTTTATCTAATATAAAACGGTTTGAGGAACTCACATGACAGTCTATTAATTGCTTTCAAGTCCACTGGAGGCAGCCCGGTTGTGTGGACAGGCTGGAGAGCCTCTCCTGCAGGTCTGCTCAAGGCACTAAAGGTATAGTCAGTATCTTACAGAGAGAAAATGAAGAAGGATATTTAATCTATTATAGAGTCAAGAATGCAGGTTAAAAGTGGTTCTTCACTTATATTTCCATGATCTAAAATTCTGTTTATATTTTAGAAGCCTTTAAGTGAGTAAAGATTCTTACTTTTAAATTATATCTTGACATATTTATTTAAAATCTAATTTACCTAAATATTTTTAATTAAAATTGCTTTACAGAATTTCTTGTTTTATGTCACACCTCAACATTTTATTTAATTATAATTACCTCTAAATTGTAACTTCCTTTGAAATCATAATGAAATTTTGCTTCTTATATTGAAAAATGGTTGTTGAGATTGAGTGACAACTCTCTGAGATCTGTGCTTCTCTCATGATCTATTACCATGTCCAAAATGAGCCATAAGACCTGCTGCACAATCTCCTGACTAGAAGGAAACATTGAGGGCAGGATCAATATTTTATTTGTATATGTTTCATAAGTGCTTGTTCCAAAGGGAAGCAATGTGCAGGCACTGAGTAATTGTTGAAGTGTTGAATGAGCAAAAAAGAAGCTAGGAGATCCTATGATATGATTTTTTTCTTATTACCCTTCTGATTTTTTTTCTCCTGATTACTTTCTTTTTTTTAATAGATGCCATCTTATTTTTAAAGGAATTGTAATCAAAAGAGAGTCACTGTTTCCACTTTGTATTGTTGTTCTGAAGAAACCTAAAAAGCAGAGGAAGTTGTAATGTGCCTTGTAGAGTAAGAATAGAAAATGACACTTTCTGTGAATATCAGTTTATATCTCACATATGATGTGCTTTCCTTACAGTCTAGAATTTAAAAATCAGTTTGTTGTTTATTTTTTTAAACTTGTCACAAAGAAATTTAATTGACTTTTACATCAGTAGAATACTGCTTTACCACAGAGTTTCCTCCAGTTAGAAAATAAGGAGAGGTCTCCTTTCATAGAAGTACAGATCAGTTCAGTTCAGTCCCTCAGTTGTGTTCAACTCTTTGCGACCCCATGAATGGCAGCACGCCAGGCCTCCCTGTCCATCATCAACTCCTGGAGTCCACTCAGACTCAGGTCCATCGAGTCAGTGATGTCATCCAGCCATCTCATTCTCTGTCATCCCCTTGTCCTCCTGCCCCCAATCCATCCCAGCATCAGAATCTTTTCCAATGAGTCAACTCTTTGCATGAAGTGGCCAAGGTACTGGAGTTTCAGCTTTAGCATCATTCCTTCCAAAGAAATCCCAGGGCTGATCTCCTTCAGAATGGACTGGTTGGATCTCCTTGCAGTAAAAGGGACTCTCAAGAGTCTTCTCCAACACCACACTTCAAAAGCATCAATTCTTCAGTGCTCAGCCTTCTTCACAGTCCAACTCTCACATCCATACATGACCGCAGGAAAAACCATAGCCTTGACTAGACGGACGGACCTTAGTCGCAAAGTAATGTCTCTGCTTTTGAATATAATATCTAGGTTGGTCATAACTTTTCTTCCAAGGAGTAAGTGTCTTTTAAATTCTTGGCTGCAATCACCATCTGCAGTGATTTTGTAGCCCCCAAAAATAAAGTCTGACACTATTTCCACTGTTTCCCCATCTATTTCCCATGAAGTGATGGGACCGGAAGCCATGATCTTCGTTTTCTGAATGTTGAGCTTTAACGCAACTGTTTCACTCTCCTCTTTCACTTTCATCAAAGAGGCTTTTTAGTTCCTCTTTACTTTCTGCCATAAGGGTGGTGTCATCTGCATATCCGAGGTTATTGATA
>SJYQ01000858.1:140233-162310 GCA_006410935.1 Redunca redunca | reverse complement strand
ACCATTTCTGTCCTTTATTGAGCCCATCTTTGCATGAAATGTTCCCTTGGTATCTCTAATTTTCTTGAAGAGATCTCTAGTCTTTCCCATTCTGTTCTTTTCCTCTATTTCTTTGCATTGATCGCTGAAGATGGCTTTCTTATCTCTTCTTGCTATTCTTTGGAACTCTGCATTCAGATGCTTATATCTTTCCTTTTCTCCTTGGCTTTTCACTTCTCTTCTTTTCACAGCTATTTGTAAGGCCTCCCCAGACAGCCATTTTGCTTTTTTGCATTTCTTTTCCATGGGGATGGTCTTGATCCCTATCTCCTGTACAATGTCACAAACCTCATTCCATAGTTGATTAGGCACTCTATCTATCAGATCTACGCCCTTAAATCTATTTCTCACTTCCACTGTATAATCATAATGAATTTGATTTAGGTCATACCTGAATGGTCTAGCAGTTTTCCCTGCTTTCTTCAATTTAAGTCTGAATTTGGCAATAAGGAGTTCATGATCTGAGCCACAGTCAGCTCCTGGTCTTGTTTTTGCTGACTGTATAGACTTCTCCACCTTTGGCTCCAAATATAATCAATCTGATTTTGGTGTTGACTATCTGGTGATGTCCATGTGTAGAGTCTTCTCTTGTGTTGGTGGAAGAGGGTGTTTGCTATGACCAGTGCATTTTCTTGGCAAAAGTCTATTAGTCTTTGCCCTGCTTCATTCTGCATTCCAAGGCCAAATTTGCCTGTTACTCCAGGTGTTTCTTGACTTCCTACTTTTGCATTCCAGTCCCCTATAATGGAAAGGACATCTTTTTTGGGTATTAGTTCTAAAAGTTCTTTTAGGTCTTCATAAAACCATTCAACTTCAGCTTCTTCAGCATTACTGGTTGGGGCATAGACTTGGATAACTGTGATATTGAATCATTTGCCTTGGAGACGAACAGAGATCATTCTGTCATTTTTGAGATTGCATCCAAGTACTGCATTTAGGACTCTTTTGTTGACCATGATGGCTACTCCATGTCTTCTAAGGGATTTCTGCCCGCAGTAGTAGACATAATGGTCATCTGAGTTAAATTCACCCGTTCCAGTCCGTTTTAGTCTGCTGATTCCTAGAATGTCGACGTTCATCCTTGCCATCTCTTGTTTGACAGCTTCCAATTTGCCTTGATTTGTGGACTTGACATTCCAAGTTCCTATGCTATATTGCTCTTACAGCACTGGACCTTGCTTCTATCATCGGTCACACCCACAACTGGGTATTTTTTTTTTTTGCTTTGGCTCCATCCCTTCATTCTTTCTGGAGTTATTTCTCCACTGATCTCCAGTAGCATGTTGGGCACCTAATGACCTGGGGAGTTCCTCTTTCAGTATCCTATCATTTTGCCTTTTCATACTGTTCATGGGGTTCTCAAGGCAAGAATACTGAAGTGATTTGCCATTCCTTTCTCTAGTGGACCACATTCTGTCAGAAGTACAATAAGAGGAAACAAAGATGATATCTTCAGAAACAGATGGCTTGTTGAATTTCAATGTGCTCAAGAGCTCAAAAAATATTGATAGTAGATAATTAATTACTTCCAGATTAAAAAGCAAGTTTTCATTCAGAAACATGCCTATTGAAAAAGATAAACTTTCTATACGATAACTCACAATACTTATAGACTATGAGAAGATTTTGATTAAAGCAAATGCATGTTTTACTAAAGGTATTTTTCTAACTTAAATTGAGGATTCGGAAGCAATTTATAAAAAGATATCAAACATTACAGGAGATGCCAACATATCTGGCTTCTGAATCCTAGTAATACATATTTCTTTTCCTCATCTTATGGAATGCAATGAGATTCATACAAGGATATGTCAAATAAATCTGATACTCAAATATTCACCTCAAAACATTATTTACGTTTTTGCAAATCTTGTTATCAGTTAAATCAATATCACCTTTTAGTTTTCACACTCACCTCTCTGGCCTTTTCATATGTTTATAAAATTTAAAAAATGGATTTTCAAATGTGACATCTATTTCTATGTTCTACTTCCTCTATAATCTCTTAAAATCTGCTTTCTCTTAATCTTAAAATTCAATGCAGTTATATTCAATTTGAATAATAAGCATATTTTATAAAAAGTAATGTTTTGTTAAATTGAAATATTTTTAAGAATTAAATCTGAGAACAATTGAGAATTATTATTCAAATAATGGCTTCCTAGGTGGCACAGTTGGTAAAGAATCTGCCTGCCAAGACAGGAGATGTAAGGGTTGCAGTTTCAGTACCTGGGTTGGGAAGATCCCCAGGAGAAGGAAATGGCAGCCCATTCTACTATTCTTGCCTGAAAAATCCCATGGATAGAGGAGACTGGGGATCTATAGTCCATAAGGCCACAGCAATTGAAAATTTTGGGTGCATATATCGTCTAGTGGTCTAAGACTAGAAAGGCGCTGATTAAAGACCATGTGTCTGCTCTGAAAGTTAGAAGCCCAAGTTAGGGGAAATGGACGTTTTTGGCTTTTTTTTTTTTTTTTTGCTGGAAAGATGTAACACTGAGGTTGTTCAAATGTTCTCTCTGCCTCTGTACTTTCTTTCATGTAATGTATTCTCTATATAGCTTAGGTAGTCAGGGCTGGCTATGCATAAAAAAGTGCAAAGTGATAAACCCCTGTTTAAAAAAAAAAAAGCAGGGGAAAGCACACACATACACACACACATGCAGTTAAAGGTACTAATATATGACTTTTTCCTTTAAAAAGATGTCATAGTTTGTAAAAAATATTAGAGATAATAGGGGTACATGAATAACAACATAAACTTACAAATCACAAATTGCCCCCTGAACCCTGGTACATGTATCCACCTCACCATCCACCTCCTAACTTGGAATTTTTGCTAGGTCTTTCTACACTCTCCTCTCCCCATTTGGGTAACATTGATTTATCCTCCAGATTGCACTTTAAGAGTTACTTTCTGACTTTCTCAGGGAAGTCAATTTTCACTTCATAGAAACGTCTTTTATTTTTCATTCAGACCCATCCTAATAAGTAACTCTGTAAGAAGTTTATGTCCTGTACTCCACTGGATTGTCATCTTCATGAGGTCAGAACATGTTGTTTGGCTCTGTGCCCTTGTCTCAGGGCCTGGTCTACTGCCTGTTATATATTTTAATTTTTATAATGCCGTGTATGCTAACTATATTTTTTGTGTGTGTGTTTTTTTTTAACTTTTAATGTATTTGTTTTTGACTGTGCTGGGTCTTCATTGCTGTGCTTGGACTTTCTTTAGTGTCGAGCAGGGGCTACTCTAGCTGCAGTGCATGGGTTTCTCATTGTGGGCCTCTCTTGTTGCAGAGTGCAGGCTCTAGGTATGTAGACTTCAGGAGTTTCAGCTCCCAGGCTCTAGAGCATAGGCTCAGTAGTTGTAACACATGGGCTTAGTTGCTCTGCATAATGTAGGATGCTCCTGGACCAGTATCAAACCCACATCCCCTGCATTGGCAGGCAGATTCTTAACCACTAGAGCACCAGGAAAGTCCCTATGTTGGAGCAGTTGAATGAAGGGATATTAGGTGAAGTGTTACTCTCCATGAAGAGGCAGTCAGTCAAGAGAGCAAATAACCACATCAATGACATCTACACAGCCCACTTCCACTCTATGGAGGCCAGCATTTTCTGTCCTAGAACTGAGGGTTAAAAAAAAAATAAAAAATCTGTGACTCTGAGATTGCTTATTTTCTGCTTGTTTCCAGCTTTATTAATTAGGAAGTAAATATAGAGCTGAAAAGATTTAGATATGCACCTGCCAATCTTATTTATTTAATTTTTTGCTTAGACAGAAATACTAATGAGTAACCCCACCATTTCCAGTGGACAAAGACTTAATTCCTAGTAATAGGACATTAGTGACAGCACTGAGAAGAGATGTTTCGGCTGTGATAATTAGCTGAAAGAAGTGAAAGTGTTAGTCACTCAGTTGAGTCAACTCCATGGACTTTAGTTTGCCAGGCTCCTTTGTCCATGGAATTCTCCAGGCAAGAATATTGGAGTGGGCAGCCATTCCCTTCTCCAGAGGATATTCCCAACCCAGGGATCAAATCTGGGTCTACCATATTGTAGGCAGATCCCTTAACATCTGAGCAACCAGGAAATCCTCCCTGTGGAGGTAAAGTATCGTCATTAGTAAATTCTGTAACCATTGCCCTAGAAAAGACACAGTGGGAGTCTGTAGTTGGCTCATAAGCAAAAACCTAATGCCCTCCACTGCAGATAAAGATGCATGGAAACCAGGCAGTTCGGGAAATGTCAGAGATGTAAAATTAAATTTAAGAGTGTGAAAAATGAATAGTCAGAAATAAGAAGTTGGAAGGATAGAATTCTGCTTGAACTCTATTGAAGTAAACTCTATTGAAAGTAAAGAGAAATAAAAAACAATCGGATTATTTGGTTGACTTTTAAAAGTAATTATGTGAGAGTTGGACTGTGAAGAAAGCTGAGTGCTGAAGATTTGATGCTTTTGAACTGTGGTGTTGGAGAAGACTCTTGAGAGTCCCTTGGACTGCAAGGAGATCCGAGCAGTCCATCCTAAAGGAGATCAGCCCTCGGTGTTCATTGGAAGGGCTGATGCTAGAGCTGAAACTCCAGTACTTTGGCCACCTCATGTGAAGAGTTGACTCATTGGAAAAGACCCTGATGCTGGGAGGGATTGGGGGCAGGAGGAGAAGGGGAAGACAGAGGATAAGATGGCTCAGTGGCATCACTGACTTGATGCACGTGAGTCTGAGAGAACTCCAGGAGTTGGTGATGGACAGGGAGGCCTGGCGTGCTGCGATTCATGGGGTCACAAAGAGTCAAACGCGACTGAGCGACTGAACTGAACTGAACCTGCCTAAAGTGAGTATATTATAAAGAATGTGACTATGGAACTTACTTTGGAACTATACCAGCATTTTATGTAACCACTATAGTTTGTTGCAAATTCTTGTAATAAATAGTACCCATTTCAGTTTCCAGGATCATTTCAAAGGAAATCATTCTTTCAATTCTTTTATTTCTTATTCATACTGTTATTACATATATTGCTACTTTTTTCAGAGAAGCAAACATGCTTAAAAAAGTGGAAACTTTTAGAATGTTTTAAATTTAGAGCATCCATCATCAAAAAAGCAAGAGAGTTCCAGAAAAAACATGTATTTCTGCTTTATTGACTATTTCAAAGGCTTTGACTGTGTGAATCACAATAAACTGTGGAAAATTCTGAAAGATGTGGGAATACCAGAGCACCTGACCTGCCTCTTGAGAAACCCATATGTAGGTCAGGAAGCAGCAGTTAGAACTGGACATGTAACAACAGACTGGTTCCAAATAGGAAAAGGAGTACGTCAAGGCTGTATATTGTCACCCTGCTTATTTAACTTATATGCAGAGTACATCATGAGAAATGCTGGGCTGGAAGAAGCACAGGCTAGAATCAAGATTGCAAGGAAAAATATCAATAACCTCAGATATGTAGATGTCACCACCCTTATGGCAGAAAGTAAAGAGGAACTAAAAAGCCTCTTTGATGAAAGTGAAAGAGGAGAGTGAAAAAGTTGGCTTAAAGCTCAACATTCAGAAAATGAATATAATGGCATCTGGTCCCATCACTTCGTGGGAAATAGATGGGGAAACAGTGTCAGACTTTATTTTTGGGTTATGACCAACGTAGATAGAATATTCAAAAGCAGAGACATTACTTTGCCAACAAAGTTCTGTCTAGTCAAGGCTATGGTTTTTCCATTGGTCATGTATGGATGTGAGAGTTGGACTGTGAAGAAAGCTGAGCACCAAAAAATTGCTGCTTTTGAGCTGTGGTGTTGGAGAAGATTCTTGAGAGTTCCTTGGACCGCAAGGAGATCCAACCAGTCCATCCTAAAGGAGATCAGTCCTGGGATTTCTTTGGAAGGACTGATGCTAAAGCTGAAACTCCAATACTTTGGCCACCTCATGTGAAGAGTTGATTCATAGGAAAAGACTCTGATGCTGGGAGGGATTGGGAGCAGGAAGAGAAGGGGATGACCGAGGATGAGATGGCTGGATGGCATCACTGACTTGATGGACATGAGTCTGGGTGAACTCTGGGAGTTGGTGACGGGCAGGGAGGCCTGGTGTGCTTCAATTCATGGGGTCGCAGAGTCAGACACAACTGAGCAACTGAACTGAACTGAAGGATAAAAAGCTGCAGTCCATGGCATCACAGAGAGAGGGACATGACTGAGAGACTTAACTGAACTGAAGGATATAAAATTTTAACCCATTCTCTTGCCTGCTAATCAGGACTAAAATACAGGAAAACAAAGGTCTTGATTTTTGATCCTGTCTTTTATGATTAAAATGAAAAGGACAGCTGTACAAAAGAGATTCCTTTCTCATACATCACTTCTTTTTGATATATTTCCATTTCTGCCTCTGTTCTGCACTTACATTTTAGGGAAATTTCAATAAGTATGCATTCTTCTTAGGTGTTTCCTTAAATCCAGACAGTACTGGGATTGGACTAAAGGAATCTCTGCTTTATAAACCTACACCTTTTACAAGGTGATGAGAAAAGTAAGCAGGATAACTTCCTGAGACCAGTTAATCAAGATGAAATTGGGGAACCTGAAGCTCTCTAGCCAACAGCACAAAGCAATAATTCATCTTAAGCAATTAGAATCTTCTCATTCTTTGCATTTTTCCTCTGTTTCCTTAGTTCCTCTATTTGTCTGTTGTATACATGTTGTTTCTTAGCTACACAGATTTTATTTCCCTCATGTATTCAGAAAGATCTATAATTATCCTAATTTTATAATTTAATTCTGGATATGATTTTCAATTTTCTCTTAGGATATTTGAAGCTAGGTCCCATTTTAGTTTTTTGAACACTGATGTGTGTCTGACTTAATGATTCTATTTTCTTGTATCAGCTTTTTAGTCTTCAGTAATGATATCAAAGACAAAGATTCAGAATTGGTCTTTAGATTTGGTCTATCTGACTTGAATCTTGGAACTTATATTTTTGTTGTCAGGGCTACGACTTTTCTATTCACTGGAGAAGGATTTAATAATATATCTAGCTCCATAGAAGCTAATTAAAACTTTCTGTAAATAATGTTGTTACATATTGCCATGTCTTAACCTCTAAATGATAACATTAAAAGAGACTTACAAATTTAGGTGACCATTTTTCACTTGAGGTGGTCCAGATTTACAATTACTGTTCATCATAATTATTATTGTACTCCCATTTACTCTTTTTCAGTTTTCCCAATTTGAATGAAAATTTATTTGGCTATTTAACTTAGACGTTATTTTTTTCTCTTCTCTATCATGTCAGAAAACTCTTCATGGGATCACTGATAGGTAGTTAACTTTGGCTTAAGAAATTCTAGAGATAAAAACGATCACTCACATAGAATGGCCAGCTTCCTTATATTGCTCCATTAAGTTATTTTTTATATTGAGTTTTCATTAAGCTAACTGCTATTAGGTTGAGTTTTAAAACAAAACACTGTAACTATTTGAAATAGTGAATAGGGACTTCTAGTTTCTGGTTCCAGAGAACTTGCCATTCTGTTGTAATCATTAGCTAAAGAGACTGATAGCATATTCAAAAGCAGAGACATTACTGTGCCAACAAAGGTCCGTCTAGTCAAGGCTATGGTTTTTCCTGTGGTCATGTATGGATGTGAGAGTTGGATTGTGAAGAAGGCTGAGCGCCGAAGAATTGATGCTTTTCAACTGTGGTGTTGGAGAAGACTCTTGAGAGTCCCTTGGACTGCAAGGAGATCCAACCAGTCCATTCTGAAGGAGATCAATCCTGGGATTTCTTTGGAAGGAATGATGCTAAAGCTGAAACTCCAGTACTTTAGCCACCTCATGCGAAGAGTTGACTCATTGGAAAAGATTCTGATGCTGGGAGGGATTGGGAGCAGGAGGAGAAGGGGATGACCCAGGATGAGATGGCTGGATGGCATCACGGACACGATGGACGTGAGTCTGAGTGAACTCCGGGAGATGGTGATGGACAGGGAGGCCTGGCGTGCTGCAATTCATGGGGTCACAAAGAGTCAGATATAACTGAATGACTGAACTGAATTGAACTGAAAGAGACTGAAAAATCAACAACTTTTCTTAGATCCATAAAAAAAGTGAGTTTACAGTGCAAATCCACACCCCCAGGATTCTACAGGAGTCCATCTTACCAGAATAGTCTCTTGAATGGAAATCCCCTGGGGAACCAGTGTCAGGATAGGAAAACAGGAACTGTAACTGACAAATTGCTTAAGGCTCAGTGCAAACAGTGAGATTTAAGAACTCCAGAGGGGGGCTTGCTCTTAGAGGGCCCACAGTATATTGGGAACCACCTGTAGGAGCTTTACCCTTTCCTCATATTAAATATTAGAAATAAATGCCTTCAACCTTCTAGAAGAGAAAAATGAAACGCAAAACAGAAAACCAAAACATTCTGAAGTATGCCAAAGCACTCTGTTCTCTTTAATAAGGCCTGCCTTAAGAGAAACAAGTTAACCAGCGTTTAACCTAGGTATTATCAGAGCCTTACTGATATGAAGAAGAGGAATACCCTACTCCTGCCACCCTGCCTAAGTGGGGAGAAAAAACTGAAACACTTTTGAAGCTCATAGTTTAGAGGCACAAGCTCAGTCAAACTAAGATGTAACCAAGGAGTCTAGAACACATACCCCCAACACACACACACACACACCCCACACACCACACTACCACATTACTAAGGACTTATTTACAGAGCTCCTTTTACACAGTACATCATGTCCACTTCAAAAGTACAAAGCATACCAAAAGGCAAATTTTTTTTTTTTTTTAAGAGAGAAAGATGAAGCGTTGGAAGCAGACATGGTAGGAATGATGGATTTTTCAAACCAAGAATTTCAAGCAACTATGTTTAATACACTCAGGGCTCCTAGAAATAAGTAGATGGCAGGTAAGAGATGAGAAGTATAAGAAAAGAGATGAAGATCTTAAATAAAATGTTAGACATTTAAAACAAAAGAAATTGATAATGCTTTTAATGAACTTATTAGTAGACTGGACATTGGCTAAGAAAAAATTTATGAAATAGAGGATATCACAATAGAATCCTAAGATTGAAAAGCCAAGAGGGCAAAGACTAAAACTAATCAGCATATCCAACAACTGTGGAATAACTACAAAAAATATATAAATATACATAATGGCAACACCAGAAACAGAGAAAAGAACAGAAATATTTGAAACCATAATGCTTGAGAATTTCCCCAAATTATAACCATTAATCACAGATCAACAAATCTGAGAGAACACCAAGCAGGATAAGTACCCCTCCAAAAAAAAGGCCTCAGGTATATCATCTTTCAGCTACAGAAAATCAAAATTAAACAATCCTAAAAGAACCCAGAAGAAAGTGAAAGAGGAGAGTGAAAAAGTTGGCTTAAAGCTCAACATTCAGAAAACTAAGATCATGGCATCTGGTCCCATCACCTCATGGGAAATAGATGGGGAAACAGTGGAAACAGCGTCAGACTTTATTTTTTTGGGCTCCAAAATCACTGCAGATGGTGATTGCAGCCATGAAATTAAAAGACGCTTACTCCTTGGAAGGAAAGTTATGACCAACCTAGATAGCATATTTAAAAGCAGAGACATTCCTTTGCCAACAAAGGTCCATCTAGTCAAGGCTATGGTTTTTCGAGTGGTCGTGTATGGATGAGAGAGTTGGACTATAAACGAAGCTGAGCACAAAAGAATTGGTGCTTTTAAACTGTGGTGTTGGAGAAGACTCTTCAGAGTCCCTTGGACTACAAGGAGATCCAACCAGTCCATTTTGAAGGAGATCAGCCCTGGGTGTTCTTTGGAAGGAATGATGCTAAAGCTGAAACTCCAATACTTTGGCCACCTCAGGCAAAGAGTTGACTCATTGGAAAAGACTCTGATGCTGGGAGGGATTGGAGGCAGGAGGAGAAGGGGATGACAGAGGATGAGATGGCTGGATGGTATCACTGACTCAATGGACGCGAGTCTGAGTGAACTCTGGGGGTTGGTGATAGACAGGGAGGCCTGGCGTGCTGCGATTCATGGGGTCACAAAGAGTCGGGCATGACTGAGTAACTGAACTAAACTGAAAAGAACCCAGAAGGTAAAAACATCTTTATCTTTTCAAATAAGACATCCATCTTCTCTTTAGAAAATATTCAAGCAAGAAGGAAGTGTAGTAAAATATTTAAATTATTGAGAGGAAAAAAAACCCACCAACCTAGAATTCAGTAGACTGCAAAATTATCCTTCAAAAGTGATGAAGAAATAGAGACTTTCTTAGCAAATAAAAACTGAGAGAATATGTTACCAATAGAAGGGAATGGCAACCCACTCCAGTACCCTTGCCTCGAAACTCCCATGGATGGAGGAGCCTGGTAGGCTACAGTCCATGGGGTCACGAAGAATCGGACATGACTGAGCAACTTCACTTTCACTTTTCACTTTCATGCATTGGAGAAGGAAATGGCAACCCACTCCAGCGTTCTTGCCTGGAGAATCCCAAGGATGGAGGAGTCTGGTAGGCTGCTGTCTACGGGATCCCACAGAGTTGGACACGACTGAAGTGACTTAGCAGCAGCAGCAGACTTGTCTTGCTAAATTTCTTTAGAATGAAGGAAAATAATATATATCAGAAATATGGATTTAACTAAAGGAAGAACACTGAAGAAAGAATAAATAGAAAAGTAAAGTAAAAATGTTTATTTTTGTTACTTTTAATTGATCTAACAGAAAAGTTTTTTTTTCAGTTATGTAGCTTTATGCATGTTTTTTGTGTATGCTGCTGCTGCTAAGTTGCTTCAGTCGTGTCCAACTCGGTGCGACTCTGTAGACGGCAGCCCACCAGGCTCCCCCATCCCTGGGATTCTCCAGGCAAAAACACTGGAGTGGGTTGCCATTTCCTTTTACAATGCATGAAAGTGAAAAGTGAAAGTGAAGTTGCTTAGTCATGTCCTACTCTTCACGACTCCATGTACTGCAGCCCACAAGGCTCCTCCATCCATTGGATTTTCCAGGCAAGAGTATTGGAGTGGGGTGCCATTGCCTTCTCCGTCTTTCGTGTATACATATTTATATATGTATATCTATGTAGGCTTATACAAAAGTGAAATGAATGAGAGCAATGAAACAAGAAATGGGAGGAAAGAGTTAGGGTTATTTTGCTATTATAAGATACTCACATCACTCATGAAGTGGTAGTGTTATTTAAAAGTGTACCCGAAGTAGTTAAAAATGTATATTCCAAATTTTAGTGTGCATGTGCCTTCCCTAGTACCTTACTTACCTGGTGAAGAATCCAGATTCTAGAGCAACCACTAAAAAAACATTTATTTAGGAATAACTGATACACTAAGTGACAAGAGAAAATGTAATTATCAGAATTATCAATTCAAACTGAAAAAGGAAGAAAACAGTGAAAGACAAAAATAGGAAAAAGTATAAGGGGAACAGACAGACATCAGTCATGAATATTTTAGATTAATCAAACCATATCAATTATTGCTTTTTATGCCATGATGTAAATATGCTGATTAAAAGACAAAGATTGTCAGATGGAATAAAAAAATAAGGCCCCAATTATATGTTTTCTAAAAGAAACTCACTTTAAATATAAAGACATGGGTTAAAAGTAAATAGGTGGAGAAAAATAATATACTTCCCTGGTGGTTCAGGCAGTAAAGAATCTGCCTGCAATGCAGAAGACCTGGGTTAAAATCCCTAGGTTGGGGAGATCCCCTGGAGAAGGAAAAGGCTACCCACTCCAGTATTCTGGCCTGGAGAATTCCATGGACTGTATAGTTCACGGGGTTGCAAAGAGTTGGACACAACGGAGTGACTTTCACTTTCGGACAAAAATAAAAACAGGAGTGATGACATTATTTTCAGACAGAGCTGACTTCAAAGCAGAGAAAGTAATCAAAGGAAAGTATTACATAATAATGAAGAGATCGGTTCTCCGAAATGACTTAACAATTCTTAAATGTATCTGACAATGGAGGATCAGACTACATGGTAGAAACACTGCTGGAATTTCCAGGAGAAATAAAATCAATTTTCGTAGTTGGAGACTTCAACACTGCTCTCTCAGAAATGAATAGATTCAGCAGGCAGAAAATCAGTAAGGTATAGTTGACTTCTAGTTTAATTCCATTGTGATCTAAGATCTAACACTGCTTAAGTTCTTTTTTTCTTTTTTTTTTTAGTTTGTTCAAGTGTGTTTTATGGCCCAGAATGTGTTGTACCTTGGTGAATGTCGCATGAAAACTTGATACAAATATGTTTTCTACTGCTGTTGGATGAAATAGTCTACAGATGCTAATTAAATACAGCTGATTAAGGTTCGGAGAAGGCAATGGCACCCCACTCCAGTATTCTTGCCTGGAAAATACCATGGACGAAGGAGCCTGGTGCTGCAGTCCCTGGGGTCTCTGCGAGTTGGACATGACTGAGCGGCTTCGCTTTCACTTTAATGGTGGTGCTGAGTTCAACTATGTCTCACTGATAACAAAAATTCCAAATATATGGAGATTATACACAGTTCTAAATAACATATGGGTCATGAAAGAAATCTCAAGGAAAATTGTAAAATATTTTGAGTTACAATAAAAATACAATAATCAAAATTTGTGGGGTGCAGCAAAATCAGTGCTTAGAGGAAAATGTATAACATTGAATACTTATATTAGGAAAGAAGAAAAATCTAAATTCAATCATTTAAGTTTCCACCTTAGAAAACTAGGAAAATAAGAGCAAATAAAATCCAAAGTAGGAAAAAAAAATAAAATAGAGACGAAATCAATAAATTTGAAAGCAGGAAAATGGAAATGAAACAAAAGCTTGATCTTTGAGAAGATCAATAAAATAAATGAGCCTCTGCTAGACAAAAAAGCAAATTACTAGTATCAGAAATAAGATGGGCGGGGGCAACACTGAACATCTTATGAAAATTGAAAGAATAATAAATGAATATTATGAACAACTCTATGACCACAAATTTGATAACCTACTTGAAGTGGACCAATACCTTTACTAGTTATTGTTTTTCAGGGATTATAAAGCAAACAACCCTGCTTATCATTACTGAGTGACTGAATCATGGATTTCAGTTTCTTGCAATGGAAAGGAAGCTATTAACACATATGTTTTGTCATAAACTTGGTCTTTGTTTTGCCTTTTCTCTTCCCCTCATTTCTGCCTCCCCTCTAGCTCAGTCTGCCTCCCTCTCTCCCAGATTCTCTTTGCCTTACCCTTGCAAGAGCACATTCTGATACTTAGCCTTAATTAACTCCCAGAAAGTATAGGGTTGGGAAGAAAAGTGTGGGGGTCTGGAGATGAACTTCCTGGATATGAATACACATTACATCCCTTGCTAATTTTTTACTTAACTTTAATTGTTCTCTGGGAAAACCGCTTGAATAGTCTGTGCTTGAGTTTCCTGTAAATGGTCTCGAATTTTTCTATTCTAACACAGTCCTTGGAGGACACATCTGAAACACCAGGAGTATATTAGTAAGGAGCTCTCTACAGACCTGCTGAATCAGCATCTCCATTTTCACACAGTCCCCAGGTGATTTGTATATTATGTTAAATTGTGAGTTCTGCCTAGTATACATAAAACATGACTGTTTACACATAATGTGTTCTCAATAAGTACTGTTCTTAATATACTTATAGAAATATGAATAGAATAAAAGTGTGTTATTATTACTAGAAATGAATGTGAACAAGTTTGTTCACATTCATTTTCTTATCAACTATCTTCTTATGTACACTAAGTTATACAGCTTAGAGTTTGGGTTGTGAGTGTGCACACATGCATACATATGTATATGTGTTTAAGAAATAGGAAGAGAGAGAAGGAGACAGGGAAGAGGAAAATATAAGACATCATAGTTGGTAAAGAAAAAAAAAATGTATTGATTTCAGTTCTTCTCTTTAGAAAAAAGATTAGTGAATGAGTATCTTAAATTGCTCTTTAAAATTCTGCCTGAGGTACTTTCAAAAGAAGCATCATTTCTCTATTTTGTCAGATGTGTGGAATAAAAAGTTTTCACCTCATGACTCTGGTGTGGGTACATTATTTAAAGCAAAGTGTTCACACTTTGATATGTAATTATAGAAAATAATATATACTTTTATTTCTAAAATAAAGCTTAAAATTGGAAATAGTCAGGATTTTACAGATCTTAATAGGAAACATATTGACTCCTTTTACCATAAAAGGTGTTTATTTTCCTTTTATAAAATATATAAATAAAAGAGGGTTTAAAGCATTTAAAAAATAAATTATCTAGTGTGCTTTTGTACCCTCTGCTACAGAGAATGGAAAGAAGGAAACCATTCATTTTTACATTAGAGTTTTCAGAAATGTTCACACAGGTTAACCACACTACACTGGTTAACAGCCTGTTCAAACTAAGGCAAGGGTGCGATGATAAATATTCATTTTCTACTTTCCCACTGGCACCAAGATGTAAATACAGCTAATTGTGGCCTTTTAAATACAATTATTAATCAGTTTTGTAGCATAGCAATATGTAATATATGCCCAGATGTATGCAAATATTCAGGTTTCTCTTCCTCCAGATGGTGTTCATTAGGTTCAAGTATTTATGTAAGCAAGTACTCTACTATATTGTTCCCTCTGTTCACAGGAAGAGAAAAGCAAAACACAATAGCACCTAACAGCCCTGACTTGCTTAATGTCTTAATGCAGTAGAAATTATAAGAAAATAAAAAAAAACAACAAAGAGTTGTTCAACTTTCAGAAGATAGATAGGTTGTGAAATGAAGTAACCAGTCAGCAATAATAGTACTCATGCNGAGTTGTTCAACTTTCAGAAGATAGATAGGTTGTGAAATGAAGTAACCAGCCAGCAATAATAGTACTCATGCAAAAATATTCCACTCCTTCTGAATTACCAGATAAAAAAATCAGACTAATGCATCAAGAACAATGCTTTAGTTGTGATAAGTAGTCACACTTTATCCTGACTATAAGATTCCGTATTTTTTGTCTTTTAGTTTGAATTTTCTTCAGCTTCAATGTTTTGAAAAATAATTTTATAATCATTTTGTATTTGGGAAGATAATAAATTAATCCTGTCATATATTTTAGATGAAATGCAAAACAAATATCCAGAAAACCTGCAATAATAAGATGATTAGGGTTTCATAACAAAAAAAACATTAACTTCAGCATATCGGGAAATTTCCCTTGGATATAATTATATTTTTTCTAATATTCATCTTTTTTCTCCTTTGCAAACAACTTGAGGCAAAGATATCTTAAAATTTTGTACAGAGCAAACAGAGAATCTATTCATGAGAGGGGGAAAAACACATGTCTTTTATAATCCTTTTATAAGCTCCATGAGGATAGTGATTATCTCTGTCATTTATTGTTTTCTATCTTTCAATAACAATGAGTAACAGTAATATTTACTGAGTAATAATGAATTTAAATTTCATCTCTCAACTCCCACAGTGACACTATAAGCCAAGTACTGTCTTTTTCCCTTACTTTGCTTAAGGCATTTTCTTTACTGTTGTAAAAGCTCGATTTCAAAGAACCTAAATAATTTGATGAAGACTAACAAAAGAGAAATTTTAAATCAAAGCATTTTGACAGTAGACCCTTTTGATATATAAATCCATTTTTATTCCTTTAAATTATAAGGTGTTCCTAAGTGCTATATTTGTGTCATACATAAAGAAACTAATGCACTCTGAGGGCTTAAAGAAACAAATGCCTTAAGGAAGTTGATGACCTACCATTAAGGTTTGCAGTCCTATCTGCCTTTTTCCTTATCAACAATATTGGTTTTACTGTACACACATAACTCATTTTACTGCATTGTGCTTTACTGATCTTTGAAGAGCTTGCCTATTTTTTTTTTTTTTAACAAATGCTTGTGGCAACCCACATCAATCAAATCTATTGGCACAATTTTTCCAACAGCGTTTGCTCACTTTGTGACTCTATGTCACCTTTTGGTAATTCTCACAATACTTTAAACTTTTTCATTACTATATTTGTGATGGTGATCTGTGATATTTGATGTAACTACTGTTACTTGCTACAGGCTTGTATGATGATTAGCATATTTAGCAATAATATATTTTTAAATTAAGGTAGGCACATTATTTTTTAGACATATTGCTATTCCATATTTAATAGAATATAGTACAGGATAACTATGAGCATTGGGAAACATCCCCAAAATTTGTGTGGCTCGCTTTATTGCGAGATTCACTTTATTGCAGTGGTCTGGAACTGAATGGGTAATATCTCTGAGGTATGCCTGTTTAAATTATACATAAAATTTTTGTTATTTTTTAGTTTGGTTATGAATCTGATATAATATTATTATATCTATGAAGTATATAATATCTTGCTCCTGATTTTTAACACTATTTAAATAACCATTTTGTGTACCCAGACCGTGACCAGCTTACCAAAGTGAAATTAATTTAGAAGCACGAATTAGCTGAATTAAAAGTAAGGTTCCCATATCCATGTATGCTACCCCGGATATCACTTTTAGCATGTTTTTGAAGTTGATACTCATAAGAAATCAGGCTTTGATCTTTATCCTTTATTATATATTATCATTTACTTGGTAATTTAAAGAATAAAATTTTAATTCTTTTATAATACTTCTTTTGTGCCAGACGCTGTTCTAAAAGCTTTGTGCATGTTATTTCATGTAATTTTCACTGTAACACTTTGTGTTGCATTGTATTATTGCCATTCCCATATTATGCAGAAATACAAATGGTTTTAGGTTAAGAGTGTCTGATAAGCTTTTTAAATATTTAGCATTTAGAGCTCTTATAACTGGACTATCTTTAACAGCCTTCCTACTTTCATTTACTGGTGATAGGAAGGAAATAACCACTCTTAAATTTTCATTATAAAAGCATGGAATTTTAAGGAATATGTAGTAGCACATTTAGTTTATCTAATTGGTGGTGTTACATGTTCTATAGTCCACAGGAGCACAGGTTTGGGGCTTATCTAGAGAATTACTGAATTAATACAAATATTTGCTTAATGAATTTGCCCAAAGAAACTGTTGCTTCCTATGTAAGCGATAAAATGAAAATTGGTCACATATCTTCTGGGAAAGATGCACCCTGTGTAGAGTCTGAGTCCTTTGTAAGTCTTTATTCCTTATTGGGGCTAGATCCCTTTCTGAACATTTGGTTAGGTAAATTATTTAAGTAATCCATGAACTGTCAGACATAGCACCAGGATGTACACACAGAGGTATCTTAGTTTGTTATTGATCTCATTAGCAGGCCCAGGTATATCATCTATATTGGTTTCCAGCAACTAAAAGAGTTTATCCTTTGGCTTGAAAAATACTCTTCTGAGGACAGGGAAACTAAATGAAATCTACTCTTTAAGCTGTTATTTCCTAAGTTTCCTCAAACCCTTTGGTCTCAGAATTTAAAGATTAAAACATAAGTGGTTCTCTTCTACTAGATTATGAACATTTGGAGGACAGGAATTTTTATTCATCATTGTATTGCAGCATTTATTATAGTAACTGACATAATCATTTCAAAAACTAAATATACTAAATATACTACATAGGTATTAAAAAAGTAAATATACTAATTAATGAATAGTAAATGACTCAGAAATGTAAAAGATATGTGTGTGTAACCAATTGATGTAAGCTGAACTAAATATTTAATTTCAGCTATTAAATTATATGGCTTTTTCTGTAAGCTCATTATAAATGCCATAAATGGGTTTATATTTGTGTAGCAACTAAATCTCAGTTCTGATTAGGCTATATTTTCTGCACTTTCTCTTTTCTCAATTTCTATGGTACACTCAGGTTTTTAAAATATTTTCTCGGAGACCAGATATTTAAGTATGCTTCAGCTTTTGCCATGAATGATATTCTAATTTATTTGAATTGCTTTCTCTTAGTCACTGCAAATCTTTGGTCATTGAATACCATATAACAACTTATATTCCCTCTGGTTTCATTTTGTGTGTTAAACATCTGTGCTCAAGTTCAAGTTTTCTCTTGATGATTTGTTTCCCTAAATGATAAACCTCAGGTTATTGAGTTTTCCATAGAATTCCACTGTGGTCTCATGGTCAAAAGGGAGTGATTTCATGTTCACATCCTTCTGGTATGAGTCTTTTCAATGATGTGGTTGCATTGTCCAACTCCTTTTCACTGGTCATGATGGATGATGGTTATACTCCCTTTCACATTGTGCTGAACGCTTTGTCTGTCTTGCCTGGACTAGACACTCCTCTGTAAGTCCCATTTTTACTTTTCTGATCACTAACTACATTGCATTTCTCCAAGAACATTATTCTTGTGATTGGCAATTGCAAACAATACTACTACCAGGAAGATAAAATGTCTTAGAAAGTATTTTGCTCTAACACTCATTAGTTTCTTCTTCTATCTGCCCTCATAATTCTACCATAGCTATGCCTGACTGAACCTCTACCAGTGCAATGAATTGAATTGTGCCTGGGTCATTGCAAACATAATTAGTTAAGATGAGGTCATAAAGAGATAGTGTGAGTCCCTGATCCAATATGACTGGTGTCCTAGACAACTCCTAACAATGTTTTGAGCTCTAGGATTATGGTTTGGAAACTTGGACATGCTACTACCTATTTTCCACTTTACAATTTCTACAGAACAATAATACATGTCTTTCCTATGCTTCACAAACACTAACCATCAAATTAGCTATCATTTATTAAGGAAAGAAAGCCTCTCTAATAATTTCACAAATGAGATGCCTAAATCAGCTTTCAGTTTAATTAACTTCAACTGTAACGAATCTCATTTTCAAACGTGGTATTTTCACTTCTTCAAGTATGTATTGTCACAGACTAGAAACTTTTGAACTGCATTTAAAAAACCCTTTGAAACTGTGGGAAGTTCTATTTAGGAGTCAAAATAGAAAGTTCCAGCAGAGATTGAGAACTACATCTCTCAAACACCAACAGGAGCAATTCAGTTATACCTGTTTTCTTTGTTTTTTCCTCTGTGCTAAGATTTCATTTGAAAGATGGTGTCTGTGGTCAGTGGTTCAGTAGTGTCTGACTCTCTGTGACCCTATGGAATGTAGCCCACCAGGCTCCTCTGTCCATGGAATTTTCTAGGCAAGAATGCCAGAGTGGGTTGCCGTTTCCTACTTCAGGGGATCTTCCCAACCCGGGAATTGAATCCATGTCTCTTGCAATGGCAGGCAGATTCTTTTACCACTGTGCCACCTGAGAAGCTCTTGAAAGATGGTATCTAATACCAATACAGTTGAAAAACCAATGATCTGGTTATTTGCAGTGTATAAATATTATAAAGGATAAATTTAAAAACAATACACAAAAGCATATATTCATGTATTTTATGTTAACTTATGGACTTTCAGATACAATAGGATTACAAAGATTAACAACAAATGAAAATTCCTATAGGAGGAAAAAATAGCCAAAAAATTTTAGCTGTGTTTTATAATGTTAAATTAAGGATTAGAACACACATTTTCTAATGATATTCTTTTCAAAATATAATAATGCTTCTGTCTATAGGAATCATAGTTTCTTAAGTAATGAACTCGTCTTTGGTCAGTACCATTTTATTACTTTGCATGTTTACTTTTACAGAAGAAACTCCTAAAGCAAAACATTTGCGATTGAATTTCTTTATTTTGAATTCACAGGAGAAAATGTTGTTCAGGATGGTTTTCTCTGATACACTTTCAATAAAAATAAGCACTCATCTTAAATTGAACCTGTTACATTTGTATATGTTCTCAGTTATCAAAGTCTTTATAAATGGTTGGTTCCCTCCTGCTAGGAAGTAGAAGGGATTTATTGTTTTAAATTGAGAGGCTTATTTAAATTTCTAAATTAATTCATCACTTTTATTTAGCAGAACTAAAATTTGGCTTCACATAGTGATTCCAGAAAAACTTTTGTATTCTTCATTTGCCAAATTCCTTAACAAAATATACTTAAACCCAATACTTGCTAGAGCCACTTGAAACCAAAAGGTAGATACTATGAAATGATCCAGAGCTTAGCTCAATGAATATTCCAGCGTTCATGTCTGAGAAAAGGTATGAAATAGTTATATGGTAATCCCAGTAAATTAAAAGAAAAACAACTAGAGAAATTTTTTAAATAATTGCAAGTGTAGAAATTATGTAATACAAAAAGTCAGATGACTTTTAAATAAACTCTTGTCTGCGTTTTACATCCTACTGAATATTTAAATAATCCAGGCCAAATATAACAATGTCCTATTGAATACAGCCCTCAGAATTTTTGGATATGGTTTCCTGAGTGTACGAAACAACCTTTTTGCCATCTGGCATTTCATTTGGGATCATAGCCTTTGCTTGAAGAGGAGAACTATCGCAAGCTAAAATTTTAGTTAATATAGGATAAACTAGAGTAACATCTGTCCACATGACAATTTATATTTAGTTGTATCAAAACTTCTTTAGAGTTCTAATGACCATTTTGAAATCTTACTAGTTTGTAGGCTAAAATAACATTTTATTTTCCAAGGAAATTGGTTTTCTCATTTATCATCTCTGATTTCAATAGAGTATATGAGCAATCAGCTACAGATTAACTTGTAAAATATTCTTTGATTATTGCCAATTCTTTTTAATCTTGAATTTAGGAATTTTTTAAAATAAGTGACTCTTTGCATTTATCCCCGTTACCAAATGCCCTGACTATTTTCAAGGCAAACTGGCATTAACATGTCTTACCTCTTCACTACTTCTGAATTTGTATATTATAAAATTTCATGACACTTTTTAATTCATGTAGCAAACATTTAAAGTATACAAATCATGAGTATATACCTTGGAAAATTTTAACAAAGTGACTACACTAGCATAATCATGTTGCAAACTAGAAATTTGTAATTTTTTCTATTTTATACTGGAGATAGCTTCCTAAGGAGTGCTTCATAGGAGCTCTCTTAATTCCATCCCAGTCACTATTCCTCTCCTTTCCAAAGGTTACTATCAAGGCTTAAATTATCAATTGCTTTGAATTACAACTCTCTATATAAATGGAAATATAAAGTGGGCATTATTTTGAATCCAGCTACTAAAAAACCTGTTGATGAAAGTGAAAAGAGGAGAGTGAAAAAGTTGGCTTAAAGCTCAACATTCAGAAAACTAAGATCATGGCATCTGGTCCCATCACTTCATGGGGAACAGATGGGGAAACAGTGGAAACAGTGTCAGACTTTATTTTGGGGGGCTCCAAAATCAGTGCAGATGGTGATTGCAGCCATGAAATTAAAAGACGCTTACTCCTTGGAACAAAACTTATGACCAACCTAGATAACATATTGAAAAGCAGAGACATTACTTTGCTGACTAAGGTCCGTCTAGTCAAGGCTATGGTTTTTCCAGTGGTCATGTATGGATGTGAGAGTTGGACTGTGAAGAAAGCTGAGCACCAAAGAATTGATGCTTTTGAACTGTGGTGCTGGAGAAGACTCTTGAGAGTCCCTTGGACTGCAAGGAGATCCAACCAGTCCATTCTAAAGGAGATCAGTCCTGGGTATTCTTTGGAAGGAATGATGCTAAAGCTGAAACTCCAGTATTTTGGCCATCTCATGAGAAGAGTTGACTAATTGGGAAAGACTCTGATGCTGGGAGGGATTGGGGGCAAGAGGAGAAGGGGACAACAGAGGATGAGATGGCTGGATGGCATCACAGACTCGATGGACGTGAGACTGAGTCAACTCTGGGAGTTGGTGATGGACAGGGAGGTCTGGCGTGCTGCGATTCATGGGGTCTCAAAGAGTTCACACGACTGAGTGACTGAACTGAACTGAATTTTCATTCAATATTATATTTATGAGATTTATTCATGCTGTTGTGTATAACAGTAACTGTATGGAGTATTGCATGATATGAATGTAAAACAATTTCTCTTTTGATATACATTTGGATTGCTTCCAGATTATTTCAAATGAGATTGATAAAACCATCTTTCATGTGTTT
>SJYQ01000858.1:107755-140180 GCA_006410935.1 Redunca redunca | reverse complement strand
ATATATATATATATATGCATTTCTGATAGTAATATATCCCAGAGTAGAAGTCTTCAAAGATTCTATATTTTTCCAGAAAACTGATTTTGTGAATTATTTGAAAGAGTTCCAATTCATTTTCAAATATGGTTGAATCAATTTACTTTTCCATCAGTAGTATGTGAGGTCCAATAGCTCCACATCTACACCAACACTTGATAATATCAGTCTTTTAAATTCCATTATTTGTGGTGAATGTGTTGTGATATCACTTTGGAAAGAATCTTATTGCAGAGGACATTCTCTTACCTGCTGTGCTGTGATAATTTTCTCATGTTCAACATAGGTCAGATCTTAAATCTTTACCACTTTCATTTCTAATCCACAAAAGCAAAGAAACTTAGTTAAAATAAAGGCAAGGAAGCCGGCTGACATGCTATATGATATACATACTGATTTTTGCTGCAATTTCAAAAAAAAAACAATTCAACATTTTAGTTAAAATTCTGGATGCCATTCATAGTTACAAGGCTGTAGCAAACCACTGTGTACCAGCCTATGGGCATGTTTTGAAGGTTTTGAAGTATCAATTATCTTAGTAATAAACAACAAAAAGGAAGTTGTTTTATCTGTTTCTCCCATTTCTCCCATATTCTCTTCACCATATTCCACATAAGTGGTTATCTTCCCTTCTAGAACATCCTTCCATTCATGGACACACTATGATCTGGTTTATGTCACAAACATATTCTTCAAACTACATTCAGCTATGTAATGAATGATACTGTGGTAGGTAGAATAATGGCCTTGCAAAATATCCACATCATTACTCTTAGAACTTGTCAATATGTTATGCTACATATCAAGAGGTAATTAAAATTGCAAGTGGAATTAAGCTTGCCAATCAGTTACCTGAAAGTAAGAGATTATCCTGAATTACCAGGGTGGGGGCTTCCCGGGTGGCTCAGATGGTAAAGAATCTGCCTGCAATGCAGGAGACCTGAGTTCAATCCCTGAGTCAGGAAGATCCCCTGGAGAAGCAAATGGCAACCCACTCCAATATTCTTGCCGGGGAGATCCCATGGACAGAGGAGCCTGGTGGACTACAATCCATGGGATCGCAAAGAATCGGACTCGACTGAGGAACTAAACTACCACCATCAGGGTGGGGCCAGTGTAATCACAAGGGCCCTCCAAAGGGAAGAGGGGAAAAGGATTCAAACTAGAGAGATGACCTCATAAGAAAACTTGAGTGGCCATCATTGCTGGCTTTCAAGATGGAGGGAGACCTCAAGCCTAGGGAGACCAGAAATCTTTAGAAGCTGTTTTAAGGCAAGAAAATTAAATACTCTCAAACAGCTTCCAGAAATGGATGTAGTCATGACAATATCTTCACTTTAATCCAATGAACTCCTTTTGGATTTCTAACCTCCAGAACCGTAACATAATAATTTTGTATTGTTCCAAGTGACTGTATATGTAAGGAATTAATATTGTAGCAATAGGAAACCAATATAAATCTTGTTTTCTGAAAGTGGGGAGCTGCTGTAAAAACTACCTAACAATGTGTGTCTTTTGGATTAAGCAATTAGCTCCTGAATTTTGAGGAATGTAATAAAAAAATCCTAGATTGTCATGAATAGACCTATAGGAGAAATATAGATATTGAAGACTCTGCTACTAATGATGGATAAAGAGTGGAAAAATTTTATGTTTTCTTATTTTCTATGGGAGAATTTGATAATATGGAATATTCTTATTCAAGAAAATCTTTATTCCCTTGATATCTTTACATGTTTCATTCTTATTTCTTCATCAGACCTGACTATACCATATTATTTATTTTCTTGTTTAATTCTGTGTGTATTGGGCACACTTTTATCTTTTGTAAATCTACATAGTCTCCCTAGATGGTGTCTGTGATGAATGACTTCAACTGTTCCTACAATGAAATGATTCAAAAATATTTGTCTTCCATATGGAAGTCCTCATTGACCTCCCAATTGAAAATACAATTGCCTAATAAGTAAACATAATAAGACATCCCTCAGGTAATTAAGATCAAAATGTAAAATAATTTTTTTAATGACCTTATTATTATCTTTTAAATCTGTTTCCCTCTCTAAACTGGTGCTACTGTTATGAGTCCAATTAATGGAACAATAAATTTGAGGTTATCTTCTACATATTATTCTATGATTTTCTTTATATCTGCTAAGCCAACAGATTCTACTTTTTAATTTTCTAATAATTATTGATCACTTATTATCTGCTGGGTATAGTTTTTCAAGCAAAAACACATATATTAATTATTTCAGTCCCAATAACAATCACATGAATTATATTCTATTCTCCTCATTTTACAACTAATCTGAGACAAAGGAAGACATTACTCAAGATCATGCAGAAGTGAGGAGACAAGATGCAATTAGGAAGCAGAAAGCTTGGCTGTAGTAGGGCCTGTGATTAAATAATCATGCTGTACTATTATCTCTCTTTTCAAAAATTTATTTTTCATTTAAGGATAATCGCTTTACAATATTGTGTTGGTTTCTGCCATACATCAGCCGTAGATATATGTATGTCCCCTCTCTCTTGACCCTCCTCCCTCTTCCCAGATCTGGGTTTGAGATCTGTGAGTCATACTATGCTGTACTATTATCTCTTGAATTCACCCTTTATTTCATTCAGAAAATAGTTTCTTGCTTTTCTAATCTGAATCTTATTGTTTTCTTTCTGCCTTAATTCTGTCTTTCTCTTTCTTCCTCTATTTTCCCCTTTTCCCCATATTCTTTCCTTCATTTGTTTTATTTTCATCCTTACTTTTTTACCTAAAAGGCTATTTTAGTCTATCTCTAGTGTGATTCAAATGCTACACAACTGTGAAGACTCTGTGCTTCCACTGCAAGGGGGAAGGGGGTGCACGTTCAATCCCTGGTCAGAGAACTAAAATATGCATGCTGTGCAGTGCAGCCAGAAATAAAAATAAGAAACACTACATCCCTGTGCAAGCAATTACTTTGAAATAAGAATCTAAGTCACCCAGTTGCCTGATACCCTTTAGTAGTTTCACAATGCCATCAGAATAAAATCCATTTTTATACAACATTCAAAAGATTCAACAGGTTTCATTAAATCTTTAATCTTATTATCACCCCGTTTCTTTTCCTTGCATCTTGTTACTTGCATTTATAAATGCTGCATGGGTTCCTTTGACTTCCCAACTTTGTATGTCAGTTAATAACTGTTTTATATTTCTTATCTCTAGATGACATGGATTGTGTGTGTATAGTCTCTTCCTACTACTAGAATGTAAGCAACCTAAGGACAAGGATATCTAACCAATTCACTGCTTTACCCCAGCATGTAAAAAATTCCTGGTGTATAGTTGATGCTCAATCAATATATGTTGAGCAGATAAATTAATCAGAAATCAACTGAGAAAAGTGTGGTGCTTGTCATTTTTGCAGTAAACCTCTGAAATATATAGCTACCCCAAATAAGAGTTTGTTACATTTGCCATCAACCAGCCCTGTGCATTGCACCTATTTGTTTTATCATATTCCTTTACAGTACCTTCTATGATTTCTTTACAAGTGTAGCTTTTCTATTTGGTAGAAAACTTCCCAATGATATGATGCTCATACTTCCTTTCCTAATTATAACTTTAAAATCTCCAATTGTACTTTAATATCTGACAAGATAATCAATAATTGCATTGTATATACAGCTGAAGTGATACCAATTCCATTTAATTTTAGCAACATATTTTTTTTAATCTCAGCATGATTTTATACTGATCTACTTAGATGACAGTGTGACCTCATTTTTCTTTCAAGTATTTGTTTAGTCCAGTTTAAGGAATAGCTTGAAGACCCTCTCTAGCTACTCCTATTCATTGTTCAGTCTGGTCCAACCCTTTGTGACTCTGTAAACTATAGCTCACTAGGCTCCTGTGTCCAACGGAATTCTCCAGGCAAGAATAGTGGAGTGAGTAACTATTCCCTTCTCCAGGGGATCTTGCCGATGCAGGGATTAAACCTTGGGTCTCTTGCGATACAGGGAGGTTCATTACCATCTGAGCCAATAGGGGAGCCCCTGCTGCTGCTAAGTCACTTCAGTCGTGTCTGACTCTGTGTGACCCTGTAGACGGCAGCCCACCAGGCTCCCCTGTCCCTGGGATTCTCCAAGCAAGAACACTGGCGTGGGTGGCCATTTCCTTCTCCAATGCATGAAAGTGAAAAGTGAAAGTGAAGTCATTCAGTTGTGTCCGATTCTTCGCGACTCCATGGACTGCAGCCTACCAGGCTCCTCTGTCCATGGGATTTTTCAGGCAAGAGTACTGGAGTGGGGTGCCATCGCCTTCTCCAAAGGGAGCCCCTAAATACTCCTAATCAGATACTAATTTTAGAAATAAAACACTTTTAAATAAATTGATAATTTTTCATAAACAAGGGAAATGTCTTTTGTTCCTTTTAATCTCTAAAAATTAACATTGTTTGATTTATGTAATAGCGATAAAGAAAACTATGTTACTGCCCATGACTGCAACATTCCCATTTCCTCTTTCCAAAATGAACATTACAAATCCCTCTCTTCTCTCCTCATCCTCCTTTAACTTGCACTGTTAGCTCACAGGTAAAGCAGATAGACAAAATAAACTCCCTGATCTGCATTGTACTTAATCTTTTCTTATACCAGCATCTGTACTCAAACTCCTTGCCTATTTGTCTATTTCCCTGGAGGTAATACCCACTGACTTTTTTAAAAGAAAATTTATTAGAGTATAGTTGATTTACATCATTGTGTTAGTTTCTGCTGTACAGCAAAGTGAATCAGTTATACATACACAAGCTGCTGCTGCTAGGTCGCTTCAGTCGTGTCCAACTGTGCGACCCCATAGACGGCAGCCCACCAGGCTCCTTCATCCCTGGGATTCTCCAGGCAAGAACACTGGAGTGGACTGCCATTTCCTTCTCCAATACATACACATAATCCGCTTATTTTTAGATTCTTTCCCAAATAAGTAATTACAGAGTATTAAGCAGAGTTCCCTGTGCTGTACAGAAGATCCTTATGAGTTATCTACAGAATTTCATAAATAGTGTGTATATGTCCATCCCAGTCTCCCAATTTATCCCTTCCCTTTCCCCTCTCCTAATCATAAATTTGCTTCCTATATCTGTGAATTTATTTCTGTCTTATAAAAGAGTTCACTTCTATCATTTTTTAGATTCCACATAGAAGTGATATATTATTATATTTATCTTTGTCAGTTTGACTTACTTAGTATGATCATCCCTGAGTCCATCTATGTTGCTGAAATTGTGTTATTTCTTTCCTTTCATATGACTGAGTAATATTCCATTGTGAGTGTGTGTCCACACCATTTCTTTATCCACTCCTATGCTGATGGACATTTAGGCTTCCTCCATGTATTAGCTATTGGAAATATTGCTGCAATGAATATTAGGGTTGCATGAACCCTTTCGAATTATGGTTTTCTCCAGATATATGCCCAGACGTGGGATTTCTGGATCATATGGTAGTTCAATATTTATTTTTTTTTAAAGGAACCTCCATACTGTTCTCCATAATGTTTGGACCAATTTACATTCCCACTAACACTGTAGAAGGGTTTGCTTTTCTCCACCCCCAGGCCAGCATTTATTGTTGGTAGACTTTGATGCTGGCCATTCCTGCAGGTGTGAGGTGAGACTTCTCTGTGGTTTTGATTTGCATTTCTCTAATAATTAGTGATGTTGAGCATCTTTTTATGTGCTTTTGGCCATATGTATGTCTTCTTTGAAGAAATGTCTGTTTAGATTTTCTCCCCATGTTTTGATTAGGATTATTTTTTAATTGAGCTACATGAGTTACTTTTATATTCTAGAGATTAACCCCTTGTCAGTTGCACCATTTGCAAATATTTTCTCCCATTCTGTGGGTTCTCTTACTTTGTGGTTTCCTTTGTTGTGCAAGTTTTTTAAGTTTAATTAGGTCCCATTTGTTTATGTTTATTTTTATTATTCTAGGAGATGGGTCCAAAAAGATATTACTATAATTTGTGTCTCAGAGGGTTCTACCTACATTTTCCTCCAAGAGTTTTAAAGTATCCAGTGTTATATTTAGGTGTTCAATCCATTTTGAGTTTATTTTTGTGTTTGGTGTTAGAGAATGTTCTAATTTCATTCTTTTACATGTGACTGTCCACTGTTCCTGGCACCACATACTGAAGAGACTATCTTTTCTCCATTGTACGTTGTTACCTCCTTGGTCATAAATTAGTTTACAATAGGTACAGGGTTTATCTCTAGAATGTCTATACTGTTCTATATTTCTGTTCTTTTTTTGTTTTGTTTTGTTTTTCTGCTAATACCATACTGTTTTGATGACTGTAGCTTTGCAGTACAATCTGAAGTCAAGGGTCCTGATTCCTCTAGCTCCATTTTTTGTTTTTTCCTCAAGATTGCTTTGGCTACTTGGGGATCTTTGGTGTTTCCATACAAATTGTAAATTGTTTTTGTTCTAATTCTGTGAAAAATGCCCTTGGTAATTTGATAGGTGTTGCATTAAATCTGTAGACTGCTTTGGGCAGTATAGTCATTTTGACAAAAAATGTGGTATATCTCTCCATGTCTCTGTGTCATCTTTGATGTTTTTCACTAGCATTTCATAATTACCTGAATACAAGTCTTTTGCTTTCTTAAAAAGGTTTATTCTTAGGTATTTTATTATTTTTGATGTGATTGTAAATGGGATCATTTCCTTAACTTCCTTCTGATCTTTCATGTTAGTATACAAGAGACTTCTGTGTATTAACTTTGTATCTTGCAGCTTTACCAAATTCATTCATGATTTCTACTAGTTTTCTATTTGCATCTTTTCTATGTATAGTATCATGTTATTTTCAAACAGTGATAATTTTACTTGTTTTCCAATTTTGGGTACCTTTTATTTCTTTTCTTCTGCGATTGCCATGGCTAAAACTACCAAGGCTATGTTGAATAAAAGTGGTAACAGTGGATATCCTTGTCTCGTTCTTGATCATAGAGGGAATGCTTTCAATGTCCACCAAGAATGATATTAGTTGTGGGTTTGTGATATATGCCCTATATTATGTTGAGATATGGTCCCTCTATGCACACTTTCTGTAGAACTTTTATTATAAATGGGTGTTGAATTTTGTCAGAAGGTTTTTCTGCCTCCATTAGGAGGATCATATGGTTTTGATTCTTCAATTTGTTGATGTGACATATCACACTGGTTGTTAGTTGTTCTGTTACTGTTGCTGCTAAGTCACTTCAGTCGTGTCCAACTCTGTGTGACCCCATAGACAGAAGCCCACTAGGCTCCTCTGTCCCTGGGATTCTCCAGGCAAGAATACTGGAGTGGGTTGCCATTTCCTTCTCCAATGAATGAAAGTGAAAAGTAAAAGTGAAGTCACTCAGTCTTGCCCGACTCTTAGCAACCCCATGGACTGGAGCCTACCAGACTCCTGCGTCCATGGGATTTTTCAGGCAAGAGTACTGGAGTGGGGTGCCATTGCCTTCTCTGAGTTGCTCAGTTGTGTCCAAATCTTTGTGACCCCATGGACTGTAGCCTGCCAGGCTCCTCTGTCCATGGAATTCTCCAGGTAAGAATAGTAGAGAAGGTTGCCATTCCCTTCTCAGGGGATCTTCCCAACCCAAGGATTGAACCCAGATTTCCCACATTGTAGGCAGGTTCTTTACTGTCTGAGCCACCAGGGAAGCCCCATCATACTGATTGCCATATATTAAAATATCCTTGCATCCCTAGGATAAATTCCATTTCATCATGGTGCATGATCCTCTTAATGTGTTGTTCAATTCCATTTGCAAGTATTTTGTTGAGGATTTTTGCTTCTTTTTTCATCAGTGTTATTGACCTATCATTTTCTTAATTTGTGGTATCTTTGTCTGACTTTGGTGTCAGGGTGATGGTGGTCTCATAGAAAAACCTTGAGGATTCCTTTTTCTGCAATTTTTGGGAAGAGTTTCAGAAGAATAGGTGTAACTCTTCTGTAAATGTTTCATGGAATTTGCCTGTGAATTCATCTTACCCTGGACTTTTGTTTGTTGGAAGTTTTTTTTTTTTCTTTTTTTTCCTTTATCTGGTAGTTTCAATTTCAATACTTGTGATTGGTTTGTTCATATGTTCTGTTTCTTCCTAGTTCAGCCTGAGAAGGTTGTACCTTTCTAAGGCTTTGTCTTTTTCTCCTAAGTTGTTCATTTATTGGTGTATAGTTGTTTGTAGTAGCCTCTTAAGATCTTTGTATTTATGTGGTGTTCATTGTAACGTCTCCCTTTTCATTTCTCATTTTGTTGATTGGTGCCCTCTCATTTTTCCTTATGAGTCTAGAAAAGTTTTGTAAATTTTGTTTATGCTCTCAAAGAACCAGTTTTTAATTTCATTGATCTTTCTCATTTTCTTCATCTCCTTCTCATTTATTTCTTCTCTGATCTTTATGATTTCTTTCTTTCTACTAACTTTGGCTTCTGTTTCTTTTTTCTCTCTAGCTACTTTAAGTATAAGCTTAAATGATTCATTTGATCCTTTACTTGTTTCCTGTTGTAAAATTGTATTGCTATAAACTTTTCTCTTAGAACGGCTTTCATATGTCTGTTAAGTCTTGACTCATCTTGTTTTTGTTGTTATTTGTATCCAGATATTTTTATTTCCTTTTTTATTTCTTCAGTGAACCTTTGGTTATTTAGTAGTATGTCATTTAGCTTCCATGTGTTTGTTTGTTTTTTTTGTTTTTACTTTTTTTTCCCCCTGTAATTGATTTTTAACCTCATGGGGTTGTGGTCAGAAAAGATGTTTGATATGATTTCAATTTCTTAAATTTACTGAGGCTTGCTTTTTGGCCTAAGATGTGATCTATCCTAGATGCACACTATTTTTACCTGGGAACATCCCTGTGAGGCCTGTGTGGGTTTAAAATTTTTTGGTGGAAAATTTGTTCTTACTGCAATATCTGCAAACTCATTCCTCCAGTATATGCTGACTGCTATGCCCTTGGTAGGAGGCTGACTGATGTTTTGCTGCCTGAGCCTGCGCTGGATACTGCACAGGGCCTCCCCGTTGCTCTGTGATGTCACTGCCCTGTCAGAGGTGGGGTCTGCTGCCTAGCTGTTGGAAGAGAGGCTTTTGTTGAGAATACAGGTAGTATGTAAGATTTCTGGATTAAAAGATACTCATAAATTCAGACTTAACAGAGAATGAAACTTTTCCAGAATGTTTGTAGAAATATACATTTTCACCAGCAATATATGATATCCAGTTTCTCCACATCCTCATCCAAACTTGGTATTTTAAATATTTTTTGTCATATTACTCTATGTATTTTAATGTACAATTTAACTTTTTTTAGCCTTCTGCCATGTTGATCCAATTTCTCAGTTTTGTTTTGTTTCTTTGCTTGTATGTTTGTTTTCTGCCATTCTATTTATGTTCATTACCCATCATTAGGAAAAAAAGAAAAAAAACTTCTTAACTGTTATTTATGANTAATGCCATGTTTTTTCTTGCTAATTTTAACATACCTACAATACAGTGCAGTACTTCAGACTCACTTCTCTGATCATACAAATGTAGTATATTGAGTCAATAACTTTAACACTAATAAAACAATTTCTTGATCTATGATATTCCAGTTAAATCAGATCTGATTTAAGAGCCTATTTGTGAAGGCCATATTGTATTACAATTTATGATCCTTTTAGTTTTAAAATGTATTGTCTTTAATGTGACAATAAAGCTTTCTGGTGAGTGAACAAAGCAATCAGGTAACTAGCCATGGTAAACAAATCATTTTGACATTTTAATAAAACTCAGTTTTAAGCACTTCCCAGTAATGTTTTTTAAGATATCCTAAATTCTATCTAGCCATGAAGTTTTCCTTATTCATGAGCACATGGAAAATAGATTATTTTTTTTTAAATAGGAGGCCTTCTTTAGCACACACTTTAGTAACAAATATAGGGGGTTCAGTAAGGTATTGAAGTTAAGATACTACTTTTTCCAAATTTCCAAAATCCCTGTTTTTCCAAATTTCTGAGACAATAAACAAACAAATATAGCAATAATATAATACTTTTATAAATTGCCAAGCAATTTCCCAATATCTAATAATCCAAGTATAAACTTGGACTACAGTTCAGGGAAGAGACCTAAGCAGTGCTTCTTAATTTATTCTGATTTAAAATAAGAGTAAATGCATCTGAAAGACAGACGTGATTTCTGAGCAGCAGAATGAACAAGTATGAGCAGACATCTTCAGGGATAAAATATGCATGCTTATTATAGGGGGAGAAAAAAACAGAATACATGAACACTGGCTTTGACTAGAGTGATATAGCTTACTAGAAATAGATAGAATATACTGAAATTGAGGACAAATTCATTAATTTTATTTCCTGGAGGATCGGAATGAATAGGACTTTCCTGGTAGCTCAGCTGGTAAAAATATCTGCCTGCAATGCAGGAGACCTCAGTAGTTTGATTCCTGGGTGGGGAAGTTCCCCAGAGAAGGGATAAACTACCTACTCTGTTATTCTTGAACTTCCCTGGTGGCTCAGATGGTAAAGAATCCGCCTGTAATGTGGGAGACCTGGGTTCAATCCCTAGGTTTGGAAGATCCCCTGAAGGAGGGCATGGCAACCCACTCCAGTATTCTTGCCTGAGAATCCACGTGGACAAAGGAGCCTGACAGGCTACAGTCCTTGGGGTCACAAAGAGTCAACATGATTGAGAGACTAAGCACAGCAATGAATGAAACACCAGAAGTTCTTTCAGTGGTTTCTTCCAAATAAAAAGGGTATATTCATTTGCTTGCTGCTGCTGCTTCTAAGTCACTTCAGTCGTGTCTGACTCTGTGCAACCCCATAGAAGGCAGCCCACCAGGCTCCCCTGTCCCTGGGATTCTCCAGGCAAGAACACTGGAGTGGGTTGCCATTTCCTTCTCCAATGCATGAAAGTAAAAAGTGAAAGGGAAGTCACTCAGTCATGTCCAACTCTTGGTGACCCGATGGACTGCAGCCCACCAGGCTCCTCTGTCCATGGGATTTTCCAGGCAAGAGTACTGGAGTTGGGTACCATTGCCTTCTCCATCATTTGCTTAGGCTTCAGTAACAAAATTCCAGAGTCTGAGTAACTTAAACAACATATACTGAATCCCTTGCATACCAACCTTCAAGTTGCAAACTTTTTCAAAGATGTAAATGTGAGTTTGCAGGTCCAATCACATAAGTTAGTTCACGTGTCTAGTGTACATTGTCATGTACATGCATCCTCTATGATTGGTTGTGCTTCTGTGTGCTCTAGAGTACTGTATATATTATAGTAGTACAGTATTTTTATTTCAAGACCAGGATGTCCAGAAACAAGCATAAAAGCAGCAGCAGTGATGTAGCTAGTACTACTAAAAGGTGCCAAATGATAACAATCTAAAAAAAAGTAAACTTAATTGAGAGAATGGAGAAAGGTGAAAAGATGGTAGACACTGCTCAGTCTTATAACATGAATCATTCAACCACTGGCATTATTCTAAAGAACAAGGAAAAGGTCATGGAACATGTGATATCTTCTGTGTTAACAATGCCATTGATAATATCAAGTGTGGGAAAGAAGAGATGGAAAAACTTCTCAGTGCATTGATGCAGGATCAGCACCAACATTGAGTCCCACTTAGTTTAATTTTTACTCAAGAGAATGCTAAAGGCCTTTATGAGGACTTGAGGAAGAAACACAGTGAAGAATCTAGAGCCCATCTGTTAATGCCAGCCATGGTTGGTTTCATCGGTTCAAGGCTAGAGCCAACATTCATAATGCGAAAGTAAGTGACGAGGCAATGAGTCTAGAGCCCATCTTTTAATGCCAGCCATGGTTGGTTTCATCGGTTCAAGGATAGAGCCAACATTCATAATGTGAAAGTAAGTGACGAGGCAATGAGTGCAAATACACTAGCTGCCCAGAGGTTTCCTGAAATCCTTCAAGAAATTAGTGATGAAGGTGAGTATTTACCTGAATAGGTTTTTAATATGGATGAGAAAGAACTGTACTAGAAGAGGATGCCAGTCTGAAGTTACATCAATAAGGAGGAAAAGTTGATGCCAGGCTATAAAGCAACAAAGGATGGGCTAAATCTGTTGTCTGGTGACAGTGCTTCCAACAATTTGAAGCTAAAGTCTCCCTTAGTTTATCATTCAAAGAAACTAAGAGCCCTTAAAAACATAGCCAAAGGCTCTCTTCCTGCTGTGTGGAAGAGTAACCCCAAAACCTCGGTTAGACGTGCCATTTTCCAGAATTAGTTTTCCACCACTTTAACCTGGAGATAGAGAAATTTTGCTTGAAGAAGGACGTCCCATTCAGCATTCTTTTGCTGCTCAACAATTCTATGGGCTACCCCCATTCATGGACAACTTTCATTCCAACATCAAAGTAGTGATCTGTCAGCAAATACTACATTGCTTATCCAGCCTATGGACCAAGGAGTTATAGTGACTTTCAATAAATATTATTTATATCACACTTTTTGTCAGGCTGTAAAGATGAGTGACAAATCACGAACAACCTTGCAGCAATTTTGGAAGGACTGTGACATCTACAAGGCCAGAAAAAACTGACTTTGCTTAAGTCACCACGAATGGGATTTGGAAGAACATTTGCTTGCATTTTGCTTATGATTTTTGTGGATTTAAGAAGACAGATGAGGAGTCCAAAGAGGTCTTCAGCCACCTAGTGACCCTCAACAAGAAGCTGGAGCAAGATCCACAGAGGGCAACTTCACTGAACTCTTTGCTATTGAGTTTACTAATGAAGACCTGATGGAACTGGAAACCCAGAGAGATAGGAAGAAGAAGAAATCACTGAAGAACTGAAGAGATTCGTGATGCAGGAAAGGGCAAGGGGATTTTCTTTATTTGAGGAGACGCTGTCAGTTTTTGATGCACAGCACGGAATGTAGAAAGTTACATGGAGATTACATCCACTGTTCAGAATTCAATCCAGTGCTGCCATGCTATCTATGATGAGACACAGAAGAAAAGATGAGCAACTACGTAGACATTACTGGATCACTTTTTCCAGAGGGTAGCTAGAATTGAATCGAGCAAGGAACCAGAACCTGTGCCATCAGTGTCAAATGGGAATGAAGCTGCAGCTTGCCCTCCATCTCCTCTTGCTGAAGATCCTTCAGATCTACCATTTCCCACCATCTCTCCCTCCTCCAGGCAGTAACGCTTCTAGCCTGTTCACTTGATGCCAGTTCCCGTATGCCAGTTGTACTGTACTGCCTATACTTTCAAAGAAATTGAACTGTAAGATTAAAAATGGTTTTTCAATTTTTTTTCCTGTTATTTGTGTGAAAAGTATTAAAAACCTATTACAGTACAGTACTATCTAGCTGATGGTGTTACCTGGAAACCTAGGCTAACTTTGTTGGAAAATGAAAGTGTTGCTCAGCCACATTCTAAGGAACTGGGGGTTATGACTTCACCATATGAATTTGAGGACTGTAACACAATTCAGTCCATAAAAGGAGAACAAAATTCTGGATAGATGTATTCTATTTATGAGAGACCAGCATGCCTCTTTTCCCTGCCACCTAATACATACAATACAAACTTTAATGTATGTTTCCATTGCATCAGTGTATGCATGCAATGTATTCAATTAGTTGTATTCCTTTTATTAATAAATCACCCTAAAGGGAAAAGCAAAGAACAATCTATAAAGGCTAATGGAATTTCTTCCAATAATCTTAAACTATGGAGGTGGATGAGAGATTAAAGGTATGATTCTTGTAGGGAAGGAATAAGTGTATAATAAATCTTTTAACCCAGAAGGAACACTTTGTTCAATCAGTTCAGTTCAGTTCAGTCGCTCAGTCGTGTCCGACTCTTTGCGACCCCATGAATCGCAGCACGCCAGGCCACCCTGTCCATCACAAACTCCCGGAGTTCACTCACACTCACGTTCATCGAGTCGGTGATGCCATCCAGCCATCTCATCCTCAGTCATCCCCTTCTCCTCCTGCTCCCAATCGGTCCCAGCATCAGAGACTTTTCCAATGAGTCAACTCTTCTCATGTGGTGGCCAAAGTACTGGAGTTTCAGCTTTAGCCTCATTCCTTCCAAAGAAATCCCAGGGCTGATCTCCTTCAGAATGGACTGGTTGGATCTCCTTACAGTCCAAGGGACTCTCTAGAGTCTTCTCCAACACCACAGTTCAAAAGCATCAATTCTTCGGTGCTCAGCCTTCTTCACAGTCCAACTCTCACATCCATACATGACCACAGGAAAAACCATAGCCTTGACTAGACGGACCTTAGTTGGCAAAGTAATGTCTCTGCTTTTGAATATACTATCTAGGTTGATCATAGCTTTCCTTCCAAGGAGTAAGCATCTTTTAATTTCATGGCTGCAATCACCATCTGCAGTGATTTTGGAGCCGAAAATAATAAAGTCTGACACTGTTTCCACTGTTTCCCAATATATTTCCCATGAAGTGATGGGACCAGATGCCATGATCTTCATTTTCTGAATGTTGAGCTTTAAGCCAACTTTTTCACTCTCCTCTTTCACTTTCATCAAGAGGCTCTTTAGCTCCTGTTCACTTTCTGCCACAAGGGAGGTGTCATCTGCATATTTGAGGTGATTGATATATCTCCCAACAATCTTGATTCCAGCTTGTGTTTCTTCCAGTCCAGCGTTTCTCATGATGTACTCTGCATATAAGTTAAATAAGCAGGATGACAATATACAGCCTTGACGTACTCCATTTCCTATTCGGAACCAGTCTGTTGTTCCATGTCTAGTTCTAACTGTTGCTTCCTGACCTGCATACAGGTTTCTCAAGAGGCAGGTTAGGTGGTCTGGTATTCCCTTCTCTCTCAGAATTTTCCACAGTTCGTTGTGCTCCACGCAGTCAAAGGCTTTGGCATAGTCAATAAAGCAGAAATAGATGTCTTTCTGGAACTCTCTTGATTTTTCCATGATCCAGCAGATGTTGGCAATTTGATTTCTGGTTCCTCTGCCTTTTCTAAAACCAGCTTGAACATCAGGGAGTTCATGGTACACGTATTGCTGAAGCCTAGCTTGGAGAATTTTGAGCATTACTTTACTAGCATGTGAGATGACTGCAATTGTGTGGTAGTTTGAGCATTCTTTGGCATTGCCTTTCTTTAGGATTGGAATGAAAACTGACCTTTTCCAGTCCTGTGGCCCCTGCTGAGTTTTCCAAATTTGCTGACATATTGAGTGCGTCACTTTCATAGCATCATCTTTCAGGATTTGAAAAAGCTCAACTGGAATTACATTACCTCCACTAGCTTTATTCATAATGATGCTTTCTAAGGCCCATTTGACTTCACATTCCAGGATGTCTGGCTCTAGATTAGTGATCACACCATCATGATTATGTGGGTCGTGAAGATCTTTTTTGTATAGTTCTTCTGTGTATTCAAGCCACCTCTTCTTAATATCTTCTGCTTCTGTTAGGTCCATACCATTTCTGTCCTTAATTTAGCCCATCTTTGCATGAAATGTTCCCTTGGTATCTCTAATTTTCTTGAAGAGATCTCTAGTCTTTCTCATTCTGTTCTTTTCCTCTATTTCTTTGCATTGATCGCTGAAGATGGCTTTCTTATCTCTTCTTGCTATTCTTTGGAACTCTGCATTCAGATGCTTATATTTTTCCTTTTCTCCTTTGCTTTTCACTTCTCTTCTTTTCACAGCTATTTGTAAGGCCTCCCCAGACAGCCATTTTGCTTTTTTGCATTTCTTTTCCATGGGGATGGTCTTGATCCCTATCTCCTGTACAATGTCATGAACCTCATTCCATAGTTCATCAGGCACTCTATCTATCAGATCTAGGCCCTTAAGTCTATTTCTCACTTCCACTGTATAATCATAAGGGATTTGATTTAGGTCATACCTGAATGGTCTAGCGGTTTTCCCTGCTTTCTTCAATTTAAGTCTGAATTTGGCAATAAGGAGTTCATGATCTGAGCCACAGTCTGCTCCTGGTCTTGTTTTTGTTGACTGTATAGACTTCTGCACCTTTGGCTCCCAATAATATAATCAATCTGATTTCGGTGTTGACCATCTGGTGATGTCCATGTGCACAGTCTTCTCTTGTGTTGTTGGAAGAGGGTGTTTGCTATCACCAGTGCATTTTCTTGGCAAAACTCTATTAGTCTTTGCCCTGCTTCATTCTGCATTCCAAGGCAAAATTTGCTTGTTACTCCAGGTGTTTCTTGACTTCCTACTTTTGCATTCTAGTCCCCTATATTGAAAAGGACATCTTTTTTGGGTATTAGTTCTAAAAGGTCTTTTAGGTCTTCATAAAACCATTCAACTTCAGCTTCTTCAGCATTACTGGTTGGGGCATAGACTTGGATAACTGTGATATTGAATGGTTTGCCTTGGAGACGAACAGAGATCATTCTGTCATTTTTGAGATTGCATCCAAGTACTGCATTTCGGACTGTTTTGTTGACCATGATGGCTACTCCATGTCTTCTGAGGGATTCCTGCCCACAGTAGTAGACATAATGGTCATCTGAGTTAAATTCACCCATGCCAGTCCATTTTAGTTCACTGATTCCTAGAATGTCGACGTTCATCCTTGCCATCTCCTGTTTGACCACTGCCAATTTGCCTTGATTCATGGACTTGACATTCCAAGTTCCTATGCAATATTGCTCTTACAGCATTGGATCTTGCTTCTATCACCAGTCACATCCACAGCTGGGTATTGTTTTTGTTTTGTCTCCATCCCTTCATTCTTTCTGGAGTTTTTTCTCCACTGACCTCCAGTAGCATATTGGGCACCTACTGACCTGGGGAGTTCCTCTTTTGATATCCTATTTTTGCCTTTTCATACTGTTCATGGGGTTCTCAAGGCAAGAATACTGAAGTGGCTTGCCATTCCCTTCTCCAGTGGACCATACTCTGTCAGACCTCTCCAGCATGACCCACCCGTCTTGGGTTGCCCCGCAGGCATGGCTTGGTTTCATTGAGTTAGACAAGGCAGTGTGATTAGATTGACTAGTTTTCTGTGAGTATGGTTTCAGTGTGTCTGCCCTCTGATGCCCTCTTGCAACACCTACCATCTTACTTAGGGTTTCTCTTACCTTGGTCATGGGGTATCTCTTCATGGCTGCTCCAGCAAAGCACAGCTGGTGCTCCTTACCTTTGACAAGGGGTATCTCCTTACAGCTGCCGTTCCTGACCTTCAAAGTGGGATGGCTCCTCTAGACCCTCCTGCAGCTACTGCTCCTTGGGATGCTCCTCCAGGCTGCCAGCCCTGGCCTCGGGCATGGGTGGCTCCTTCCAGCTGCCGTTCCTGGCCTCAGGCTTGGGGTGGCTCCTCAGGGTCACCACCCCTGACCTCGGACGCGGGGTGTCTCCTCCCAGCCGCCCTTGACCTCGGACACAGGATAGCTCCTCCTGGCCACTGCTCCTGACCTCAGATGTGGGGTGTCTCCTCCCTGCCGCCCCTGACCTCAGACACGGGGTAGCTCCTCTTGGCTGCCACCCCTGACCTTGGACACAGGGTAGCTTCTCTCAGCCGTTCCTGCACCATCCCAGCCTGGTACTCTAGGCTGCTGCCCCTGACCTCAGACATGGGGTATCTCCTCTCAGCCACACTTTGTCCAATACATACTACATACTAATATCTTTTTTTTTTTTGGTTGATGATAGTGAAATGAAAAAAAGAAAAATCCAGTAAAAGTCTTGTTTACTCTTTTTTAAATCTACCAAATATCCCATGGGCACTTCAAGTTCAGTTTCCACCTACACCATGGTTACCCCCATTAAATTCAGCCTCTTAGGGACTAGAACCACAATTCTCTCCATAATGCCTGTCAGGAACTTAGAAACCACTGTTAATTTCTTACTCACAATTCCAGGCACAAAGGTCCTTAAATTCTACCTCTAAAAAAGCTGTCATGCAGTGTTTCTCTCCATGCCCAATGTCACTGTTTGAAGAGAGATATATGTATACACACACACATACATATATACCCACACACATGTATATAATACTTACATATAATGCTATATATAATGTGTGTATATAATACTACATATATGCATATACAATATAAATATGAAATAATAAATATATATTATCATATTTTATATATAGTATTTTAACCTAGCTTCCCTGGTAACTCAGTCAGTAAAGAATCTGTCTGCAGTGCAAAAGACCTCGGTTGGAACCCTGGGTTGGGATGATCCCCTGGAGAAGGAAATGGCAAACTACTCCAGTATCCTTGCCTGAAAAATCGCTTGGACAGAGGAGCCTGGTGGGCTGTAGTCCATGGGTTCACAAACAGTCAGACTTGACTGAGGGACCAACATTTTTTCTCACTTTACTGTATTACTTACCCAGCTATTATATTGATACCAACCTCTATCTCTGCTACCCTATACCAACTTCCCAATTTATTTCTATCTGTCAGACAGAACCCTGACAATAGCAATAACTCCTCTTGTGGCATACATACCACCCAGCTCCCTGTTTACATTTCTGATCTTTGTCATGGCCGAACATATGCCATGCCTATATTAAAGTTATACTAAATATTTTATAGATTGGGTGGGTCCTTAGGTTTTATATTTTAATCACTCTGTCAGGAAATATTCAAATTTTTCCTCCTATCTCTTCCTTGTCCTTCAGAATGAAATAGTTTCCTCCTTATAAGAAATTGTTTCTACAAGTGTTCCCCTCCTTTTGGGAATTAAGTTCTTGCTTACTTTGCTCCTATAGAACTCATGTATGTTTCTGCTGGGTTAACACTGTATCTCAATTGTTTGCTAACTTGTCTGAATCTCCATCTAGAGTGTGTATTCTCTGGACTCAGTTAATATTTGCTGTTTTTATTTGGTTTCATTTCCACTTGTCTTTTTTTTTTTTTTCCCAGCAAGTAAAAGCTGAATAGCAGTAGTAAATATTTGACAATATTGGGAAAACTCATTTCCTCTAACAAAATAAATCTTAGTTCTGTTGCATGATGTAGGTTTAAATTCTAGGTTTCAAAATTTCCAGGAAAAATACATAAAAAATATTTCCTTTATTCTGTATGTGAAATAGATCTTTAAGGTGGGAAACATAAACAGATCTTTAGAGGTGGAATGTTGAATGAGATGAGGAATACTCATAAATTAGAAGGTTGTTTGGTTTCAACATAAATGCATCGTACGTAAATTCATCGTTCATAAATGCATAGTAATGAAAATTTTTTGGAGTCTTACTATTTTAGCTATCTATTTATTGGTGTGTCTTTTGAAATAACAGCTTCCATTTATTATTTGTCATAATTCTCTGGGGTTGACTTGGCTTAGCTGGTCTACTCTTGTTTGTTGCATATACAAAAGGTATCCAACTTATAATGATTTGACTTACAATTTATTGACTTCATGAGGCTGGAAAAGTAGTACACATTCAGTAGAAACCATACCTCAAATTTTGATACTTTTTCCAAACTAGCAATGTGAGGTAAATATTTTCCCACAATAGTGGGTAGTGGCAATGAGCCGCAATTTCCAGTCAAACAAGGTGAATAACCAATACACTTAGTAATGGCAATGGTTATACCAATGCAGAAATTCTGCTTTTCACTTTCAGTACAGTAGGCAATGTGTTACATGAGATATTTAACACTTTATTATAAAATAGACTTTGTGTAGGTAATTTTACCCAAATATACACTAATGTAAGTGTTCTGAGCATGCTTAAGGTATTAGTCACTCAGTTGTGTCTGACGTTGCGTTCCTATGAACTATAGCCTGCTTAGCTCCTCTGCCCATGGAATTCTCCAGGCAAGAATACTAGAGTGGGTAACCATTTCCTTTTCCAGGGGATATTCCCGACCCAAGGATTGAACCTGGATCTCCCACATTGCAGGCAGATTCTTTTACCATCTGTTGGCTTAAATGCTGACGTTCAATAGGTTATGCATATTAAATGAGTTTTTGATTGACAAAATTTTCAATTTAAGATGAGTTTACCAGGATGTATCCTCACTGAAAATCTAGAAAGCTCTTTACTACCATCTGGACTCCTTTGACAGGAACATTCAAGATGACTTACTCCTGTAAATCACAATTGATGCTGGCATGGACCACGGGGTTGGGTATGGTTTCTATGAGACAGCTTTGACTTACACAGTATACATAAGATAGATAAATAAGAAAATCTTGTTTAAAAAATTAGATCGTAAACAGCTTGAATGCCATCTTCAGGCATTTGACTTTTTATAATTTTAATAATCATTGGAAAGTGANTTTATTTTATTTTATTTTGCAAATTTATTTATTTATTTATTTTGTTTTTTTTTTTAAATTACAATTTACAATATAAGTATACATGTTTCAATGCCATAAAGGACAGTTGCTTTACAATACTTTTTTTCCTGCTATACATCAACATGGATTAGCCATAGGTATACATGTGTCCCTCCCTCTTGAACCTCCCTCTCATCTCCTACCTCATTTCACCCCTCTAGAGCCCTGGTTTGAGTTTCCTGAATCATACACCAAATTCCTACTGGCTATCTATTTTACATCTGGTAGTGTACAAGTTTTCATGCTATTATGATGTCTTTATTTCCTTTATGAAGTTAATTTTAGCTACTGGATAAAAGGTAGTTGGGGTAGGAAGGATACTGTTGACATGTACTAGTTGAAAGTTTATAAAAAAAAAAGATATAAGATAGTAACATTAGTTGGAGGAAAAAGAATATTTGAAAGGCATTGTATCAAAATGATAGGACTGCCTTGATTGTCTCAGGGAGAAATAGGTGAGATTGTGTTTGATGATGAATGTGAAGCTTTCTATTTGGGGAAATAGATATCTCTTGCATCATTTATGGAAGCACAAACAGAAAACCACATAGAATCTAAAGGGAGGGTATGAGTTCAGTTTAGTTGTAACCAAATCTGAGGTGGCTTTGGTACATCTGAGTACTCTGAAAATATGGCTCTCAACATGAGAAGAAGAGGAGATAGAAACAGATTTTGCAGTTATCAAGAATGTACTTTGGAAAATATAACTAGGACTAAGACAGGCACTTTTATATATTATTGTAGGACTGTAAATTGATTAAAGTTTTCTCAGAGAAACTAAAGAGTGTGAAAAATGTTTCCATTAAAATAAGTATGGGAATATATCCTAAGCTGAATATGCGATATGTGTCCAACAATTGTCTCTTAGTTCATTGATTCAGAGGCCACATCCTGTCTTTCTCTTCCTTGCTGCTTCCTTTTGAACTAAATCATGTATACTGGGACAGTGTGGATAATGAACATTTGCTTGTGTGACTAAATTGTACAGCCCTTCAGGCCTACTTTTGCAGTTGCTCTTTGTATTAAAGTAAATGTAGAATTTTAAAAAAGCTAATGAAGTTGCGACAACAGGCTTTTTCATTACAAGTGTCAAAGTAACCACTGAAGGAAAAAATTAGCTTTTTGTAACTAGATGTTTGATGATCAATTTGAGGATTAATATTAAGAGACCCAGAAACCATTTGCAGGAAAATTTCAAGGAGTGCTTCCTCAAGAATGTCAACATAATAGCAGAGAGTGTTTGGAACCGAAGACATAAAACATTTTCTAATATTCCACATAATAACTACCTCAAAGCCAGATGTTGACTATAACACCATCATAAAGCTCAGGATGGAAACCATAATTAATAATATGTGCAGAGAGAGAATTTGAAATAAACGGTAATAAAGATGAAATTATTAAAACTTTCAAAAACTAAATTTTACATAACATAGAAATATTTCAATATAGTTAAAGAAATGTGACATGTACATTTTTATGTTTTTATTCATCCAACATATTCTTTTTATCATTATATGAATATATTAATATTTTTGCTAAAAATTCTGGAATTACAGAAAAGCATAAAAAGTTAAATTAATCCCTTTTCACCTCAGTATTAAAGGAAGAGCTCTACAAATATTTAGGTATCCAAACTATAGCTATATATATTATCATATGTCAGTTCAGTTCAGTCACTCAGTCGTGTCTGACACTTTGCAACCCCATGGACCACAGCATGCCAGACCTCCCTGTCCATCACCAACCCCCAGAGTCTGCTCAAATTCATCTCCATTGAGTCAGTGATGCCATCTCATCCTCTGTCACCCCCTTCTCCTCCTGCCTTCAATCTTTCCCAGCATCAGGGTCTTTTCAAATGAGTCAGCTCTTCATATCAGGTAGCCAATGTATTGGAGTTTCACCTTCAACATCAGTCCTTCCAATGAACACCCAGGACTGATTTCCTTCATGATTGACTTGTTGGATCTCCTTGCAGTCCAAGGGACTCTCAAGAGCCTTCTCCAACAGCACAGTTCAAAAACATCAATTCTTTGGCACTCAGCTTTCTTTATAGTCCAACCCTCACATCCATACATGACTACTGGAAAAACCATAGCCTGACAAAAATCGTCAATTAACTATGAACATTTTACTGTATTACTAAATAATCCATTTATCTTCATGTAAGTCAATTTTATGGCTGTATCATAATTTATTTCTTAATACTGAGAAAATATCACTTAAAGTTATTGGATGGTAGACAGTGACATTGTAGTGTTCAGAGCAGTTAGCAAAGAAATCGTCTTCAGAATGAAACAAAGATACTAAAGGCAAAATGAGAACAAAAGGACCATAGAGTATTCCTATGTGACAGTGATTAGCTAGAGCTAGTGGGAAGAGGGATTCAGTAGGTGGGGGAGTTAGATAAAGAAGGACTCTGAAAGCCACACTTAGAGTTCACATTTTATCCTGAGGGCATGTTTATGTACAGAGGCATACCTTAATACAATCAATGTTTTTGAAAGTTTAATCAAGTGGCCCTATGTTATGGGAGTGGAGTGAGGAGAGACTGAAGACAAGCAGACCTGTAAAGTGGTTACAGAATTAATCCCAGCAAGAGATGAAAGGGATGTCAGGGAATGGAAAGAAAGAGGCAGATTAAGAGAAACCTTTTGGGTAACAATGTCATAGAACAGAGTCCCTCTGATCTGAGAGGAAAAACAAACATTACCTTAGTTTTGAACAGGAAATTTGAAACTATGGCAAAACCCCAACTCAAATTGTGGCTATTTGGAGTGTAATAAAAGAATCTATGTAGCAGTTCTGAATAAGTAACAAGTGAATTTAACGGTACAAAAGTTACCTGCAATGTTGGAAACTTAAAGAAGAAAAAGCTAAGGCAAAAAGAATAGGAGTGAATAGTATAAGTTTGCAAAGTACATGGAGGAAATGTCCACAGTGAGGAAGGCAAGAGAAAGAAGTATCCAAAAAGAGAAGAAAAAGAAAGCAAAAGAATCTAGGATTGGGCAATGGCATAAAATTATAAAAAGGAATAAAATAATGAGAACTAGAAAAACTATTGGATTTGACAAAGAGTTCCTGTGGCGATTTCAAGAAGGCAGTTTCAGGCAACATATGGGAGGCTGGAATCAGACTGCAGATTGAGGAAAGTAATAAAATTCAATAAATGTCTTCACTCAGCCTTAAAGGGTGACTATTTAAAAGAAGGAAAGAGAGCTGTCATATCAGCTAGTCGGAAAGATTTTTGTTTGTTTTTTAAGGGAAATGATTAAATTTGTAAACAGAAATTAGCCAAGATAAAATCTTATTCATCAGTTTATTTTTTTACAAATTTATCTTAAAGCTTGGGGACTGGATCAGTTCAGTTCAGTTCAGTCACTCAGTCGTGTTCGGCTCTTTGTGACCCCATAAATCTCAGCACGCCAGGCCTCCCTGTCCATCACCAACTCCCGGAGTTCACTCAGACTCACGTTCACTGAGTCAGTGATGCCATCCAGCCATCTCATCCTCCGTCGTCCCCTTCTCCTCCTGCCCTCAATCCCTCCCAGCATCAGAGTCTTTTCCAATGAGTCAACTCTTCGCATGAGGTGGCCAAAGTACTGGAGTTTCCACCTCAGCAACATTCCCTCCAAAGAAATCCCAGGGCTGATCTTCTTCAGAATGGATGGGTTGGATATCCTTGCAGTCCAAGGGACCCTCAAGAGTCTTCTCCAACACCACAGTTCAAAAGCATCAATTCTTAGGTGTTCAGCTTTCTTCAGAGTCCAACTCTCAAATCCATACATGACCACTGGAAAACCATAGCCTTGACTAGACAGACCTTTATTGGAAAAGTAATGTCTCTGCTTTTCAATATACTATCTAGGTTGGTCATAACTTTTCCTCCAAGGAGTGAGAGTCACTCAATTTTTGATACTTCCACCGTCCCAAGGATAAGTGGAAGAGAGAATACATAGCACATTGGTTAGCTGAGGGAAGATCAGGCATGGTCAGACTGTGCAGAGCTTCATAGTCGTGTATAACACTCTCCAGGAAATTCCCTGGGCTCTTTTTACTCCCCTATGATATCTGCTGTTTCTAACATCTGTTATAGTAGTTAGTTTTATACTACTTTGACATTTAGACAATATCCTTTATTACAATACATGAGATTTAATATATATTGTCATTGTAAACCAGCAACTGTCCCTTAATAACTGTGACAATTTAACCCCTTCAAACTCTATTGCTGCTTTCAGTCCTACATCTTCATATCGTGTTTGGTGTTTTCCTTCATTTCCTGAGCCTCCTTTGATTTCTATTCAATTAATAATTTGTAAATTCTCACTATGATAATAATAACTTGGGTTTCGGCCCAGGAGATGCAGATTTTTTTCCTTCTAATTATCAGTGCATATCAAATAATATCTTACTAGGCTGTCAACCTGTTTAATTTTAAATTCTAGGGAGACTGTGATCAATAGGCTCTTGCTGCAGATTCCTGGGATCAAAAATGGATTAACTCATTGTTTTCCAAAGTCAGGTTCACATTGTAATCATCTGGGAAATAGTTTTAAATTACTGATTCCTATCTCTCACTGCATACATTGTAATTTAGTTTGTATGGCGGGTGACCTGGAAAATAGATTTTTTTTTTTTCAACTCACCAGGTGATCCTAATGTGCAGAGAAATGTGGAAACCACTGGATTATCTTTTTGTCTTTGTATTTTATGGTGCACATACACCCTCTTTAATGCTACGCATTGAATCATGATGCCTGATTTCTTCTCTTCTAGGATCCCCTTTTTCCTCTTCAGATAGGGAAACACAATCTGTTTAAATATTTCACACTGTCATACCTTGCACAGTCGAACTGGCACAGAGCTCTTCAAATATCCTGGTACCACAATCCAAGGTATCTCTTAATGTTTCTGATAAAAAGGTGCTTTCTAGACCTTCTTAGAGGTGTAGAAGCCTATTGCTTCTAAAAGGCTGCTCTTTCAGCAGCCTCTGAACTTCTTTCTCAACCTTGCGCTTTTAAAGTTGCTACATTTTAACTGCATTGCTTGTAAGTAAGTACTTATTCCAAATTTTGATCACTAATCCAGCAGACCTTTAATGGTAACATCAGTCATACACACTTATGGCAATACATTAAAACCCAAATTCTCAGTGAATGCTCAACAAATTAACAAATTCAGTGTGACCAAGTCATGATATATGATTATGATACATGATTATATCACACATAAATTTCTTTATATATAGTCCAACCCTTTTAGATTGAGCTCCATAATACTCCCCAATTTCATGAAGACACAGATGCTTAGAACTGAGAACATTTTTGGTGTAATAGCTATCTCTTTCCATGTAGGAAACATCTATTTGAATTGCAATGTACTTTAAGTCTGTATATAGTCCTGGAGGCAATACTGTGGAAAGAGATTATTTTGAGAAGATTTGGCATTAGCACATGAGGTATCTCTCTCAGAGTGGCTTATTTACTAAGCCCTGTCCAACCCTTGCAACCCCACAGACAATTGCCAGTCAGGCTTCTCTGTCCATGGGATTTTCCAGGCAAGAGTATTGGAGTGGGTTTCCATTCCCTTCTCCAGGGGCTCTTCCCTGACCCAGGGATCGAATCCGGGTCTCCTGCATTGCAGGTAGATTCTTTACTGAGCCACCAGGGAAGAGAGTGGAATGGCTTTTAGGCAGAAGAAAGCAGCTTTTTCGGAAAGAGGAGGTACCTTGTCCAGGAAGAGCTCAAGAGAATTTGGAATTTTCAGGCTCTTCCATTTATTTTCCCAGATCCCTACCCCACATACCAAGTTCTGTTCCCCAACACAATTAGCACTATAAATCTGCCACTGCTATAATCTGATCTAAATTTCCATAGTCATATCTGCTCTCTTATTACTAGAGATAGGATGCTCCATCAAAGTCCCATACAGGCTCTCTGTTTCTTATTTTAAGATTGTAAATTTTAGTCCCCTTTTTCCCTATGTAGACTCTCTAGAGCCATGGAGAACACCCAAACTTTCTAACCATTACTGCCTGTACCAACTGGGACTTGTTTTCCCAACCCTCTTTCTTTCACCTGCATTTCAATCATGTCACAAGAGATAATAATTTAATTGGATGTGATGGCACTTCTTGATGTAGATTTTCTGTGGCCATTTTCTCCACCCTGTACTCCATTAACAGTGAAATTATCCCTATACATATTTACCCTTTAACCAATCCCAGAATATCATTACCAATCCTACCAATAAAGGCCTCAATAGGAAATACAGTAAGTCCCCTACATCCAAACCTTCTAGTTGAAAACTTTCAAAAATGCAAACATGCATTCACCTGTGCAATCATGTAAGTTAGTTCATGTGTCTGGCATACAATGCCACATGCATGCATCCTCTACAAGTGATTGTGAGTTCTCATGCTTTAGTGTAAAGTCTGTATAGAGTACAGTATATTTATTTCAAGTCCAGGATGTCCAGAAACAAGTGTTAAAAACAGCTGTGATGTAGCTGGTGCTACTATGCTTTTCAAGGTACTGTAACATAAGATTAAAAAGGTTTTATTTTTTACATTTGCTTTTTAGGTATTATGTGTGTGAAAAGTATTATAAATATATTAAAACACAGTATATATAGCCAATTGTGTTAGTTGGGTATCTAGGCTCACTTTGCTAGTTGTTGTTCTTCAGTTGCTCAGTCGTGTCCAACTCTTTGTGACCCCGTGGAGACCAGCTCACCAGGCTTCCCTGTCCTTCACCATCTCCCAGAGCTAGCTCAAACTCATGTCCATCAAGTCAGTGATGCCATCCAGTCATCTCATCCTCTGTTATCCCCTTCTGCTCCTGCCTTCAATCTTCCCCTGAATCAGGGTCTTTTCTGATGAGTCAGTTCTTCACATCAGGTGGCCAAAGTATTGGAACTTCATCTTCAGCATCAGTCCTTCCAATGAATATTCAGACTGATTTCCTTTAGGATTAACTAGTTTCATCTCCGTGCAGTCCAAGGCATTCTCAAGAGTCTTCTCCAGTGCCACAGATCAAGCACATCAATTCTTTGGCATTCAGCCTTCTATATGGTCCAACTCTCACATCCGTACATGACTACTGGGAAAACCATAGCTTTGACTAGATGGACCTTTGTTGGAAAAGTAATGTCTCTGCTTTTGAATATGCTATCTAGGTTGGTCATAACTTTCCTTCCAAGGCACAAGCACCTTTTAATTTCATGGCTGCAGTCACCATCTGCAGTGATTTTGGAACCCAAGAAAATAAAGTCTGCCACTGTTTCCATTGTTTCCCCATCTATTTGCCATGAAGTGATGGGACTGGATGCCATTATCTTCATTTTTTGAACACTGAGTTTTAAGCCAGCTTTTTCACTCTCTACTTTTACCTTCATCAAGAAGCTATTTAATTTCTCTTTGTTTTCTGCAATAAGGGTGGTATCATCTGTATATCTGAGGTTATTGGTATTTCTCTCCTGGCAATCTTGATTCCAGCTCGTGCTTCCTCCAGCCTGACATTTCACATGATGTACTCTGCATATAAGTTAAATAAGCAGGGTGACAATATACAGCCTTGACATATTCCTTTCCCAATTTTGAACCAGTCCACTGTTCCATTTATGGTTCTAACTGTTGAACTTACTTTGCTGGATTTACGAACAAATGGGAGTTATGAATGTGCTCTCAGAATGGAACTCACTCATATGTGGAGACATACTGTAGTTGCACACTCAAGACAGGATCATTTGAGAATAGTTCATTTAAAAGTCTGCATTTAGAAGAATCAAGAGGCTTATTTCTGGACTTAGTAGCACCATGTCTCTTACCATTCCTAGTACCATTGGTAAAAGGGGAAAGTAAGGGTAGTGGTTTTGGGAACCTGGAAGGAAATAATTGTATAGATTTTCAGTTCATGTTAAATAGCCAGTTCCCTGCAGCAAAGGACCAGGGGAAAATAATCTGGCCAGTTTGTTTTGTCTTCCTTTGTTTTCCTATTAGGTTTTTTTGTTGACTAAATCCAACCTGAAAACAAAAGATATGGACACCTGCTAATACGGTTCTTACAAAGGTGACTCACAGACCAGAGGGGAAGGTTTAAGAGAGTTGAGAGCACATTCAAAGTTTAAGATACCCCATACACTCTCATTTTAGAATAACTGCTTAGAACTTAGAACTTAATGCATTCTTATGAGTATGAAACAGATTTGTAGGAAGAAAGAACTGTCCAGATTTTAATCGTAGAATTATTTTCAAATACATTTTAATCAAAGATTTATTACTTAGGATTCACATAGTAAGGAACTATGTTATTAATATATTGAACACGTCCTATATGTCAAGCACAGAATTCCCCCATGGCTTGGCAGGTAAATAATCTGCCTGCAATGCAGGAAATGCGAGTTCAACCCCTGAGTCAGCAAGATCTCTGGAGGAGGGCATGGCAACCCACTCCAGTATTCTTGACTGGGAAATCCCATGGACAGAGGAGCCTGGAGGGCTACAGTCCGTTGGGTCACAAAGAGTTGTACACTACTGAAGTGACTGAGCACACGTGTCAAGCATATTTCAAATTTATTTCATTTACTGTCTAAGTTGATTGTCAAGCAATTCTATTGCTGTGTATCCATTGTTAGGTACTATTGTGCCAATTTTGTGATTCAGGAACTGGTGTTTGATGAGATTAGCTTACTTTTAGTTATTAGATTGTAAGTGGGAATTTAGGATATGACTTCTGCTCTGAATCCAAAGCCAGGGCATTGCACTAGTTAGTTTAATATTGGGGAAATTTTTCTGCAATTCTTTCTTCCTATACACACTTTACAGTTATTCACTGGGCATCTTCTGAGGCAGACAGTGTAACAAGAATCATGGTAGATATGAAGAAGGATATAACAAAGAGATATTTCTATTGAAATATCTCCTAAGACTGATTGGAAGTTCCTTTAACAACAGAAGAACCCTGCTATTATTTTATAAGGTACTAGTATTTTATATTTAAATATCATGTGTTTAGAGTTTTCTAAAGTGATTAAAAATTGAGTGGTTACCATTTGCCCTTAGTCTATGATTGAAGTGCTCTGGAAATTATTGTAATGTCACATGTATTATGGCTATGATCCAATTTATAACATTCTAACATAAGTAGTAAACAGATGAGTTTTCATAATGTCAAGTTTATAATAAAAGAGGCTATTTTACTTCTTTCATGGCTTCATTTTCTTCACATTCAAATGGATAATAATACTTTTTTATTAAAAGTCAATTTAAGATATTTTGTCATCTGTTAAACAGACAATAAGCTCGCTCAAGACAGCTTGATTTTAGTTTTGTTTATAGTGAAGTTAACAAAGAAATAGCAACTTCAAGGAGGTTCTAAAAATGATACTCATTGCTTAAACAGTATAAGAATTAATTCTCTAATAAAGATGGCTGTATTGAACAATTCTCTAAATGATGCTTCATAAAATTCAAAAAAATACATGCAGATATTCACGTTTTATTTACTTTTTGAAAGTAAAATATGAGGTAAGGTGAATCTTAAATTCTGTCTGTCCTTTGCTGGTGAAATGACAACCATATTAAAGCTATACACACATACATCCAAACACAAGAAGAAGCCTTTCCTGAGCAGTACCAACAGCAGTAGTCTGTTGGTAACTGGGGCAGTTATGTAGGGTACTAAGCAGAGGAAATCTAACACAGAATCAGTGAGTCAAAGAAAGGTTCTTTGGAGAAATGACTCTGCAGATGAAACCAGGAAGATATATTAGAATTAATAAAAAGGAAAAAAGCATAGCCTATTAGCATAGGCAATGGTGGATACTAGTATTGTAGATCTCCAAGGATTTCAATCTGGGTGAACAATATAGAACAAGGTGAGGGAGATAGAATGTAGAGGCAGGCTAGAAATATGCGATGGAAACTTTTAGTGTCTTAATAATTATTTTCCCAAGAAATATTGGAAAGATTCAAAACAGTGAAAAGATCTGTTCAGATTTGTATTTTTGAAAGAACATGTGGTAAAATAATGCAGGTAAATTAGAAGGGATTAATTATAAATAAAGTTGGGAGAGCTATTCTGGGCAAGAAAATATGTAATTTTACTATAGTTTTTGATATTTAAAATTAGAGAAAGGGATGAATTAGAGCAAAATTAAAGAAGTATTAAGAAAACAGAACATAGAGATTGATTCTATGAGAGAAAGATAGGAATTAGGAGGGTGAGTTGGAAAACAAAATTAGTACCAAGGTTTGAGGACAGGGATAATAGATATGATGATGACATTCCCATAGATAAGTATCAAGTAAGTTTCAGAATACCTCTATGACTTTTCCAAACATGTTCAGTAAATAACTGATACCCTGAAATGTAAGGAAGATATTTGACTCAGTTATTATTCACAGATAACATAATTAGTGAGGTTAGCATTCAGAGAGTCTCTGAAGACTAAATGCTGAAATTGTCTGTCTAAACAAAGCTTGATGTGGAATCTGTATATCTGAAACCTGGTATTTCCCTGAACATCCATCAGGTATTGCTATAGAATCAAAAGCCACACACACTTAGACAATGTGCCCTGACAATGACATGTCATTTCCTATGCATGAAGTTAGTCTAGTTACGGTACAGACCTGAATTTCTGGTACTTCCAGCCCTCTCAAGGCCACAGGCTTGTCATTCTCTTCGCTGTGGGATGCTGTCTGCCATGGGCAATGTTCTACCATTGCAGCTTGAGCCCATAGGAAGCACCTTTCCATAAATGATCCATCACTGCTCTTTATGTTCTCTTTGCATTAAAAGTAGAATTTAGCTAAGGATTTTCTCAGATATTTTGGAGCTATAGTAAAAGGCGCCAGTCTTAGGAGGAATGAGAAAGAGAGGAGGGAGGGGGAGTGAGTGAGTGAATGTGTGTGTATATGTATATGTATGTTTGTGTGGGGGTGAGATGGACTATGTAAAGTGCTTATAAATTGCATTTTATCTTTTAAACAAAATTCAAAGAACTTCCATGTCCATTATCTCTGCTGGGTGTCTTTTGGTGGACTTATTGCAATGATGGTACAAAACTTCCAAACTTCCTTGTATTCACAAATTTTACAATGTGAATTTGCATTTCATTTCATTATAAGCTGGAGTTTATTCCCCTGGTCTTTGAATCAGGGAAGTTACTTGCCTAGACCAGCAGAATGTTCTGGAGTGACAGTGCCAGTTCAGAACCTGAGAATCAAGAGTCCTTGCACACTTTTGATCTCCCTCTTGCTTTTCTACCTCTGCTATGAGCATAAGTCTAGATCAGCCTCCTGGGGCATGAGAAGATACATGGAGGGGAGCTGATCTGCACAGCCAATGATAGGCCAATTCCAAATATGTGAGTCCAGACAAAATTAGCACAGCTGCATATCTGCCCCACAGCTAACTGCAGATGCATGAGGAAGTCCAGATAAGACCAGAAGAACTGCCACCCACAGGATATACTCATAAGCAATAAAACACAGATATTATGTTATGCCACCAACTTCAGGGGTGATTTGTACTGCAACAATATCTGACCGATGAAGTTCTTTATGTGCCAGAAGTACAGAGTTACCATCTTAGCCCCATCTTTTAGGTGGATGAGATTACTGTCACTTTATAGGTTGGTTGTATCTTGAACAGTTGGATTCCATGAATCATAGCTTCTTGATTTATTTAGTCACTCTTAATCAAATCCCCAATTTTTGTACTGAAGTGTTATGACTAGTAATACAAATCATGTTATAAATGCTATAATGATAATATCCTGGGCCTTCACCCTCAATGGAAAGATATTAAATATATTTATACATATTTATTTTGATTACAATCCTTACATTAATGCTGTTGAGAAAGAGGCATGTGCTTTTGCTAAAGTATTCTTTGAATAACAAGCTCACACCTCCCCTTTTATCCATTTTGTTTTTAAACCAAATGAGCTCAGACATTTTCTCCTTAAATCATCTATTTCAAAACTCTATCCAGTTTTCCCTTCTGTTTATGATACTGAGAATGCCAAAATTTTTACAGAATGTCAAAATATTGACA
>SJYQ01000858.1:94299-107742 GCA_006410935.1 Redunca redunca | reverse complement strand
AATTCAGTGTGCTGTTTTATTTCAGAAGTGATGATGAATGTATGTATCTGGGTCTATTCCAAAATATGCCTGACCACATAATAGAATTACAACATTTTATCTATTAATAGATAGGGCATTTTCTCTATATTTAACAATATATCTCTGTTATGTAAACCTATTATTCTTCATCTACTCTTTTAATTAAAAATACTAACAATGAATAGTCATTACCTTATGTAAGCCATGAATTTATCTTTTCCTCACAGCATGTAAAAATTATTTTTTTCTATTTAACTTTATTAACAAGTTAGCTTTTCTATGTATCAAGTAGACATGCAGATATGCAGGAGAGAGGATGGGACAGAGGAAGAGAGGAAGGGAAGGAAGAAGAGAGAGAAAGAACTCTTGAGAACTATCTGAAATGTCATTGCAAGATGATTACAATGAGAGAAATGTTCCAAACTGCTGGATCCCCAGATGAATCTTGTCTGCAGATGTGTTTTATTTGGCATACACATTGTCTAAAACAAACTTGAATTAATTTTCACAATTAAAAACAGAGGAATTTAATGAAAAAAAAAAAATCTATCCTCTCTTGAAAAATCATAAAACATATCCACACTGAGCCAACATGCTTGAATGACAAATATCTGCTGGAGCATAATAGTAGCTGCTGCTTCTGATGGGGAATGAATTCTCCAGACCCATCAATGTCAAGTATTCTATTGCTTATAGCATTTGGCTAAGACAAAAGAAAAGTTAGAAATTCTTACTTTTTAACAGTAATATTTTTATTCTTTTGCAGAGACAAAATAGATAGTTTTAAGGACTTTAGGAAATAAGGAAGTAAGGGGGTGACAACTGTTTACCTGGCTTGCTTAACCCATTTGCTTGCCTGACTCCTGCCTTTTAATTTCAATACTGGATTTAAGATTTTAAAAGGACTGAGATAGTCAATACCTTTGAATCACAGGTGGCAGAAACCAACTCAAATTTCTTTAAATAAACAAGAAGTGGGAAGTCAATGCTCACATTATTTGTTCTAGCATTCATCATAAATCTGGGTCATTGGTTTTTTACTTACTGATGCCGTTGTGCTCCCTGATGGTTTCATTTGCAGTCTGGTTCTAGCAGTGAGATAAGAAAGACAACTGGTTCCCCCAGGATTACATCATCTTGCATGTCCACAACTCCAGAAGGAGGAAGAGTATCATTCCCAGTAATTCCAGTATGACTCCTTGTGTCAGGCCGCATGTACAACCCACCAACCAGTATTGGCATGGTAATATTTTGTAATGTTTTTATTCACTGTGCCTTTTGGTTTGATGTAATTCCATTTCTTTATTTTTGCCTTTGCTTCCCCTTGTCTTAGGAGACAGATCCAAAGAGCTCCATATCAAAGATCATACTGCCAATGTTTCCTTCTAAAAATGTTATGGTTTCAGGTCTTTCAAAAATATCTTTATTCTGAGTTCAATTTTCTACATGATGTGAGAAAGTAGTCCAGTGTGGTGCTTCTGCATAAAACTGTATGATTTTTCCAACACTATTTGTTGAAGAGGCTATATTTTCCACATTGTGTGTCCCTGGCTCCTTTGTTGTAGATTAATTCTGATACATGTGTGGATTTATTTCTGGAGACTCTCTTCTGCTCAATTAATCTGTGTCTGTTTTTGTGCTGGTACCATACTGTTTTGATTAGTATAGCATTGTATTATAGTCTGGAGCAAGGACGCATGATGCCTCCAATTTTTTTCTTTCCCCTCAAGAGTGCTCAGTTATCTAGAACCTTTGTTTTTCCTTACAAACTTTACAATGTTTTGTTTAATGTCTGTGAAAAATACCATTCATATTCAGATATGGATTGCATTGAATCTGTACATTGCCTTGGGTGGTATGGTCATTTTAACAATATTGATTTCTCCCAATCCATTTTCATGGTAATTTCTAATCTGTCTGTGTTGTCTCAGTTTCTCTAATCAGTATCTCATAGTTTTCTGAGTGCTGGACTTTACCTCCTTAATTAAATTTATTCCTAGATATTTTATTATTTTTGATGCAATTATAAATGGGATTGTTTTCTTAATTATTTTTGATAGTTTAGTGTTAGTGTATAGAAACACAAAAGATTTCTATAAATTAATTTTGTATTCTGTAACTTTGCCAAATTTATCAGTGCAATGTAGTGGAAGAGACAATTATGGAAATCACTGAAGCAGAACAGAAAAAAAGGAAAAAGAATTTTTTTAAAAAAATGAGGACAATTCTGGTTCTTATTGATGTATGAGAGAAAACCATAAAATTCTGTAAAGCAAATATCCTTCAATTAAAAAATAAAGTGGCCAACAAAAACAGAAAAAAAATGAGGACAATTTAATTCTTATTATATGAGTCCCAGAAGGAGAAGCAAGAGAGAAAAGGGTACAGAACATGTTTGAAGACACCCCTAATGTTAGACATACCTACAAGCTGGAAACACCCCTAATCTGAGAAAGGAAACAAACATTCAGGTTGGGGAAACTTGCAGAGTCCCAGACAGGATCAATACAAAAATGACTACAGTAAGATACAATGTAACCAAAATGTCAAAAGATAAACATAAAGAATATTAAAAGAAAAAGAAACTACATACCAGGGATTACCAAAGTGACCATCAGATGACTTAAACAGAAACTGCAGACCAGAAGAAAGTGTCACAGTGTATTTAAATGGATGAAATGAAAAAAAACAATAATGAACAGTCCTCTAGCAGGCAAAGTTTTCATTCAGATTTGAAGGAGAGATCAAAAGTCTAACAGACATTCATCTATTGATAGACATATAGATTGCTTCCAAATTCTAGCTATTATAAATAGTGCTGCAATTAACAACGGGATACAAAATTAAAAATCTTTTTCAATGTTGGTTCCCTTAGGGTATAGGCCTAGGAGTGGGGTTGCTGGGTCATATGGTGTTTCTATTCCTAATTTTTTAAGGAATCTCCATATCATCTTCCATAATGGATGTATGAATTTACATTCCCACCAACAGTGCAAGAGAATTCCCTCCACACCCTCTCCAGCATTTATTGTTTGTAGACTTTTTGATGATGGCCATTCTGACCCGTGTGAGGTGATCTCATTGTAGCTATGATTTGCATTTCTCTAATAATGAGTGATGGAGAAGGCAATGGCACCTCACTCCAGTACTCTTGCCTGGAAAATCCCATGGACGGGGGAGCCTGGTGGGCTACAGGCAATGGGGTCGCTAAGAGTCGGACACGACTGAGCAACTTTACTTTTGCTTTTCACTTTCATGCATTGGAGAAGGAAATGGCAACCCACTCCAGTGTTCTTGCCTGGAGAAATCCCAGGGATGGGGGAGCCTGGTGGGCTGCCATCTCTGGGGTTGCACAGAGTTGGACACGACTGAAGCGACTTAGCAGCAGCAGCAGCAGCAATAATGAGTGATGTTGAGCATCTTTTCATGTGTTTGTTAGCCATTTGTATGTCTTCTTTGGAGAAATGTCTGCTTAGGTCTTTTTCCCACTTTTTAATTGGGTTGCTTGCTTTTTCTGGTGTTGAGTTGTATGAGCTGCTTGCATATTTTGGAAATTAATCCTTTGTTAGTTGTTCCATTTGCTATTATTTTCTCCAGTTCTGAGGGTTGTCTTTTCACCTTACTTATTGTTTCCTTTGCTGTGCAAAAGCTTTTTAAGTTTAATGAGGTCCCACTTGTTTTCTTTTGTTTTTATCTCCATTACTCTGGGAGGTGGGTCATAGAGGATCTTGTTTTGATTTATGTGATCGAGTATTCTGCCTATGTTTTCCTCTAAGATTCTTATAGTTCCTGGTCTTACATTTAGGTCTTTAATCCATTTTGAGTTTATCTTTGTGTATGGAGTTAGGAAGTGTTCTAATTGCATTTTTTTTTTACATGTAGTTGTCTAGTTTTCCCAGCACAATTTATTGAAGAGGCTGTCTTTGCCCCATTTTATATTCTTGCCTTCTTTGTCAAAAATAAGGTATCCATATGTGCACGGGTTTTCTATCTTGTTTTATTGGTCTATTATTTCTGTTTTTGTGCCAACACCATACTGTCTTGATGACTGTAGCTTTGTGGTATAATCTGAAGTCAAGAAGGTTGATTCCTCCAGTTCCATTCTTCCTTCTCAAGACTGCTTTGGCTATTCAGGGTCTTTTGTGTTTCCAAATGAACTGTAAAATTTTTTGTTCTAGTTCTGTGAAAAATGCCATTGGTAATTTGATAGGGATTGCAATGAATCTGTAGATTGCATTTGGTAGTATAGTCATTGTCACAATATTGATTCTTCCAACCCAGGAACATGGATTATCTCTCCATCTGTTTATGTCGTCTTTGACTTCTTTCATCAGTGTCATAGTTTTCTGTGTACAATTCTTTTGTCACCTTCATTTCAGTCAGTTCAGTTGCTCAGTTGTGTCCGACTCTTTGCAACCCCATGAATCACAGCACACCAGGCCTCCCTGTCCCTCACCAACTCCAAAGTTCACTCAGACTCACCTCCATCAAGTCACTGATGCCATCCAGCCATCTCATCCTTGGTCATCCCCTTCTCCTCCTGCCCCCAATCCCTCCCAGCATCAGAGTCTTTTCCAATGAGTCAACTCTTCTCATGAGGTGGCCAAAGTACTGGAGTTTCAGCTTTAGCATCATTCCTTCCAAAGAAATCCCAGGGTTTATCTCCTTCAGAATGGACTAGTTAGATCTCTTTAGGTAAGTTTATTCCCAGATATTTTATTTTTTTAGTTGCAATGGTGAATGGGATTGATTCTTCATTTCTCTTTCTGATTTTCCACTGTTAGTATATAGAAATGCAAGTGATTTCTGTGTATTTATTTTATCTCCTGCAACTTTGTTAAATTCACTAATCAGCTCCAGTAATTTTCTGATAGTATTTTTCAGTTCAGTTCAGTTCAATCACTCAGTCATGTCCAACTCTTTGCGACCGCATGAATTGAAGCACGCTAGGCCTCCCTGTCCATCACCAACTCCCAGAATTCACCCAAACTCATGTGCACCAAGTTGGTGATGCCATCCAACAATTTCATCCTCTGTCATCCCCTTCTCCTCCTGCCCCCAATCCCTCCAAGCATCAGGGTCTTTTCCAATGAGCCAACTCTTCCCATGAGGTGGCCAAATTACTGGAGTTTCAGCCTCAGCATCAGTCCTTCCAATGAACACCCAGGACTGATCTCCTTTAGGATGGACTGGTTGGATCTCCTTGCAGTCCAAGGGACTCTCAAGAGTCTTCTCCAACACCACAGTTCAAAAGTACCAATTCTTCAGCGCTCAGCCTTCTTCACAGTCCAACTCTCACATCCATACATGACCACAGGAAAAACCATAGCTTTGACTAGACAGACGTTAGTCGGCAAAGTAATGTCTCTGCTTTTGAATATACTATCTAGGTTGGTCATACCTTTTCTTCCAAGGAGTAAGCGTCTTTTAATTTCATGGCTGCAGTCACCATCTGCACTGATTTTGGAGCCCCAAAATAAAGTCTGACACTGTTTCCCCATCTATTTCCCATGAAGTCATGGGACCAAATGCTATGATCTTCGTTTTCTGAATGTTGAGCTTTAAGCCAAATTTTCACTCTCCTTTTTCACTTTCATCAAGAAGCTTTTTAGTTCCTCTTCACTTTCTCCCATAGATAGTATTTTTAGGGTTTGGAATATTACTCAGCCATAAAAAGGAATGCATTTGAGTCAATTCTAATGAGGTACATGAACCTAGAGCCTATTATACAGAGTTAAGTAAGTTAGAAAGAGAAAGATAATTATCATATACTAATGCACATACATGGAATCTAAAATAATAGTAATGAAGAATTTACTTGCATGGCAGCAGTGGAAAAACAGACATACAGAATAGACTTATGGACATGGGGAGAGGAGAGGAGAAGTTGAGATGTATGGACAGAGTAACATGGAAACTTACATTACCATATATAAAATAGATAGCCAAGGGTAATTTGCTGTATGTCTCAGGAAACTGAAACAGAGGCTCTGTATCAACCAAGAGGGGTGAGATGGAAGGGAGAAGGGAGGGGGGTTCAAAAGGGAGTGTATATATGTATACCTATGGTTGATTCATGTTGAGGTTTTGCAGAAAACAACAAAATTCTGTAAAGCAATTATCCTTCAATTAAAAATAAATAAATTTTAAAAATGTTTAACTGATGAGAAAAATCCAAAAACATTCAATATCACAAAATAAGCTTCAGAAGAAATGTTAAAGAGGCTTCTTCTCTAAATGGAAAATAAAAAGCCACAACTAGTCACAATGTGAACATTTAAAATGAAAGAAATTTTGATAAGGCAAATACACAGTAACTGTAATAACTCAAGCACTTATAAACCTAGTAGGAAGATTAAAAAAAAAAAAGTAGTAAAGACATCTATTTCCACTATAAGCAGTTAGGGGATACACAAAACAAAAGGATGTAAATATCATGTCAAAGCAGTTAATATTTGTAAGGGGCAGTAAAAAATACAAGGTTGTTAAAGTGTTTTCAAAATTGAGATCAGTAACTTAAAATAATCCTTCATATTTTGCTATATAAAAGACTTTTGTAGCCACAAACAAAACATCAATAATAGATACACCAAAAAAAGAAGAAATCCAAATATAACATTAAAAATACTCTTCAAATCACACACACAAAAAATAGAAGAAAGGTACAAAAAGCTACAAATATAAAGTCAATTGACAAATTGACATTGCCTGTCATCCTCTGTATCAATAATTTCATTACATGTAAATTGGAAAATGCTTCAATTAAAAGAGTAAATGAATGAACATAAAAATAAGATCCATATATATACATGCCCCCTACAAGACACTCACTTCAAATCCCAATACACAGACAGACTGAAAGGAGATGGAAAAGGTATTCTAGGCAAATGGAAATGAATACAAAGCCAGGTTATCATATTTATATCAGAAGGCAGGTTACCGTATTTATATCAGACCAAATAGGCTTTTAGGCTCCAAAATCACTGCAGATGGTGACTGCAGCTATGAAATTAAAAGATGCTTACTCCTTGGAAGGAATGTTATGACCAACCTAGACAGCATATTAAAAAGCAGAGACATTACTTAGCCAACAAAGGTCCATCTAGTCAAGGCTATGATTTTTCCAGTAGTCATGTATGGATGTGAGAGTTGAACTATAAAGAAAGATGAGCACTGAAGAATTGATGCTTTTGAACTGTGTTGTTGGAGAAGACTCTTGATAGTCTCTTGGACTGCAAGAAGAGACAACCAGTCCATCCTAAAGGAAATCAGTCCTGATTCATTGGAAGGACTGATGTTGAAGCTGAAACTCCAATACTTTGGTACCTGATGTGAAGAAATGACTCACTGGAAAAGACCCTGATGCTGTGAAAGATTGAAGGTGGGAGGATAAGGGGAAGGCAGAGGATGAGATGGTTGGATGGCATCACTGGCTCAATGGACATGAGTTTAGTAAACTCCAGGAGTTGGTGATGGACCAGGAGGCCTGACGTACTGCAGTCCATGGGGTCGCAAAGAGTTGGACATGACTGAGCGACTGAATTGAACTGAAATAGACTTTAAGACAAAGACTGTAATAAGAGATAAAGAAGGACTCAATCCAAGTAGACATAGAAATTGTAACTATATATTGTATCCAATGTAGGATCATCCAAATATATAAAGCAAATATTAATGGACATAAAAGGAGAATTCAACACTGATACAATAATAGTTCAGTTCGGTTCAGTCGCTCAGTCATGTCCAACTCTTTGTGACCCCATGAATTGCAGCACGCCAGGCCTCCCTGTCCATCACCAACTCCAAAGTTCACTCAGATTCACGTCCATCGAGTCAGTGATGCCATCCAGCCATCTCATCCTCTGTCGTCCCCTTCTACTCCTGCCCCCAATCCCTCCCAGCATCAAAGTCTTTTCCAATAAATCAACTCTTCACATGAATACAATGACTCATTTACATCTTTGGACAGATCATCTAGGAAGAAAATCAATACTGGCCTTAATACATTAACCAGATAATTCATATATATTTTGTATTTCAACATAATAAAGGTCATATATGACAAACCGACAGCTAACATATTTAACAGAAAAACTGAAATCAGGAAAAAAACAAGGATGCCTACTTTTCCACTTTTCATCTGTTATTAGAAGTTTTAGCTACTGCAAAATTTATATTGCCCTTCCAAGACAATATAAGACTCAAAGAACAGTTTATCTCCCTCTTGACAAGTTATTCCTGTTCTGTATCTGAAGTCTACATATTTAATTGCTTTAAACAGTATATTACCTGTTTATTTCAGAGAATATTTGTTTATATTTAGTCACATGTTTATACCTGTGGTTTTCTTTCATTCATTTCAGCCTCTTCATCTAGGATCACTTTCTGTTTGCATAGAGTATATTCTGTAGATTTCAGTGAAACTCCACTTGTGATTAAGTTTCTTAGTTTTGTCCAAACGTGTATTTATTTTGCCTTTCATACTTGAAAAAAGTTTAGATTTTCTCAAAAATTGTGAGCTTCCACTCTTGTGAATGAGGAGAAACCCTTGTAGTGGGAACAAGTATTACTGAGTAATGAATGTTTGGGGTTTATTTACTTAGTCACAATAATGTGGTCCTAGCTATAAGTGTACATGCTTGTTAGTACTACCCAACGCGTTCTGAGATTCACCTGCATGTAAATTGCTGTTGTTCAGTTGCTAAGTCATGTCCAACTCTTTGAGACTCCATGGATTGTAGCATGCCAGATTCCTCTGTGCTCCACTGTTTTTCAGAGTTTGCTCAAGGTTTGTTGAACTTCATGTCCGGTATGTAAATTATTCAACTTTAAAGTGTTAACTCTTTGGTGTGATTTATGTTCATCTGGCTCTTGTACCCCATCTGGCTAGCTCTAGTTTTGGTGTTGCTGGTTTAGTTGCTAAGTCATGTCTGACTTGCGATCCCATAGACTATAGTTCGTCAGTCTCCTCTGTCCATGGGACTTTCCCATGGTAAGAATACTGGAGTGGTGTTCCATTTCCTTCTCCAGGGGATCTTCCTGACCCAGGGATTGAACCTAGGTCTCCTGCACTGCAGGCGGATTCTTTAATTTTATGTACATGTAAAACTGGCAAGCATTCTATGGTGATGTTGATTAAATGTGATGTCTTTCTGTTGTGGTAGTCAGTATTTTTGTGTTTGTGTTGATATAGTGAGACTGAGATTTATCATACACACACATACAAATACTCTACACACTCCCAACTCTGTGGTTGTCAAATCACTTTTTTAAAAAGTTCCTTCTTTTTTTAATATTCTTTTATTTTTTTCTTTTCTGTAACACATTGTTTACTTTTATTATTATTATATTTTATTTTACTTTACAATACTGTATTGGTTTTGCTATACATCAGCATGAATCCGCCACGGGTGTACATGAGTTCCCCATCCTGAACCCCCCTTCCACCTCCCTCCCCTACCATCTCTCTGGGTCATCCCAGTGCACTAGCCCCAAGCATCCTGTATCCTGCATCGAATCTAGACTGGAGATTCATTTCTTATATGATATTATACATGGTTCAATGTCATTCTCCCAAATCATCCCACCCTCTCCCTCTCCCACAGAGTCCAAGACTGTTCTGTACATCTGTGTCTTTTTTGCTGTCTCTCATACAGGTCATTATTACTATCTTTATAAATTCCATATATATGTGTTAGTATACTGTATTGGTGTTTTTCTTTCTGGCTTACTTCATTCTGTATAATTGGCTCCAATTTCATCCACCGTATTAGAACTGATTCAAATTATTTTTTTAATGGCTAAGTAATACTCCATTGTGTATATGTACCACAGCTATCTTATCCATTCATCTGCTGGTGGACATCTAGGTTGCTTCCATGTACTGGCTATTATAAACAGCGCTGTGATAAACATTGGGGTACATGTGTCTCTTTCATTTCTGGTTTCCTCAGTGTGTATGCCCAGCAGTGGGATTCCTGGGTCATAAGGCAGTTCTATTTCCAGTTTTCTAAGGAATCTCCACACTGTTCTCCATAGTGGCTGTACTAGTTTGCATTCTCACCAACAGTGTAATAGAGTTCCCTTTCCTCCACACCCTCTCCAGCATTTATTGCTTGTAGACTTCTGGATTGCAGCCATTCTGACTGGTATGAAATGGTACTTCATCGTGGTTTGGACTTGCATTTCTCTGATAATGAGTGATGTTGAGCATCTTTTCATGTGTTTGTTAGCCATCCGTATGTCTTCTTTGGAGAAATGTCTATTTAGTTCTTGGGCTCATTTTTTGATTGGGTCATTTATTTTTCTGTAACTGAGCTGCAGGAGTTGCTTGTATATTTTTGAGATTAGTTGTTTGTCAGTTGCTTCATTTGCTATTATTTTCTTCCATTCCAAAGGCTGTCTTTTCACCTTGCTTATAGTTTCCTTTGTTGTGCAGAAGCTTTTAATTTAATTAGATCCCATTTGTTTATTTTTTCTTTTATTTCCAATATTCTGGGAGGTGGGTCATAGAGGATTCTGCTGTGATTTATGTCGGAGAGTGTTTTTTCCTATGTTCTCCTCTAGGAGTTTTATAGTTTCTGGTCTTACGTTTAGATTTTTAATCCATTTTGAGTTTATTTTTGCATATGGTGTTAGAAAGTATTCTAGTTTCATTCTTTTACAAGTGGTTGACCAGTTTTCCCAGCACCACTTGTTAAAGTAAGTGAAGTCTCTCAGTCGTGTCTGACTCTGCGACACCATGGACTGTAGGCTCCTCTGTCCATGGGATTTTTCAGGCAATAGTACTGGAGTGGATTGCCATTTCCTTCTCCGGTGGATCTTTCTGACCCAGGGATCAAACCCGGGTCTCCTGCATTGTAGACAGACGTTTTACCATCTGAGCCACCAGGGAAGTCACTTGTTAAAAAGATTGTCTTTAATCCATTGTATATTCTTGCTTCCTTTGTCGAAGATAAAGTGTCCACAGGTGTGTGGATTTATCTCTGGGCTTTCTATTTTGTTCCATTGATCTATATTTCTGACTTTGTGCTCATATTGTACTGTCTTGATGACTGTGGCTTTATAGTAGAGCCTGAAGTCAGGCAGGTTGATGCCTCCAGTTCCATTCTTCTTCCTCAAGATTGCTTTGGCTATTCGAGGTTTTTTGTATTTCCATACAAATTGTGAAATTATTTGTTCTAGCTCTGTGAAAAATACCGCTGGTAGCTTGATAGGAATTGCATTGAATCTGTAGATTGCTTTGGGTAGTATACTCATTTTCACTATACTGATTCTTCCAATACCATAAAGTTCCTTGGGAATGGGGGACTGGAGGTGAGTTTAATCTTAATTCACATTTGCCCTAAAATTAGCCTTTGAAGTCCTACCTTTCTTGATGGAGGGATGTAGATGTCTCCTAGTAGACTCCTTATCATGGAAAAGCCTAGAGCTTTGGGTTCTGTTTCAATGTCTTATGAGATCAAAATAGCATCAGTGCAAGATTATCATGATTGAAAATTAGGGAAAACATGGGTGAAGTGCTCTGCTTGCTTCTGAGTAATCTTATACTAAGATAATTCTTTGAAACCTTTAAAATAATGTATTAAAATATTTTAATTAGCCTTTTTAATTTATTTCGGAGGGCAGAATAATCTGATCAGGAATTCTGATGACTACCATATACAAGGTGACAAATTTTTACTTTGCCAGTATCTCAAGACTAGAATGGTAGGGCTCAAACTCTAATTGTGTGGCTCAGTGATTGGGTGGAATCCAAACGCTTACTTCTTCCTCTGTCTTCTTGGCTCCACTGTAGAGTACACAGAATTTTTAAGGCCGTCTTTTCTCTTGTTTTAGCAGTAATAAGTAAAAACTAGATGAACTTACCATTGCTTGGTAGCTTAAAATTTTCTCATAATCACTTATTACAGAAATTCCTCTACTTCAAAGACTATTTTCTCTACAAATAAAATTATATGACAGAATATAGGTGGCATTTGGCTGATGAAAATTAAACACAAAAATCTGTTACCTAGATGTGAAAGGTCTTAAGTGTACCAACTAAATTCAAAAGTACATTGTTACATTTCTGCTGTTTCTATATTTTAATTTATAATATAGGTTAGCAATATTTAAATGTTATTCTCTTCGTTAAAAGGAATTTTACATGTTATTATATAATTAATTTTTGCTCATTTATTTCATTGTCAAAATTTTCATGGTGCATGTGTTTTTACTGTGTATTGGGTTGGGAGATGGTGAACATGAACCAACTTCAAACGAAGGTCGTTAGGTATATTTTATGAACCGGTCTCTGATTTTAACATATGAGGCAGTTTTATACACTAACATATAATTTTATGGTGTTTTGCATGAATATTCTATGCTAGTAATATTGGATTTTATTTCACAGCTTTTGCTGCAAGAAGGCTCCGTACAAATAACCTTTGACTTTCAGTGGCTTATATAACTAGATTTTTTTTCTCAGTCACATTTTATGTCAGTGCCGGTGGGTTACATGCTGACTTTTATCCAAGTTCAATGTCACATGTAGGTCTGCTCCAGTATGTCCTCTCATTCAAGACCAGCATGATACAGAACCCCATCTGAGATGTGATGTTTTCATGGGAAAGTAGAAGAATACAAGAGGGGCACAGAAACTGTCCATATCTCTCACAGCTTTTTCTCAGAAGTGGTGCCCCTTTGCTTCTGACCACAACGCACTGGCAAAAACAAACCGTGTGACAAAGGGGCACATGAACCTGTTGAGAAGGATATGCTTCCCATGAAGTGCCGTAGGGAAGAGTGAAGAGTTACAAAGAAGAAAATCTTCCTAAAGGACATTTTGGATATTGTTTATACTTTTTTAATTTTTGAATATTTATAACAATAAAATAATAGAAAAATAATAGAACCAATAGACAATCCAACAAGATTAGCAAAATTAAATATTCTTTCATATCTACTGCAGACATGTTCTTTAATAAATCAAGCCTTCCAGAGATGGCTGAAATCCCATGTTAATTCTTTACAATTCTAACATTGTCATCTTTTCTTTCCCAGAGTTAATTACCATCTTCAAATTAATATTTCACTTTTTCACACATATGTACACATTAACTTGATATGAGTATAAAGCAAGAAAATATAAATGGGAACTTTTTCAATATTATAGAAATATGATTATGTTACTATATGTATCAGTTCAGTTCAGTTCAGTCACTCAGTCGTGTCCGACTCTTTGCGACCCCATAAATCGCAGCACGCCAGGCCTCCCTGTCCATCACCATCTCCTGAAGTTCACTCAGACTCACGTCCATCATGTCCGTGATGCCATCCCGCCATCTCATCCTGGGTCATCCCCTTCTCCTCCTGCCCCCAATCCCTCCCAGCATCAGAGTCTTTTCCAGTGAATCAACCCTTCGCATGAGGTGGCCAAAG
>SJYQ01000858.1:52516-93375 GCA_006410935.1 Redunca redunca | reverse complement strand
CGGGGTCAGGAAGACCCCCTGGGGAAGGAAATGGAAACCCACTACAGTATTCTTGCTGGGAAAATCCTATGGACAGGGGAGCCTAGCGGGCTACAGTCCATGAGGTCACAAAGAGTTGGACATGTGCTAATATGTGCTAATAACTCAAAATTGTGCTAATAACTCAGAAAAAAGCATAACTAGTAATTGCAGGATATTTATTGTGTTCACAGATGGCTGAATACTTTCTGCTACTCTCTGAGAATTCTCAAATGGTCCTTTGAAGTAGCCAAGATTATTGTTCCCATCATACAGATTTGGGATTTGTCATTACAAATTACACAGCCAGCAAGTGGCAGTGGCCCCATTCTTAACGGCCCTGTCATAGTGCTTTCTAGGACTTTGGCTCTTAACCTCAGTTTCTTCATCTGTAAGACGGATCTGCCAATTCCACTCTTAAAGAACTGGTGTGATGATGCAATGAGCAAATGAAGGCAAAATGTTTAGGCTATGTATTTTGCTTTTGTTGTTTAGTTGCTAAGTGTGTCCAGCTCTTGGCCTGGACCCTGTGTGTACAGTGCGACCCTGTGCACTGTAGCCTGTCAGGCTCCCCGTCCATGGGATTTCCCTTGCAAGAATACTGATGTGGGTTGCCATTTTCTTTTCCAGGGGATCTTTCCAACCCAGGGATCGAACCCATGTCTCTTGCATTGGCAGGCAGATTCTTTACCACTGAGCCACCTGGGAAGCCCACTTAAAACATAAGGGGTGCCCAAAAGATAGTTGCCTCAATTTGTCTGTCCTTCAACAAGTGTTTAGTGGGTTCCTACCTGTGCCAGGAACACACAGGTGAAGTCTTGCTGCTTTCTGGAGCTCCAAGGTCTGTGGTGAAGACAAACAGTAAGCAAATCACGACACATAATCGATGAGATGATTTCAAGTGTGCCCCGTGCTGCCAGAGAAAAGCGTCAGGTAAGGCCTGGATGACGCCCAGGGGCAACTAAGGTCGGGAAGTCTCTCTGCCCCAGGGCACTACAAGGGGTCCTCAGGGTTGAGCAAAGAGGATATTGGAGGGGCAGAGGGATTCTCCTCCATCTTCTCTGCAGCAGCCAGGTAAGCCCTGGGTGGTCTGGTTCTAGGAGTTCAAACTGACCCAGCTAAAAATGTCCCAGTTCTACAGGCAAGCATAAGCTGCCTGCAGCTGGGAGCTTGCTCAGCAGATCAGGGGTGGGGACTGGTGTCTGAGGTCTATGGAGGCCAAAGCATAGCCGGGCTTGCCTCTTATGGCCTGGCTGTGTGGATCTGGCCTAGTCCTGCCTATTGTTGAGATGACTGGAGTCAGGCCACTGGTTCAAATCTATCTCTGGTGTTTATTTCCTATGAGTGACCTCACTTCATGGAGCCTCAGTTTACCTGATTTATGAAATGGGGACCTTAATAGCCACCTCTCTGTTTTGAGGATTTGATGGGAGAATGAATGAGCTGTTATGTTTTACTAAAAATCTCTTGACAGCATATTAGTTTCCAGCTTATACTATTTGACAAGTTCATCTAATTCCACATCACAAACTCCTGCAGGAGGTGCCTTTGTTATCCCCATGTTACAGATGGGGAGACAAAAGCTCAGGAAAAGTTGGGGAACTTGGTCAAGATCACAGAACCATGATAGAGTCTATGAAGGAAGAGTAAAACACAGCAGGATACTGCAAATGAGCGGAAACTGCATCTATAATTTACGGGGTCCCTTCTAGGGGCCAGGCAATTTGTGCACAGATCTAGATCTGTTTGCTTCAGAGGTGGCTTCTCTATTCTGACTTCAGAGTTTCTGCAGGGTGGTGCTGGCAATTTGGGGACATCAGTTCCATTTGGCCCTGGCCTCGCAATCATGTAGGGCCTTAAACACAGACAGAGGTTCTACGGTCTCTTCAAATATGATTACACATACTGTTAGAATTGCCAGATTTAGGACATAAAGTTGTTTTTAGAAACACAACAAATATTTTTTTCGTGTAAATATGTTCCAAATATTCTAGTTTCTCCTAACTATTAAGCATGGATATATCTATATTAAAACGTTGTTTGCTGTTTATCTGAAACTTGAATTTTACTGGGTATCCTGTATTCAATCTGGCCACCCTATATACTGCCCCAGAACCACCCTGATGGGATTAAAAAAAAGAGGTTTCATCTCACCATTTATTACACTGCCTTGCCTATAGTACTATAGGGACTGATAATTTTTAAAAGTCCTAAAATTATCTTGGGGCTATCTTGCAATTTGTGGGCTTAAAAATCTTCAGTTTGTTCAATGCTTATATTTAAAGCAGGCTACAGATTAACAATAAGGTCCTACTGAATAACAGGGAGCCATATTCAATATGTTGTGATAAACCATAATGCAAAAGAATATGAAAAAGAACATATGTAACATACATATAACATGTATATCTGAATCACTTTCTTGTACAGAAATTAACACAACATTTAAATCAATTATACTTCAATAAAACACAAGGAATAAAACATGCTACACAATATTTTGTAAACTTAAGTTGATATTTGAGTGGGCAAACTATGGCCTGTGTGCCAAAACCAGTCCAAAATAAAATACATTTTATGTATACAAATAAAGTTTTATTGGCACACAACCCCATGCATTTGTTTACAGATTGTCTATTGTCACACCACAATGGCAGAGCAGAATTGTGGGACAAGACCATATGGCCACAAACCCAAGATATTTATTATCTCTGCCCCTTTATAGAAAGTTTGCTGATCCCTTTGCTGCTGTTATTCCTGTTGATCAGAGTTTGCATCCTCAGCAGGAGCAACATACAGGTGGTCCTTGCATGTGGAGGTGGTGGAGGGGTGACTGGAGTTTGGAGATGTCATTTCTAAGCCTCTCAACATCTTGCCTGACCCATGGTGGGAGTCCAGTGGGGGTGAGCCCTCCCCCACCTTTTTTCTCAAATTTCCTCCACCTCCTTCTCTTAGAAAGGGAGCTCCCCAGTAAGCCCCACTCTCATGGAGGTCTGCTCTGCAAATTCAAAGCAGGTTTCTTCTGCATTTTGAGCCCTGTCTGCTTTTCACAAATTTCACCTGGCTAAAAATAGTCATGTGCTTAATCCCCTGATTCAAGTGTTCAGCCCAGGGGGGAGGTCTGTACCCTGATTTTTTGCAGCTCTCCTTCTCTATGGTTGACAACCCCATCTGCCTGTCAGTTGGGGGTGCAGAATTTGTCAAGTTCCCATCCTCGGGGCTTAGGGTTCAGCTGGGTTTAATCGCAGCCCTCTTTGGAGACGGCCAGTGCCAGATTGGAAACAGGAGAAGTGCTGGGTCCGGCAGCCGCATGTGAGAATTCATCCACTGTCTACTGCCTCATACCTGCCTCTCTTCCCCAGACCTGCAGGGACGATAAGTCACCTCTCCTGTCTGAACACCTGAGAAGAATTCTTCCTTTTTTCCTCCATCTCTCCATCCATGTATCCATCTCAGAGCCAGTTTCCCGGGGAAACTGACCACAGACAAACTCTGTTTTCATATTCAAATAAGACTTCCCTGGCGGTACAGTGGGTAGCAATCTTGCCAACGTGGGGGACACAGATCCCCTCTCTGGTGGGGGAAGATCACACATGCCTCAGAGCAGCTAAGCTTGTGCAGCACAGCTACAAAGCCTGTGCGCCAAGAGAAGCATCACAGTGAGAAGCCCACACACGACAGAGGAGACCCTGCTCGCTGCAAGGAGAGCAGAGCCTGCGTGCAGCAACCAAGACTCAGCACCGCCAAAGATAAATCAATAAATAGAATTTTAAAAAATTTGACATTATAAAAAAATTCAAATAAACCGTTGTCAAGAACTGGAAAGGGTCTGAGATGTTATCTACTTGTAAGGTAACAGATTGGCCTGCCGGGCTTCATGGAGGCTGGCAGAAGACACAGGCCTCCTGGGTCAAAGAACAATCAAAAGTACCTTGATTCAGCACGCAGCATGAATTTCACAGATGTGGGCAGATGTGGAAAGGCCAGGTGAATGCTGTACATGCAGTCGGTTTGTGCCACAGCTGAGCAGCCTGAAGTAGGGGGAATTAGATCCTTTTAGTGGGCAGAAATCTTGCCTGACTTTTGCCCTGGAGGAAGACATTTTCTTTGTTCTACTGGATAGTAAACAAGTGTCCAGTGCTGTGGAGGGAGACACCATCTAACTTCCAGGACTGAAAACATAGTTCAGAGCCTCGGCTCCCAAGACATGCAGAAAAGTGAGAGTTGATTCCCATTTGCTGTCAATTTGTTAACCTTAACTAACTATGTGAGCTTTCCTAATGATTGTTTTTGTACATAAAATGAACAGTGCTCGCAAATGTCATGAGTTATTGCAGGCTTTTAAGCTAGTAATAATACATCATTCTTTGACCAATAAGACATAAATCCTCCAAGGCAATTTTCACTCGGAGTTATATTTGGAATCATTGCCTATGTTTGGAAGCAAAGGTTTAGATATTATCAGTGGTGTGTCTTCGAAGTATTACTGATGTCCTTACAATGACTGGACACGTTGGGAAACTATGTGATTACATGACCATTTGTCACACACAATTTAGGGATGCCAAAAATGACTGTGGAGTTGGCATTTGGTTACTGGCTTTACAAACCAGAGACCAAGGCTGAAGCCAAATAGTATATTTGGGTTGAATTCTGAGGCTGAAGTTGAATGTTGAGGCATCTCAAATTATAACACAGAGTACTATTATAATACCACTGCATTCATTCAGAATAAACTGGCATGTGGAATTGGGAAGGGGACAGAGGGCTGTAGAAGTTGATGAGTGGGGGGTCACTTAACACAAAATCTCTGGTAAGCATGGTTATGCTTCCTGGCAGAGATGAAATTTAAGGTCGGGCTCTGCAGAATGAGTCGGAATTAACTGGGTGGGGGTGGGGAAACAGCATTTCAGCCCAAAGGACCAGGATACGCTAAACCTCAGAGTGAGAGAGAAAGCAAGTGCCTGGTGTTTTCTGGAAACCCGAAGAAGCTCAGAGTGGAGCATAAACAGCAAGTGGTGTGTGGGTGGGGGCGGGGGGAGGGAAGGGAAGGAGTGTACTGAGGGTTACAAAGGGAGACAGGGCTCAAGGTCAAGGTGAATTGTGCAGACCTGCAAGGGCTTAGGTCCACTCTGAACATGGTGAGGGGCGCAGCAGGACTGTAGATAGGGTTGAAAGTCAAGGCTGTGCTTTAGAAGGATTCTCCCTGGACAGGAATTGTGAAGCATGGATCAGAGAGGGCTGGCTGGAAGCAGGACAGCTAGGGAGTGGGGCTTCCAGAGGAAGGGGCAGAACAAGTCTCCGGCCCCATGCCTGGGAGGAGCTGAGTGGAGGTCAAGAGGGAGCTTCCTCAAGCCCCACTGACCCCCTTCTCTCTGCTGAGGCTTGAACAACACACTCTCACTCCTTTGATAGAACAGGTAAAGGCTCCAGATTCCATTTCTCTGCCCGCCCCTCAGCTTTGACTCAGATTCTTTCTAGATTTTTCCTTTGCTGATATTTCTGGGTTAGGATACCTGAACCGGTTGGCCAGAGTTAGAAGAAGAGTGATGCCAAATTAAAAGACCCCCAGGTGATTCTACACACAGCTAGGATGAAGAAGTTTTGAGTTAATCTATATCCCAGAAGACTTTAACTCACCTCCCGATTGTGAAATTCAACCTAGTGTACTTATATTGGGACTAAATTAATGTCCAAATACATCTTAACTCAGAAAGACTCCGAGAGTAAACATTGGTTTTGTAGAAAAAAGGGAGGACGACACCAAATTGAGTCCTTGGTATGCACCAGGCACTGGGCTCAACATACATGGTCTCTTCTTTGATTCCATTGATTCACAGCGCCTGGCTAAGCAAGACAAAGTCAAGGTTAAGTGACTTGAGCAAAGTCACCCACGAAGGGCAGAGCCTGTGTTCACCTCTCAGGGTCTAATTCCAGCATCAGATGCTGAGTGATTATGGGAAGCATTCTAAGCCAGGGGATGCAAAGCGGTGTTCAGTACGGTGAATGACAGGGCAGTCTGGCCCAGCAGAGCAGCCATTGGCTGCCAACAGCCCTCTGAACTGGAAGTCCTAGCTAAAAGTTAGCTCTACAGGGAGGCAGGCACCAGTGAGGCCTTCCAAGCCCTTAGCTGTGTGCCAAGCATAGTGGTGGCCTCCCTACTCAAAGCCTGGGGCAGAGACTGGTGAACTGTACTCCAAATCTGTTTCCTCTTATCCTCCGGACTCACAGCTGGACTACATTTCCACACTCCCTTGCAGCTAAGTGAGGCCGTGAAGAGGTTCAGGTCCTGGAGTGTGGGTGGGAGAGACGGGTCCACAGCCGTGCAGCGCCCTGCAGGATCCTTTGCGTCTCTGGCTTCTTTTATTTCCTGGCCATTTGCAGATAATTCAAAAGACTCAAGCCCTAGGAGATGCTGGAGCCGCAGGATGGAAATTCCTGGGTCCCTGGGTGACCCCGTGAAGCAGCGCCAGCAAACCCTCACCATCATGGGACTTGACATGCGTGAGGAATAAGTTTGTCTTTGGTTAAGCCATAGGTCATTTGGGGGCTTTTTATTTGTTATTTTTATTTTAAATTTTATTTTATTGTTTTTCCTGAAGTGTAGTTGCCATACAATATTACATGTACAGGTGTACCACATAGTGAGCCATTATTTTTTAAAGTTATACTCCATTTGTGGTTATTGTAAAATATTGGTTATATTCCCTGAGTTGCACAAACATACTCGTAGCTTATTTTATACTTAATAGTTTGTACCTCTTACTCCCCTACCCCTATATTGTCCTTTCCCCCACTTAAAAATAATTGTATTAATTAATTTGTTTCCTTGCCCCCCCACACAGCCCAGCTTCCCTGTTCACTTGGTAAATGAAGCCGAACAGTATTTCCAAGCGTGAAACCTGCTGCCTCTAGAACCTAAAGGGTCTTACCAGGCGCTGAACTCCCTTCTTCATGGCAGGAGCTGTGAGATGCAGGACATGGTTCTTCAGTGTCGAGGGCATTGACTCAGCATGCTCCCAGACGACTGGGCCCTTAAACTAGCACTCACGTGGCGGGTCCCCAAATCTTCATACAGTTTCTCTCCCACTCTCTGTTCAGCAGGTTTCTCACCAAAGTCCCCAGTATACTCACCACTTCTTGTTTCTTGTTTGCCTGGTCTGATTAGCAGCCGGTAACTTTCTGTTATCATGGTCTGATGCTTGGCCACGCCATCTGCTTCAGGATTGTTTTAGTGACCGCTTTCCCCAACCTCTCAGAACACCAGGGAGCGTTTCTGGGCTCACCCCACTGCTGCGTGGCTGGGAGTCCTCTGAGGGGGTGAGAGCGGGCCTGGGCAGAGGGGAAACGTGTGGCCTCGCGCTGGACTCGAAGGCCTCCCAATCCCACGGCCATCTCTGGGGTGTCTGGAATTGAACCAAGGAGGCTGGTGTTTGGATGGGGGCTGCCCCGAGAAGGGTGTAGCCTTTGGTGAGGCTGAGGGCTGGTCCTGGGGAGGGGCTTGGTTCTGTGCCCTCCTCAGGTGGCCCTGTGGGCAGCTGGGGAGTGAGCACCGTGGGGCTGAAGGGGGCAATCTCCACGGTGCATCACGGATTCCTCTGAGCATTCTCAACCTTCCACACTTTTCAAGGTCCCTGCCGTTCATGTCGGTGACCTCAATTATTCATCAGTGTGTTTGGCTCCCTCCCTTATCTTTCTATATACGTATGTGTATGCTAAGTCACTTCAGTCACGTCCAACTCTGTGACCCCATGGACCGTAGCCCACTAGCTCCTCTGTCCATGGGATTCTCCAGGCAAGAATACTGGAGTGGGTTGCCATGCCCTCCTCCAGGGGATCTTCCTGACCCAGAGACTGAACCCATGTTTTTTTATGTTTCCTGCATTGTCAGGTGGGTTCTTTACCGCTAGTACCACCTGGGAAGCCCCTTCCCCCATATATATATATATAGATGAAGTTCTATGGAAGAAGAAAGAAAATTGTTAATACTGGTTGGAATCTAGGTCACTGGGAAATTTGGGTGTGAAGATGGCTGACTTCTCATGTATACATTCTTAGTTTTGTACCATGTGCATTAATTTTTATATAGTACACACATATATAAAATAAATTAATAAAAATCCTAGGAAAATGAAGCACTATAAAACATATCATGTCATTTCCAAGGCAGTTCACAAAATGATCATGAATCACATTTTTCCTGGTCGTCAAAGTGTTAAATAACAGTTCTAGCTCCTTTAATATTTTTACCAAAGGATACGCTTTTCTTTCAAAAGGCTTTGCTCAAGAGCCTTGGATTCTGTGCTTTGCTGGCAGGACCTAGTTCAGTGTCTCGTTTTGTCCACACAACACCTTGACGTAGGTCTTACCATCACCCCAGTTTTCTAGGTGGGGAAGCTGAGGCCCAGAGGCTCAGTGACAGCGGAGCTTGCTAATGAAACTTCCCCTTCATCTGTCCCCAGTGTCCCCTCCAGAGGCAAGACTGGGGTTCTCAAAAACGATTTGCTAAGAGGAGACTGAGATACGGATGGGGAGAATGACCTGAGGGGGAGCCAGGGCACAGCCGGGCCTTGAACCAGCATTTCCGACTCCCAGGCCAGGCCTGCGTCCCACAGAGTCAGGGCCCTGTGCGGGCTCAGGAGGCCTTGAAAGGAGCGGCCTGGTGGGCCGGGAGGCCAGTGGCCCTGGAGTCAGGAGGTCATCACCCTGCCTTGCCCTGCCCTCAGTTGCTCACCCCAACCAAGGGGTCAGGGGGGAAGGGGCTTTATGGCTGAGGGGATTTATGGCAGAGACAACAGTTTGTTCTCTGAGCTGCACAGCCTGAGCCACCCAGGGAGCAGTTTTACACACATCCCTGCAGCCCCCAAATGGGGTTTCCAGCTGGAGCTCTGGGGCCCACCCCTGGGCTGGAGCCTGAGATGGCCCCATTTCCCATCTGTGCAGGAGCCCTACGGGGTCTGTCTGCTCCTGTGAACCCTCCATGAACCCCAGGGAAAGAAGGAGCGGCTTGGAGGGTCCCCTGGCCAGAGCCAAACTCCACCCAGGAGCTCAGAGCAGGGGGAGGTCAGGACCCCAGCCAGGGGAGAAACGAGTCTTCTGGGATCCCCTTGCTGCTCCCCGATAGAAGTCTGTTTATGGCTCTGAGACCCCTCAGTTCAAATCGATCGTCACCTGCTCATTCCTTCTGACTCAATCCTCTACCCTCGGTTTTTGGTTCCTTAATCTCCAGCTGATCTTATCTCCCCTTCTGCTCACTGTGCCCCACAGAGGCCCCCGGAACCACCAAGCCAAGGTAGTCAAGCTTGAACTGTCGACTTCCCTTCCCCGTCTCCCATCTTCTAGTTCTCAGCCATGATAACTCCGCTTATCTCTGCTCTCAAGCCAGAAACGTGGGGTTCTCTCTGATGCCATCATCTTTCAGTCACCAAGTTCTGCCAATGCTGCTTTAAAATATCTCCTAAATCCATAAGCTTCAGAATCCCCTCTTCCTCAGGGAACTCAACATTTTTTCCTCTTAAGGCCTCCAACTCATTGGATGAGGCCCACCCATATTATGGAAGGTAATCTGCTTTACTAAAATTTACCATTAGTCTAAATGTCAATCTCATTTAAAAACATCTTCACACTGCATCCTGACTACCGTTTGACAAAATACCTGGGGACCATGGCCCAGCCAACTTGACACATGACATTAACCATTGCAGCCTGTGTCAATTTTTGTCTATGTGGAAAGCGGGTGGCTGGGTGGCTGAGAGGGGGTGACTGGACATGTGGGTGAGAAGATGGATAGTATGTGGTTTGTTATGTGTTTGGAGGGGAGGATGAATGAATGAATGAATAATGGAATGATTGGTTAAATGTATAGGTAGGGGACAGACAGTAGGCGGATGTGTAATTGACTGAGTCTGAGTGTGGGCCATAGCTGGTTGAACAGTTGATTGACTAGCTGGACATTATATAGTGAATCTCTTATTGGATGCGTATTTACATGCACTGATGGATGGCTGGGTGAATGCATGTATGAACAGATTGAATTAAAGGATAATTGAATGGCAAAGTACATAGATTAGATAGAAGTATAAATGGGTGGAAGGGTGGATAAGTGAGTGGATGGATATGTGAATAGATGTTTTGGACAGTAGGGTTCTTTGGGTAAATGCTAAATTGGGAAAATCTAGAGGTGACAAGACCTTTATTATGGAAGAAAGACTTGGTAGAAAGAAAGAAACATGTCACATACCATGTGTGTGATTTATACAAGCTCCTTCGTTCCTCTGAGCCTCTGTTTCTTTATCTTAGAAAAGAGAAATAAAATTCTATCTACCTGGCAGGTGCTGTGAGGTTCAAGTGAGGTGTGCGTGCAAGTGTCTGGCACAGTGCCCTGAATATTGTTAAGCTTTCAAATGTGTCAGTTTAATGCATTCCTCTGTTTCTCCCCCTCTTTCTCCCTTATGGGTGGTAGGTTATGATTTATAGGGCAGATTCATATTGAGGTCTCTTCCGAATCCTCCCACCCCAGCTTCAATATACACACCTCCCCGACCCTGCCGATGTGACCCCCTGAGTCCCACACTGAGGCACTGAATAGACTTCGACCACTCTCGGCTCAAAAGGGACACCCCTGGCTGAGTCTCTTGCTCCAAGTGGAATGATTTCTTTGTCCTCAATGGACCAAAGACAACATCTGGGCCTGGCTACTGCTTCTCCCTGAATCTTCTCATGATACTTAAAAATGATGAGAAACACATTTGGTCCCCTTGTAGTGGCAATCGATGCTTTCTTCAGGACAGATGAGAGGCGTGTCCAAGGCCACACACACAAACACACCAAGTTTCTATCGGGGTGGGATGAAGTTCATGATACAGCTTGGGAGTCTGAGAAACCCAGGTTTGAATCTTGGCTCTGCCATCTTTCGGGCTGTATGATTTTGGAGATGTCACTTTCCTTAATGGGAATAATATTGCTCAAGTCCTTTGTGTAAAGCAGTGAAATAATTATGACAAGTTGTCTGGAATATAATAAGCATTACATAAATACAAGTTCCCATTTCCATCCTCATTGGGAAAAGTCTGGTTGGGAAAGAAAGACCTAAGTTGTGCCAATTTGAGTTACATCTGTGTATTCAGAGCCCTGAGGTATAATTTATGTACCATAAATGCATCCATTTAAAGTGAATAATTTGAGTTTTGACAAATGTATGCCCCAGTGAGGGCTTCCCAGGTGGCGCTAGTGGCAAAAAATCCACTCGCCAGCGCAGGAGACTTAAGACACACAGGTTCAATCCCTGGGTCAGGAAGACCCCCTGGAGGAGGGCATGGCAGCCCACTCCAGTATTCCTGCTGGAGAATCCCGTGGACAGAGGAGCCTGGGGGGCTACAGTCCACAAAGTCACAAAAAGTCGGACACAACTGAAGCGACTCAGCACACATATATGCACAAGTGAAACCATCACCACAATCAGAACGCGGACCACCTTCATAACCCACTTTGCAGCCCACGCCTCCGCCAGGCAGGAGCCCAGCTCCTTCCCCAGGCAACCGTGGGTCTGCTTTCGCTTCTGTGGATTAGCGTGCATTTTCTAGAATTTATATGAATGGAACCGCACAGTGTGCCCTCTGTATGTCTGAGTCCTTTCACTTTGATTAATGATTTGGGGGTGCATCCCTGTTGTTGCATATATCAGTAATCCATTCCTTTAAACTGTTGACTTATTTTCCATAGTATGCCACTTTTTATTTGTCATTAACATAATGTTTTATTAATTTACTCACTCATTCAAATGCTTGTTTGTTTGTTACTACTACTTTACCCATTCATTCATTCCACAAATATGTACAGTGTGCCTACTCCATGCCAGGTGTTCCTCTGGTATAGCACTGGAGCATATTAATAGAATGTGTCTATGTTAAAGGTATATATTATATATACTTATAATTATATTATTAATAAATATAATGTATATTTATTAGAGGAATTAAAGCTAAAGTAAATAGAGAGGGCCTGTACTGAGAGAAGGAGATTATATTTTTTCATGTAAGCAAATAAATATATAAAACAACAGGCTGTGATAAATGATATGAAGAGAGACAAAGCAAGTTTTGGAGGTAGGTGTTTATGGAGGTGTAAGCTACTTTTCGCAAAGTGGTTGGAGCAGCTGCTTTGGAGGCAGCTCTGTAGATTTGGGGATATGTAGAAGGGGAGTCAAGGGCAGAGGTGTTTGTGTAGGTACGTATCTGGGATATTAAAGAGAAGCAAATCTACTTTCTGGACTGAAGACTGGTGTTGGAAGTTGTTGACATTCAGAGAGCATATTTAGAGGAGGGACACTGATGAGATCCACCCCAAAGAAAGTTTTGTAGAGAGAGGACAGAAGCTCGAGGCGTTCTGATATTTAGGGGCAGCAGGATGACGGGTAATCAGCCGAGGCAGCAGACAGAGTGGCCAGAGGGCAGGAGTGGAACCAGGGAGAGTGAGTCCAAAAGCTAAGTGCAAAGGAGGTGTGAAGAAGGAGAGAGAGCATCCCTTGGGCACAGGGCAGCTGGGGGATTGAGGTGGAGGGGGAGGAGAAGCAACGGGAAGAGGCGGAGGAAGGTGGGGCTGCACGTTGCCCACGGGAGGCCTTTGTGTTACAGAAATGCAGTGGTCGTGGAAGGTGGAGGTGGTGCAAGCAGGGCTGGGAGAAAGGCGCGTGAGGAGATGGAGAGAGTAAGCTCAGTCTTTTGAGGCATTTTACCGGGAGGGGAGAAGAAAAGTAGGGTGATCGCTGCTGGGGCTGTGGGAGTCAACGAGTTTATTGTTTTTAAGCTAGGGACTATGTGACATAGTTTTACACTAATGTGATGGAGTTGGTATTTACTGAAGACTTTTTCTTTTCAGGCCTGATGCTACATACCCTACTTTTCTCAATTTTTTCTAGAATGTTGTCCCTCCCTTCAGCTTTAAGTAACTACTTTATACGGAGGAGAGGGGTGTCTGAGTGGATCCCAAGGGCCACTTCCCAGCATGGGCTGGGAAGAAGAGGAGATGGGCAGAGGGGAAAGAGCCCAGCTTGCCTGGATGGCTTTCCCCTCCTTCACCTCGGAAGGGCCTGCTGGCACCAAGGAGAATGCAGGCCAAGTCTCCCCAGCTCCTGGCTGAACTGGGAAAAGCATCGCCTCGGCCCTGCTGAGGGAGGTCTGTGCCTGGGAATGGGCCGAGGCAGGAAGCGAGCCCCTCGGCAGTCACTCGCCCTTGCTCCGGAGATGAAGTGAGTCCGGCACCTGCTCTGAGGTCACCGTCCTGCCCGCAGGCCTCGGGCCAGCCCCTCCTCAAGTCTGCTTCCCCCAGCCTGCAGGCCCTGGGGACTGGGAGGGTCTGGACGAGCAGCTGGGGTGGGGGGCTTCCCTGTCTTTGGACAAGATCTCACTTGGACACAGCTTTTTCCTTTCCTTGGGAGGCTGCTTGGGATGGTGGGTGTGGAGTCTACAGATGGGGTGTGAACCTGATTCTAGGAGATTTCTGAGGGAAGACCAAGGTGACTGACTTGTCCGGGGTTAGGCAGGATTTTCCTGAACTTAGCATTGAGAGTCTCACATCCTGTGAAACCCTTCAGTCCCAGGCAAACCACCGTAGAAATAAACAGTGGATGCGGCTGAAAGTCAAGGGCAGGGACTGACTTACTCAGCCCAGAAGAGGCAATGTAAGAGTGACTAACAGCCCAGCCGCAGTCCTGACGCCAGCGATTCCTAGCTGGGAGACCTGGCTAACAGTTCCTCAGTGCATCCATATGTACAGTCGAGATAATTACAGTTCCTCTCTCTTAGTGTTGTTGTGAAAATTATACATAAAGCACTAAAAACTGCCCAACTAATAAATACTCAATAGATGCTAGTATTTGGGAATAATTTGCAACATTAGTGCCCCAAGTAGGTACTCAGCAAATGCTTGTTTGATTGGTCTATCTATGGATCGATTGATCTTCTACTTACTGATTTGTAAGTGAATGCAAGAGTGTACGCAACACACTTGGGGAAGCCCGGTGAAAGGGAGACTGGTTCTATTTAGCCAGAATCAGAGGCAGCCTTACAGCGAAGGGAGTGTGCAGGCTGGGTGTTACAAGTTGGGCAGGAGTTTTCCAGTCAGTCAAGGGTGAAGGAAAGAATGGCCGCGGAGTAGCCTGTGCAAAGACACAGAGGTGTGAGAGCAACCGACCAAGTGGTTTCCCCCCAGGCACAAGCTCGGCAACTCTGTTACCAAAGCAGCCAAATCCCACAGAGGTCCGCTTTCCTCGGAGATTTTCCTCCGCCCACAACTGCGGATGCGCCTCCGCCCTGCCTAGCGTTTACAATGGGTGCCCCAGCAGGGAACGCAGCACCTAGTACATAGGATGTGTGCTGCAAATACTTATTGCTCATCGGCTTTGTACCTGCTGCTGTGTCAAGGGCATTGTGTGTATTCGTGGTCCAGTGGCTAAGATTCTGCTCTCCCAACGCAGGGACCCCCCAGTTCGATCCCTTGTCAGGAAACTAGATCCCACATGTTGCAACTAAGAGTTCACATGCCTCAGCAGAAGATCCTTCATGCTGCAACTAAAGATTCTGCATGCTGCAAAAGATTCTGCATGCTGCAACTAAAGATCCCTTTTGCTGCAACTTAAAAAAAACCCTGCATGCCTCAAACTGGAAGATCCCACACACTGCAACTAAGACCCCGCACAGTCAAACAAATAAATTAAAGCTATTTAAAATAACTATTTCAAATGAACAAAAACATCACTTAAAAAATCTTTACGTTGACTATCTCCCATTTTAAAGATGAGGAAACTGAGGTATGAAATAAACACATTGCTTGAACAAGGTCCAAGAGCTGGTAGGTAAAATGCAGGCATTTAAAACCAAAGAGTGTCTGCCCCCTCCCCTGCCCCCTCAGTTAAGCTTTAACCACTCCCTTACATATTTCTTTAGCATTTGGCAAATGGCATCTCTGGCTCCAGTTCTAAGAACAGGAGGAGGTTGGCTGAACTCTGGGATCTCTGCCTTTACTCTGGTGGGGAGCTGCCTCTGCTCAGCTCAACTCAATAAACAAGAGTCGCTCACTGCTCCACTGGGGCGGCCTTGCACTGGGGAGACCAGGTAAGCGGTAGAGCCAGGCTGCTTGCATTCCCATCCTGGCTCCGTGCTTCCTGGCAGTGTGGCCCTGGGCCTGCCATTGACCCTCTGTGGCCTTGGTTTCCTTTCCTCTACAATGGGGGATTAAGTGAGTTGGCTCATGTAAGTCTCTTGGAGCAGTGAGGGCACGTGGCGAGCCCTCAGTGTATGCTAGCTGTTCTTAGAGCGAACTATCATTATGGGCTTCCCTGGTGGCTCAGCTGGTAAGGAATCCGCCTGCAATCCGGGAGACCTGGGTTCGATCCCTGGGTTGGAAAGATCTCCTGGAGAAGGGAAAGGCTACCCACTCCAGTATTCTGGCCTGGAGAATTCCATGGGCTGTATAGTCCATGGGGTCGCCAAGAGTCAGACACGACTGAACGACTTTCACTTCACTTATCATTAGAGAGCCCCAGGTTCCATGTGGGCATCAGACAGCGGGGACACAGGTTGGAGTAACATGTGACCCTGCCCTGGAGGAGCTCAGGGGACAGGAACAACAGCTCAGAGAAGTGGAGGACCCACCTTTAGGAGTCCATGGCAGGCGCGTTTTTCTTTAAAGTTTTATTTATGTATGCATGCATTTGTTTTCAGTTGTGCTGGGCCTTCGCTGCTGCTTGGGCTTTTCTCTAGCTGCAGAGACCTGGGGCTGCTCTCCAGTTGCCGCAGCAGGCTTCTCCCTGTGGTGGCTTCTCGTGTTGCAGAGCACGGGCTTTCAGGTGCACAGCCTTCAGTAATGGCAACACGTGGGCCCAGTGGCTGTGGGTCCCGGGCTCCAGAGCAGAGGCTCAGTGGTTGTAGCTCCCGGGGTCTAGAGTGCGGGCCCAGTGGCTGTGGGTCCCAGGCTCCAGAGCACAGGCCCAGTGGTTGTCGGTCCCGGGCTCTAGAGCAGAGGCCCAGTGGTTGTGGCTTCTGGGCTCAGTTGCTTCACAACATGTGGGATCTTTCTAGATCAGGGTTCGAACCTGTGTCTCGTGCAATGACAGGTAGGTTCTTTTCCACTGAGAAGCCCTGGCAGGGGGATTTTACTTAACTTACAGGGATGTAACAGCGCACTTGGAGCAAGAGAGCAGCGCAGGAAGAAAAGTGTGGCTGATCAAGCTCACGGAGTTCAATCCAGGCAGAGAAGATAGCACCCCAGATAGAATGACCAACTATCCTGCAGTCGCAGGCCAACTAGGACATCTGGTCACCCTAGCTCCGAAGGAGACCGAAGCTGCGGCCAGAGGTAGGAGAAAAGCAGGACAGTGAGAGGGAGGTAGGTGACCAGCACTGAGGCTGTGAGTGCCCTGGATTTGGTGATGCACCCATCACCAGGGGACTAAATGAGAGCAGCCCCTGGGAAGCCAGGGCTGAAAGTTTGGTTGAAGCAAATTGAGAGTGAAAGTGTGGTATGGAGGTGAGAGGATAGACAACTGAAAATTTCTGAAACATTTGGTTGAGAAAGGGAATGAAATCTAAGACAGGAACATTTAAAAACGCTGACAACAAAGAACCCAGCAAAGAAGGAGAAAATAGAGATTCAGGACACAGTGCACTGATGGGTGTCAGATCACCAGGGGAAACAGGATGGGAGAGCCCAGCTGGGGAGACCGGCCTTTGGGAGCAGCTGGACCATCATCTCCATGGTGAGGGGAGAGGAGGAGAGTGGGGATACAGGGGCGTGGCTGGGAGAGGCAGAGACTCCCATCTGTAGGCTTCTGTCTCCCTTATGAAGATCAAGACACTCTGATATCTTGTGGAAAAGAGGATAGGGCTTGGGCAAGGGTGAGGCTGAAGGAGGAAGGGTGATCAGAGGGTTGAGGAGCAGGAAGGAGCGATAAAATAGCCGTTGTGGAAGGAGGGAGGGCAAGGAGGCTGGAGTGGAAGGCCAGCCTGCTGGCAGTGGGTCACCTGGTGCACGGGAGGGACTGTGGCTCCAGAGACCATCTGCCTGGCTGGGTGGGTTCCTTCAGGTGAGTTCAAAGCAGGAGCAGAGGAGGCGGGATGTGTGGGGTGGGTGGACCTAATCCACGCTCATGGCTCAGGGTGATGGAGGCAGAGGAGGCTGGAAGAGGACAGTATGTTGTGATGACATAGATGTGCCATGGGATCTGGGCTGGAGAAGAGGCACAGGAACTCAGCTAAGTGGGGGACAGAGATGCTAGAATCAATAGATTAGTTGAGAACTGCTCAGAGGGAGCAGACGGGGGCAAATGAACCTCAAAGACAGAGGGCTGTGGTTGGAGAACGCAAGGTTTGAATTCTTGTATTTCTGGTAACAAGTTATGACAGCTAATTTGGAGCAGAGGGGCATTGGTGACGAGGACGTCCAAGGTCAAGGAGGCCAAGGACTCGGTTGGGATGTCCGTGGGTGTGTCCAAGGGACCAGGGCAGCAGCAAGACATAGGTTGAGAAGGGAGCCCTCAGTGAGTGAAGAGCAAAGGAGCGGCTGGTGGACGATCGTGATGGGGGTGAGGTGTAACCTATTGGCCTGAACCCCAAAGGAGCGGGGCCGTGGGGAGCAAGGCAGCGCCACCTCCACTTCCTTTCTCTGAGGTGTGAGAGGAAACCCAGCCTCCCCTGGGGGGTGTGGGGGGAGGACACCCTCAAGGAAGGGCCAGCTCTGCCGGAGTGAGGGGCCCGGGGCTCTCTGGGTGTGAGGGAGTGTGCTGCTAATGGAGCGCTCGATCTGGAGGGCACCCCGAAAAGGCTCTGAAAGGACAGCTGGCACGCTGGGCCTGGGGAGAGACTGCACAGCCTACGGGGGTGAGGATTTGGAGGGAAGGGCCATCCTTCAGGGACGTGGTGCTTTGCCCTGAGCCCCTTAGGTGTCTTGTAGAAAGATGGACACCTGGGCCCAGAGGGATTCTACTGAGGCGCGGAGGTGGGACCAGAAGCTTCAAGGTGCTGGTGACGGTGGTGGTGGGTAGCTAAGCGGTGCTCCAGGGAGGAGGAGGAGGGACTCTTATGCCTCATCCTGGGCAGAGGGCTTGTGTCCCAGGGCTGGGTCTGCCAGGACCGGTCCCAGCTGTCTCTGAGAGGGTGCCACCCCCTTGTCAGCCTCTGACCCCTGGGTCAGGGGCCTGTCTCCTTGGGAACTGGGAGTTAGTAGCCAGCCTGAGCCAGCTGCCTGAAGGGGAGGAGGCCCCTGCAATGACCGGCTCTTTCACACCCCAAGGAAAAACAAGGCCCATCTGCAAAAACCCGGAGGTGTGAGCTGGGGGCTTGGCAAACAGGCTGTGAATGAGGAGGCTCCTCGTCAGCGCTCCCGCCGAGACGGTGTGGGAAGGCCGGCCAGCCTCCAGCCTGCAACCTGGCGCCCCTCCCTCCGTGGGGCCTCGAAGGGCCTCTGGAGAGCAGCGTGGAGCTGGGAGGGCCTCGGAAGCACCTGGAGGAGCAGGCAGCTTGGGATTCTCAGCAGAGGGCGGCCTGAGAATGAGCTCTGTGAGGGGTGCCGCAGACCCCCGCCACCCCTGAGCACCCTGGGGTGAGCGGTCCCCACTGGAGGCCTCAGTTTCCCTGGCCATCCAGCTTCGGGTGTCCAGGGCTTGGGATGCTCCCTCTGGCTGGTGAGGGTGTTCAGACCCTCCCAGTACAGGGCAGAAGGGCCCAGGCAGAGAGGGCCTAATGCCTGCCTGCTCTCTCCCGAGCAGCTCAAGTTCCATTCCTGAATATCAATGAGCTGGCCCAGGAATGTCTGCCACACAGCTGGCTACAGAGGGCGGGCGGGGTGGGAAGGGAGGAAAGGCCTGCCAGGCTCTCCCAGACCCACCTGCCCCGGCAGGCAGGGCAACCTGGGGCGGGACAGACCCTCCTGAGGCCCCAGTCACACCTTGAAGTCTCAAACAAACTCCTGGAGTCTGCTTTCCCACTCTGGGAAGAGGCTGAACTGAGATTCCACTGCTGTCGTCTTCGGCTCCAAACCTGTGATATTTACTTTCTGTTGCAGTAGGGGATGGAGGAACTGCAAATTTGGACAGCTCAGAGGCTGCTGAGCTGAGAGCTGCATTCGTTCATTTCTTTATCCTGCAAAGATATATGTGCCAGCCTGGTGTTGGGTGCTGAGGATTCGGCTGTGAGCAGGCTGGGGAGGTTTTCGGGACCAGAGAGGAAAAGAATCATCTGATGTGAAACAATGCTCCTTAGTCATCCCTGGCCCCAGTGGTTCATCTGAAAAGGCTGGTCAAGGCTGCGTTCCTCTGCAGTTCAGAAGACTCCTCCAAATTAGCAAGAGCGTTTATAAATGAATCATTTCTCAAGAAGGACCCCTGCAACTTGAGGAGAAATAAACCTCCAGAGAACTGGGACATCGGGGCTCTCAGATGTGCCAGTTCCTGGGACTGGTGCAAGGAGTTGGCAGGTTTCAAGGTTGTTGGACAAGGTTTCTGCAGCATGGAGCTCACAGCCAGGCTGTCAAGGAGCAAAGAGCAGGGAGGGGCTAGGTAGGAAAAGGGTCAGAGGGTGGGAACTGGGCACTGGAGGAGGAGCAAGTATTCTTCAAGGGATAAAGCAGAGAAGGGCCTTTTGGGTAGAGGAATGGCAGCTTTGAAGGCCTGGCAGGGCGCTATAGCACCACCGGAATGCAGGCAGGGCACCTGAGGTTGGAAGGAGGGCTTAAACTCAGAGGGGAGGTGGGTGTAGGCAAGTAAGGACACTCTGCTTGACTCGAGGAATAGTCCAGCCTTGTCCCCTGCCTAAGCAACCGTTCTAGATGTGTCTCCTTGTGTCTGGTGAACAAATTGGGGCTGCCCATGACGAAGGACGATGTCTTGAAGCTGTGACAACATGCCTGTGGCAGGGGGTCCGGGTGGCTGCTGGGTCACACCTGCTTGGGCACAAAGCTGCCACTGAAGCCCTCCCTACCCAGACAGGTTAGCCCCAGGATGAAGACTGAGTAACCTTGACACGTTTCTTCCCCTGTCTGTGCCTCAGGCTCTCTGCAGGCTCAGGAGTGCCCTTCAACATCGTCATTCTGATGTCCCAAAGCAGGTCGAGTTGGGTGGCCACATAGAAGGTTGCTGCAGAACTAATTTAATTAATTGTGGCTATCATTTCTGATCTCTGGCTCCTATGGGGGTTGGGGGTGGGGAGGGGAGGGAGATTGAGAGCCCTGAGGGCTGGTTGCAATGGTTTCACTGTGGGGCCAGCCCCTGGGAAAAGCCATGCAGCTTGAAGCTGGCACCTGGACATCCATGAGGTTTAGACCCTGAATATTCATTGGAAGGACTAATGCTGAAACTGAAGCTCCAATACTTTGGCCTCTTGATGCGGAGTGTCGACTCATTGGAAAAGATCCTGATGCTGGGAAAGACTGAAGGCAAAAGGAGAAGGGGGCAGCAGAGGATGAACTGATTAGATAGCATCATTGACTCAATGGACATGTGTTTGACGAAACTGAGGGTGATAGTGGAGGACAGAGGAGCCTGGCATGCTGCAGTCCATGGGGTCACAAAGCGTTGGACACGACTTAGTGACTGAACAACAACAACTAAGCCTGGGATAAGGAATAGACGCAGGCTGTGGACCTTGGTTCCTGTTATCCAGGGAGACCAAAATTCACATTTCGCTCTGGGATCCATTCATCCACCCACCTATGCATTTAGTGACTGAGCACAGACCCATTCCAACTGTGTGATCAACAATGGTCACTGAAGATGCTTAGAAAGCATGGCACCAGTGCTAGAAGGATCTCACTCTGGCAGTGGGGCCATTCCACTGAGCACCTCGGGAACTCCTTGCTTCCTGTGTGCACTCAGGGGAGCCACTTCAATCCCATGAGCCTCAGTTTCCTCCTCTATGTGGTGGGGTTTCACGATCCCCACCCACAGTGCCGTTGTGAGTTTCACAATGTGAAGGCTGGAGAACACCCGGCAGGGCACAAGGGACTCTGCGTGGGAGCTGTCCTTAGACTGACTGTGGCCTCCTGCCTGAGCCTCCAGCTAGCATGGTGGCAGGACCAGCCACCATGGGGACTAGAAGAAAGGGGGCAATGGGGTTAGGCTGAGCTGGCCATCTCCTAGCTGTGTGACAGCGGGTCGGCCCCTCAGCTTATAAATATCCTCATTAGTAAATCAGTGATAATCAGTCCTACCTTGCAGGATTGGGATGAAGAGGAAGAGTACATGAGGGGCAGTCTTCATGCATTAAGTTGGGGGCAAATAATGAATGCTAGCCTCCTTCCCGTTTCTCATCTCTGATGGGCTGGGCTCTGGGGGTTATCAGGAGGCGTCTCCAGTGGGGCTGGGAGTCCCTGAAAAGCTCCTGGGAAATCCCTGAGTGGCACAGTCAGGATGGAGGAATGGGTAGAACAGACCAGATTCTGGTTCTCACGGAGCCCCTTGGCTGGGGGTGAGAGAGGGGTGAACAATACCAAATATACAGAGCAAGCTGTGGGAATTGATCTGAGGGAAATCTCCGGGAAGATGTGCTGGTAGTTCAAGCGGCTGCTTGAGATGGAGAAGTCAGGGAAAGCCTCTCAGAGGAGGAGGCCTTTGAGTGGCGACTAGAAGGGCAAGGAGGAACCAGCTGTTCGAAAGTTGGATAAAGAGGCTAGAGCAAGTGCCAAAGCTCTGGGGTTGCAAAGATTTTGGAGGTTTGAGAATGCAAAGGAGGCCACACTCGTGGAGAGGGGTGGAGGGTTCATGCATAAAGGGAAGAGGGTAAGATACTCAGCTGGAAAGTCAGATCCAGGCCAGATCAGACGGCAGAAAAGTTTATGGAGATGGTGATGACTCATATTTCCCAACTGAGGAAACTGAGGACTCAGAAAGGTTAACCCACCTGCCTAAATGCAAGTTGGCAAGAGAGGGCGCCCAGGTGGGTCTGCAGCGTCAGACCCCATTGAGAGCAGGGGGAAGAGCCCTCGGGAGCTCTGAGGTCCCCCCAGCCCCGCCCTCGCCCTCTCCAGGGGTGAGGAGGGAGGGGCCGGCCCAGCAGAGAGAACGCCGTGTCTGCGGGAGAGAGTCCGAAGAGGCAACAGCCTAAACACACGGCAGACCCCGGCTAGCCCCGGCTGCCAGCACAACTGCTTGTGCGCCTGCCAAGGAGCCAGATGCCGCTTCTGGAAAAAATATCTTCCTGGCTTGGCACTCCCTGGCCGGCCTGCCTGCCATGCGAGGGGCGGAGGGGCTGCCGAGTGTGGGCCGCTCAGCACCCCAGAACGGCACTGCTGTGCCTTTGAAGCCAGGGCAGGAACAGGGAGGGGAGGGGGCGCGGAGGATGCAAGCAAAATATTTTCGCTAAAAATATTCTGGTCCAGGAGAAGATCTTTTTTCTTTTTTTCCCCTACTCTTGCTGGAAAACCAAAGTCTTATTAAAACAACACCAGAATATTTCATGTTGATATCAATTAGGCGAAGGAGAAGGAATCTTGAATTTTCCTCCCAGCCAGTTTCACATAAAAGGAATATTCTCCCAGAGGCCAAAGGATGAAGGTTTTTAGTTTTTTTTTTTCTGCAAAAAAATTCCTGCAATGTGGATGGAAAGTTCCTCACGTCTGAGTGCTCCCTGAGAAGTTGGGGCTCTGGGTCCTGAGGCTGGGTTCTCCCCTATGTCAGGTGGGACAGGGCAGGTGGCTGGCCCCTTAAGAACCTGTCAGGGAGGGACGCAGCCAGGACTACCCTGCATCGAGGCAGACCTGTAGCCTACCAAGCCTGCCCAGTTGGACTACGGAGCTAAGATGGGCAGATATGGACAGAGCGCTTGGCCTCTGCCTCTGGCATCTCTCAGCTAAGCGTCTCAGGCAGCGTCAAGACAGGGAGTCCACTCGGAGGTGCCAGGTCTGGCCTGGCCCCTCTCCTTGGCTGAGGCCTTTCCTAACCATGATGGCAGCACCATTTCTGCACACCTCTTATGTGTCAGGCACTGTAAAATATGTATCAATACAGTACCTCCTTTAGTCCTCACAATGAATACAAGAGGGCCGGGGATTACGCTATCCCCAGCGCCCCTCAGAAAACTGGGCTTGGTGTCACTTGCAGTGACAAGATTGGAAGCCAGATCCTTCCAACCCTACAGTCCGCGCTCTGTCCTCTGTCACAACCTGTCTCTTGATGGTTCATTGGCTTCCGTCCCCTTGGCATCCCCAGATTTGTTCTTCCATCGAGTATTTGATAAGGAAGTGAGGCTCTCCTGTGTTTGGTGTTATCGCAGTCTTCCAACTCCAAATCAGAAGTCTAGGAAGCAGCCCGTCAGCCATATTTTCTCCTCTTCTCAACTCTCTGAATTTCCCTTCAGTTCAGTTGAGTTGCTCAGTTCTGTCTGACTCTTTGCGACCCCATGAACTGCAACATGCCAGGCCTCCCTGTCCATCACCAACTCCTGGAGCCCACCCAAACTCATGTCCACCGAGTAGGTGATGCCATCCAGCCATCTCATCCTCTGTCGTCCCCTTCTCCTCCTGCCCTCAATCTTTCCCAGCATCAGGGTCTTTTCAAATGAGTCAGCTCTTCGCATCAGGTGTCCAAAGAATTTATTCCTTTATTTAATCATCCATTTATCTATCTATCCATCCACCCACATTCTACTCTTCCACCCATCCACCCATCCATTCATCCTTCTATGCATATATTTATCCACCCATCCATCCCATGTTTGTTAAGTGCCAGGCACTGGAGATATAGAAATGATTATAACAGAGCTCCTGCTCAAGTCCCATTCAGATTTATCAAATATTGGAGGTGGAATATAACTTTAGAAAGTATCTAATCCCATCTTCTCTGTAATTCAGATAGGAAGGAATATCTTTATTTTATAGATGAGGAAGACGCAGTCCAGGGAAAACAATGAGACTTGCTAGGAAGTTGTGCTTTGCAGCAGAAGCTGGAGAACCTTGAAGACAAAACAGACTTGAGTTCTAGTCCTCTTTGCCCTGCTAGAACTTGATTTTGTGCAAGTAACTGAAACTCTGAGTGCAGAGGAGAGCAGTAAGTGAGGTCAGAGAGGGCTCCAGGTTATGCAAGATTTTGTAGGCCATTGTTAAGAACTCTAGCATCTACTGCAAGGAAGAGGGCGTCATTGCAGGGTTTTGACCAAGGTAGAGACACAATTAATTTCAGTTTTAAAAGGATTTCTGTGACTCTTGTGTACAGAATACCCTGGCAAGAGGTAAGAGTCCAAGCAGGGTGATGACAAGCTAGGAAGCTATTGTAATAATCTAGGCAAGAGAGAATCGATGGCATTGTGGCTTATGGCTGAACAGCTGGAAGGATGGAGTTGCCATCACTTGAGAGGTGACAGGTGGAGTCACTTGGGGGGAGATCAGGAATTCATGCTGAGTCTGAGATGTGCACTAGTTATCTAAGTGTCAATGTTGAATAGGCAGTTAGGTATGCCTCTGGGTCAGGAGCAGGTCTGGGTAGAGGTATAGATCTGGGAGTCACTGGTGTATGAATGAAGTTTACAGCCTTGAGATTGGAAAGATCACAAAGCAAAGAGAAGAGAAAGAGAAGAGAAAAGGACCAAGGACTAAGCCTTGGGGCCTCCATCACTAAGAGATTTTATTAGTACATAGTGAGCTTGCAGGATACAGATGGGAAGAAAACGTGGTTATTAGGCCTCGCAGAGTGTGCATTCTAAAGAGGGCAACAGACACAGAAGGAACCAGCAGGTCCACTCAATTTGGTTTAGGAAAGGTCAGCCCAAGGTTTGTGACAGCCTAGAGGCAGTGCCTCATCCAGCCCATGGAACACCCACAAACCTGGCCTGTTCTCATTCCACTCTGATGGGTGTTGCCTGGGCCTGAGTGATTACTAGACCCCCTGAACTTATTCTGTTCCACAAAAGGGGGGAGGAGAAGTTGTGGGTGGCCCAAACCCAGGGATTGAAAATGCAAGTCATTCTCTCCATAGTCCAATAGATAAGTACTAACCTCCTTGTTTTAAAGATGAGAAAACTGAAGCTCAGAAAGAGAAAACCCATGGGCCCCAGGCCTAACTTTAGAGATCATGCACTTAACACAGAGATGGATGCTGAGGAAGGGGCTCAGAACCTTCACACTATGGTCTGGGTCTCTCTCCTGAGAGGGTGCCCCCAGGCCTGCCAGGATGCAAAGGCAGGTACTCTCAGGGGCCAGGCAGGGGACATCTATGAGGAATGTGGGCTGGGGCGGGGTGTGGTGACCACAAGCCTGGACTGAGGGGCAGCCACTCCTCAGCTCAGCCAGTTGTGGTCCCATGGAAAGGTGGGTCCAGGGTTGCCAGATCTGATTTCTAACCAGAAGCCGGAAACCTCGTCTTTTATGTGAAATTTCCTACTTTTTAAAGCAGCCTTGGGTCCAAGCAAAACATGTCTGCCTGCTGAGTTGACCTCATGGGCCACTGGCTTCAAGCTTTGGCCTTTCTGACTGGGTGGCTGAAAAGTAAGGGCTTTAGGACCACAAGGGCCTGGGTTGAAATCTCCAAACCCCCCCTTACTGGCTGTGTGATCTTGAGCAAGACAGTTCACCTCTCTGGCTTTTCATTTCCTCCTCTATCAGTCATCGCTGAGTCGGGTTGTGGGGGGGTCCCGGGAGACACTGTGTACAGGGTGCCTAGGCCATTACTGGGCCCTCACAGATGCTCCATGAAAGGTGGTGAGGAGATGGTCTATCTGTGTATGCTGCGGGTGGGGGTTGGGTGAGATGTTATTGCCTGTCTTGGCTTTACTCGGTAGCCCCCGAGTGCTGGAGAGCCCGTGTGCCCCACACTTGCCCTGAAGGATGCCTTTCCCTTCCTGATTCCTCCTGCAGGCAGTCCCCATGGGCCACTTATGCCAGCCCTGGGTAGCAGTGGCCTTCAGCCCCCAGCCTTCCCCCCGGGGCCCAGCTTCTCCCTCCCTCTGCTGCACAGGAGAGCCGTGGGGACGTCTGGATTCCTGAGGGGATGTTTTCCACATTTCTGGAAACCCACTGCGGTTTGGTTTGCTGTGGTAAAGGCCTTGGCAGGGGCTCAGCCCAGTGGAACGGCTGGTGGCTGGGAGGGGCCCGAATGGAGGAGACATTCATTGAGCTCCCACTGTGTACCAGGCCCCAGGGAGTCACAGATGCTTAAAACAGTCCCTGCCCTCCAAGAATCTCATTATCTTATTATGGATACAAACTCGAAACAGGAGAAGCTCAAAACAGACCTTCAGCCCAAGTGCTTGTCACTCAAGCCAGGAGCCTGCCGCCCCGCCCCCTTCTCGGCCCCGCCCCTCTCTCTCCACCTGGCTACCAGTTTGGGTCGCCATTTTCCCTTCCCTGGTTGATGGCCACCGTCTCCTCCCGGACTCCCTCCCTTCCGTTCTTCTGCGCAGGGCCTGCTGAAAAGGCTTTCTAAAACACAAATCTGCTCCTGCAGCTTCCCTGCCGAAAGCCCTCGTGATCTCACGATGACGTCCAAATGTCCCATGCTGGCTCAGAGGCCTTTTGGCCTCTGCTCTTGCAGCCCTCAACAACTTCATCTCATAGTTTCTCTCCACCGGAGTGTGTCCTCTATGCTGGAAATCTTTAAGTTAACTGTGTGCCCTCTGCTTTCTCTCAGCTCTGGGCCTTTGCACACCTGGTTCTCCCTTCCTAGAATACGTCTCCACCGTCCCAGTCACCAAGTGAACTCCTAGTTATTCCTCAGGGCTCAGTTTAAATGCCAGTTCCTCCAGGAAGTCTTCCACACCCACTCCCATCTGCTGGATTAGGTGTCCTCATTCTGTATCGCCAGTGTTTAGTTTACAGTGTGGCTCAGATGATAAAGAATTGGCTTGCAGTGTTGAAGACCTGAGTTGGATCTCTAGATCAGGAAGATCCCCTGGGAGAAGGAAATGGCAATCCAATCCAGTATTCTTGCTTGGAGAATCCCATGGACAAAGGAGCCTGGCAGGCTACAGTCCATGGGATCTCAAAGAGTCCAACACAACTGAGCAACTAACACTTTCACTTTCATTCCTAATCCTAAAGCTAATTCGGATCCTAATACTGAAGCCAATACTAACATTTAAAACAGACTAAGACTAATAGCAGCAGTTAGAACTGGATGTGGAACAGCAGACTGGTTCCAAATTGGGAACGGAGTATGTTAAGGCTGTATATTGTCATCCTGTTTATTTAGCTTATATGCAAGTACATCATGTGACATGCCGGGCTGGATGAAGCACAAGCTGGAATCAAGATTGCCGGGAGAAATATCAATAACCTCATACGCAGATGACACCACCTTTATGACAGAAAGTGAAGAACTAAAGAGCCTCTTGATGAAAGTGGATAAGGAGAGTGAAAAAGCTGGCTTAAAACTCAACATTCAGAAAATGAAGATCATGGCATCCGGTCCCATCACTTCATGGGAAATAGATGAGGAAACAATGGAAACAGTGAGAGACTTTATTTTGGGGGGCTCCAAAATCACTGCAGATGGTGACTGCAGCCATGAAATTGAAAGACACTCATTCCTTGGAAGAAAAGCTATGACCAACCTAGACAGCATATTAAAAAGCAAAGACATTACTTTGCCATCAAAGGTCCATCTTGTCAAGGCTATGGTTTTTCCAGTAGTCATGTATGGATGTGAGAGTTGGATCATAAAGAAAGCTGAGCACCAAAGAATTGATGCTTTTGAACTGTTGGAGAAGACTCTTGAGAGTCCCTTGGACTGCAAGGAGATCCAACCAGTCCATCCTAAAGGAGAGAAGTCCTTTTTTTAAAAAAAAAATTAATTTATTTATTTTAATTGGAGGCTAATTACATTACAATATTGTAGTGGTTTTTGCCATACATTGACATGAATCAGCAGGGGTGTACTTGTGTTCCCCATCCTGGACCCCCTCCCATCCGTCCCCCCAATCCTATCCCTCAGTGTCATCCCAGTGAACCAGCCTTGAGCACTGTGCCTCATCGAACCTGGGCTGGCAATCTATTTAACATATGGTAATATACATGTTTCAATGCTATTTTCTCAAATCATCCCACCCTCGCCTTCTCCCATAGAGTCCGAAAGACTGTTCTTTACATCTGTGTCTCTTTTGCTATCTCACATATAGGGTCATTGTTACCATCTTTCTAAATTCCATATATATGCATTAGTATACTGTATTGGTGTTTTTCTTTCTGATTTACTTCACTCTGTATAATAGGCTCCAGTTTCATCCCCCTCATTAGAACTGATTCAGATGCATTCTTTTTAATGGCTGAGTAATATTCCATTGTGTATATGTACCACAGCATTCTTATCCATTCATCTGCCAATGGACATCTAGGTTGCTTCCATGTCCTGGCTATTGTAAACAGTGTGGCAATGGACATTGGGGTACACGTGTCTCTTTCAATTCTAGTTTCCTCAGTGTGTATGCCCAGCAGTGGGATTGCTGGGTTGTATGGCAGTTCTATTTCCAGTTTTTTAAGGAAAGGAGATTAGTCCCAAGTGTTCATTGGAAGGACTGAGGTTGAAGCTGAAACTCCAACACTTTGGCCACCTGATGCGAAAAGCTGGCCCATTGGAAAAGACCCTGATGCTGGGAAGGATTGAGGCAGGAGAAAGGGATGATAGAGGATGAGATGGTTGGATGGCATCACCAACTCAATGGAGATGAGTTTGAGTAAACTCTGGGAGTTGGTGACGGACAGGGATGCCTGGCATGCTGCAGTCCATGGGGTTGCAAAGAGTCAGACACGACTAAGTGACTGAACTGAACTGAACTGATTGTCCTTATTAATAAGGTTTTTATAAATATTATTGTAAATGTTTATAGTACTATTTTAAGTAAATATGTTGTCAATTACCTAATCATCCCAATATTCTTGAAGGTTTAAGTTGTTTCAACTTTTAAACTATTGTAAATAAATCAAAGTTAGAAATTTAAGGATTGTTCTTCTAAGATAGATGCTCAGAAATAGAATTACTAGGACAAAGCTCTTGAAACTTCTGTTATATATTGTTGAATGAATGAACGTGTTAGTTGCTCAGTCGTGTCTGACTCTGCAATCCCATGGACTATAGCCTGTCAGGCTCCTCTGTCCAGGGGATTCTCCAAGCAAGAATACTGGAGTGGGTTGCCATTCCTTTCTCCAGGGGATCTCCCTATCCAGGGATTGAACCCAGGTCTCCTGTATTGCAGGCAGATTCTTTACTGTCTCAGCCACCAGGGAAGCCCAAATCTCATGTATATATTCTATATATGCATATATATGTACATACATATATGTGTATATATATATAAATATAAAAATTCACAGTTCCACATCTAGTTATTGAGGACATACTATTACTCATGCTCATCAGCATGGGATCTTATATACTTTTAACCTTTAAAACTGTTGTTAGTTTGACAACAGAGAATAGACATCTTCTTGCTTTAATTTGCCTTTGTTTGATTTCCAGTGAAGTGGAATTCCCATTCTTGTTTATTTTTAAATAAATTAAATACAAACTTTTTAGCTATTTGTCACTTTGGGTTGAATGTTTTTTTCAAAGTCTGAGGCTTGTCTTTGTTTTTTTTTTTGCATGTAGTTATGTTACATTTGCCTTGCCTGCTGTTATCTCCTCAAATGCATTTAAGCATACACTGCCCTTGCCTTCCAGAGACTGGGTGAGGCTCCCTTCCTTGCCAAGGGTGAATGTCTACACTAAATATTCAAAGCCAATTGATTTGTGGTTTGCGCACAGTGACCGAGGCTGGTTATGACCTTTGCCAGAACCTTCCACAGCTCTTGCCATCTCCCTTACTCTGACTTCCTGCTTCTGACCTAGGTGCTTATCTATGATAAAACCTTTTGACAAATGCCACAGCCCATCAGAGTCATTACTTCACAAAAGGTTCTTTTGAGTGTCTAATTTAGGGATTTTCCTTCAGTGTTGACCATTGAGTTTTCACAAGTGATCGTCATAGATATGGACGTCACTTCCCCTTTCAGGAACTATGCTTAGCACATTAGGGAAAGCTCCAGCTGCTGACTTTTGCGCTTGGGAAACATAAATATCCTCTCTTCCTTCCCTTTCTCCTCTCCTCCCTCCTCCTGTCCTTCCTTTGGTGAATCTCGACAGCCTCCCAGGGTGCAGAGCTGACTTCTGCTCAAGTGATAACAGGCAAAATGATTCCCAAATCAGGCACTCTATGTATGGAGCCCAGGCAGGGTAGCCTGAAATCCACAACCGCAACAGAAATCACCTCCCAGTTCTCGCCTGATCAGTTCTCTAGGTATCACCTGTCGGTCTGCAGTGATCGGGACTTTAGTGCCCTATTATGGGACATAGGTGGGTCACCGCCTTTTCGAGTTAAAAGACCTGCTCCTTAAACCTGGTTCTCCTGATGGGGTGGTTCTTTACATGGCAGTTCCACCCAGGATGCAATTTTGGGGCTCTTAGTCTTAGTTTTAATGAAAGTAGAGTTGATTTATAACATTATATTAGTTTCAGGTGTACAGCATTGTGATTTAGTATTTTTACAGATTAAATTCCATTAAAAGTTATTACTAGATAATGGCTGTAACTCCCCATTCTATACAATATATCCTTGTTGCTTATCTGTTTTATACATTGCAGTTTGTATCACTTAATCCCATTGGGATTTCTTAGTCTTTATATTCTTTCTAATGCTTTCTAAAATTCGACTCAGCCTAAATGCTAGGTGATCTTACAGTTTATTTCATCCAATCATATGAAACAGAAGACAACTGGCTGATTTCAGTTTATCAAAATAGCAATGTCACATGGTTCATTTTAATATTTTCAGAAATTATATAAGGGATATAGAAACATCATAAGAAAATTGGAAAACATAAAGGAAATATACAAATACTATCACTGGTAATATTTTGTTGCATAATCTTCCAATTGCTTCCATATGGTACATGCACATATAAGTACACCTCCATATAGAGATTTAGTAGAAATAGAACCTAACTACCTATATGAAACGTTTTAATCTAATTAACAATGTATTATGAGCAACTTCCCATGTCAATAAAGCACTTCTTTATTATTTTTAGTTGCTGATGTTCAGTTGCTCAGTCCTGTCTGACTCTTTGCAACCCCATGGGCTGCAGCATACCAGGCTTCCTGGGCTTCAGCAGCACATATACTAAAATTGGAACAATACCGAGAAGATTAGCATGACCCCTGCACAAGGATGACATGCAAATTATTTTTAGTAGCTTTATCATTTTCCATTGCGTGGTTGTACCATAATTAAACATAGCCAGTAATGCCAAGGATGAGGGTAGGGCTGGAGAAGGTTGGAGTAGGAGGTCCAAGGTGGTATGAAGTTACTGACACCAAGGCTGAAAAGACTTCTTAAAAAAATATTTACTGTTTGGTTGTGCTGGGTCTTCACTCTGAGCGTGGGCTTTCTCTAGTTGCAGCAAGCAACTGTGATATGTGGGCCTCTCATGCGGTGGCTGCTCTTGTTGCAGAGCGCAGCGTCCAAGGCATGTGGGCTTCAGCTGGAAAAACTTTTGAGATGCTTTATATTGTGAGAGGTCCTGGAAGGATTTGGATGGATGAGAAAGAACCTCTGGCTCTGGAAAGGGAACCATTGGAAGGCTTATAAGAGGTTGGAAGTCATAGTCGTTTGCTCATTCACTCAATAAATATTTATTGAACTTCTAAATTGTGCCAGACATTCTGATGGTGATACCGCAGTGAACAAGATAGACTCTTGAATTGCCTGACTTTCAAGGAGTTAGTGAGGAGCCCCATGCTACAACTAGCAAGTAGCCACCCACTCATGGCAACTAGACAGGAGCCACCCTGCACATCACTGGTAGAGAGGAGTTGCCCCAACACAACTTGAGAGGAACCCCAAGTCCTCTGCTGAAACTCGAGAGGAACCTCAAATCTCCGGCTGCAACTCACTGTATTGTAGGCTAGGGGAGGGGGAAGATCACAAATAAATAAAATCATCTCACATTGAGAAAAGTACTAGGAAGGAAAATGAATAAGGCAGTGTGGTGAAATGTACAGAGGTGCTAGAAGTGGGAGTGTGAATCTTGGACAAGGTGAGCAGGTCCAGCATCTCTGAGAAGGAGATATTTGACCTGTGATCAGAATGAATAATGTGAGGAAAGTTCTAGGCAGAAGAACCAGCAAGTGCAATGGCCAGGTGGAGTCGGTAAACACAATAGATGACTGGAAACATTTCACTCATTCACATGTTCACTTAGCTTGGATTGAGTTCCTCCTCTATTGTAGATAAGAATGTGGAAATCAGTTACTGCTCCTCCCTCAAGGGAGAGAGTCATCCATTCACTTCATTTATTTACTCATTCATTCACTGATTAAAACACTTTCTGAGTACCTATCATGGGCTAGACCTTAGACAATAAAAAGAAAACAAAGATGAGTAAGAATTAGTTCTTCTCTGGAATTAGGTTTTTTGTGTGTGTGTGTGTGGGCAAAAGCAAGGATGGGAAGAAGGTTCAACCAGAGAGAAGAGGTAGCCAGCTCAGGGCCCCATGTCTGGCAAGTGTCAGCGATGGACTAGAAGGAGAAGGAGACGTCTTGATTTCTAACCAGAGTTTTGTCCGCTGTGTTTCCTGTGACCCTCTACTTTCCTACACAAGTCCTTTGTCAACTCAAAGTTTATGCATGCAGCTTCCCCCAATCCACACCTGGAAAAAGCATTCCATTTATATCACTGCAGGCCTTAGGATTAAGTCTGTAAGTGTTCTGCTCACAGTTCTCTCATGTTCACTGCATGTCATAAAAACGTCTCAGCACAAACGGAACCATTGCTTTTAACAGCTGGATGTTAATGACTGAACTTGCCAGCAGAGCTGTGTCTTAATACCCTCCAAATAACAAACTGGAAGTCCTTGTTGGATTGGTTGCCTGTGTGATAGGGCCGGTGGTCGGTGAGCATGAGGTACCATCCACACTTGGGGTGATCATGGACAGCCAGCATGAAGTGCAGTTGGCCAATGGAAGGTTCGGGAATGTGAATAACAATAACTTCAGGACATGTATCCTCACCTGCTATCATCTGACTATGGAAAGACCCAAATTTAAATCATACTTCTGCCTCTTGTTGGACTTCTCTGGTGGCTCAGACGGTTACGCGTCTGTCTACAATGTGGGAGACCCGGGTTCAATCCCTAGGTCAGGAAGATTCCCTGGAGAAAGGAATGGCAATCCACTCCAGTACTATTGCCTGGAAAATCCTATCGACAGAGGAGCCTGGTAGGCTACAGTCCGTGGGGTCGCAAAGAGTCAGGCACAACTGAGGGACCTCACTTTCTTTCTTTTCTTTCTTTCACTTTCTGCCTCTTGTAACCTGGGTGACCTTGGGCATTTTGCTTAACCTCTTGGAACTGCTGTTTCATCATTTGTAAAATAAAGTGAAAGTGAAAGTCACTCAGTTGTGTCTGACTCTTTGTGACCCCATGGACTACACAGTCCGTGGAGTCCTCCAGACCAGAGTACTGGAGTGGGTAGCTGTTCCCCTCTCCAGGGGATCTTCCTAACCCAGGGATCGAACCCAGGTCTCCTGTATTGCAGGCGGATTCTTTACCAGCTGAGCCACAAGGGAAGCCCAAGAATACTGGAGTGTGTAGCCTATCCCTTCTCCAGCGGATCTTCTTGACCCAGGAATTGAGCCAGGGTCTCCTGCATTACAGGCAGACTCTTTACCAACTGAGCTATCAGGGGAGCCCATTTGTGAAATAGACATGTGGCAAATAGGCGAAAAGCTCCACTGCTTTGGCCACGTGATGCAAATAGCCGACTCGTTGGAAAAGACCCCGATGCTGGGAAAGATTGACTGCCAAAGGGTAAGAGGGTGGCAGAGGATGAGATGGTTGGATAGCATCACCAATTCATTGGACACGAACTTGGGCAAACTCTGGGAGATGAGGAGGCACAGGGAAGCCTGGCATGCTGCAATTCATGGGGTTGAGAAGAGTCAGACATGACTTAGAGACCGAACAATAAAACACTGCTAATAACCCACCACAGAGCTATTCACCCATTTTCCTTGCTATCAGAGAATTCACCCATGTGGCAATGTGCTTACCATGTGGATGCAACATATTTGATCTAAGCTAGTGATTGGCTGGGGAGAGGGCATGTGACCAAGTCTGACCAATAGGAAATCTGATTGGAGACTTATGCGAAACATCTTCCTTCCCTTTCTTTCCTGCTTTGAATTCCTTTGTGCAAAGGTGTGCTAACTGTAGCTGAAGTGACCATTTTGCAACCATGATATGATGAGCCTATAAATAAAAGCCCATGCACTGGGGATAATCAGGGGAAGGATAGAAAGTTCCTTGATGATGATACTGAACTATTGCATTTGGGACTCATTGTTACAGAAGGTAATTAAGTCAACGTTAATCTTCAGGTACTCTGTTACTCGCACCTGAAGCATCCCTAACTGACACACGAGATAATGAGAGCTATTTTCCAGAGTTCCTACAGGAATTAAATGACATATTGTATGTACTGCTCTTGGCATAGTGTCACCATTTTCTTCCCAGATCCTCATTATATACAGTGTGATCTCTTATGCAAGCCTTGAGAAAGCCACCTTGGAAGACAGTGACCTTTTGGTAGTGTCATTTGTGGACAATTGATGGCCTAAATGGCAACCCACTCCAGTGTTCTTGCCTGGAGAATCCCAGGGACGGGGGAGCCTGGTGGGCTGCCGTCTATGGGGTTGCACGGAGTCAGACACGACTGAAGCAACTTAGCAGCAGCAGCAGCAGCAGCAGAAATACTCAGAGGGGAAAAATACAGTAAAATACAATTCAGAATAACTGTCCATGTGTGTCGCCTTTAGACCTGTCAGAACCCACCTCTTGGCACATTTATGAAACAGATGTGTAATTCAGAGGGGTTCTTTTAATAGAGGCATCTGCAGCTGTGAGGCACACTCAAGTAGGTGTCATCATTCATTCTAACGTCCAGTGCATCCAAGGGGGTTTGGTGGGTTACTCACTAAGTCGTGTCTGACTCTTTTGTGACCCCATGGGCTGTAGCCCATCAGGCTCCTCCCTCCGTGATAGGCTCATCTGTCCATTCCCAGGAGGAATGCTGGAGTGGGTTGCCATTTCCTTATCCAGGGGGTCTTCTCAACCCAGGGATCAAACCTGTGCCTCCTGCTTGGCAAGTGGACTCTTTACCACTAAGCTGCCTGGGAAGCCCTCCAAGGGGGTTGTGTGTGTGTGTGTGTGTGTGTGTGTGGTCAGTCATGTCCGACTTTTGTGACCCCACCAGGCTCCTCTGTCCATAAAATTTTCCAGGCAATAATACTGGAGTGCGTTGCCATTTCCTACTTCAGGGGATCTTCCTGACCCAGGGATCAAACTCTCATCTCTTGTGCCTCCTGCATTGGCAGGTGGATTCTTTACCACTGGGCTTCCCAGGTCCTGCTAGTGGTAAAGAACCTGCCTGCCAATGCAGGAGGGGGTAAGAGACACAGTTTTGATCCCTGGGTGGGGAAGATCCCCTGGAGGAGGGCATGGAAACCCACTCCAGACTTCTTCCTTGGAGAATCCCATGGACAGAGAAACCTGGAAGGCTACGGTCCATAGGGTTGCAAAAAGTCAGACGTGACTGGAGTGACTTAGCATGCACACACACACACCTGGGAAGCTCCCAAGGGGTTAGTCTGAGTCAGTTAATATGACGTCGCCCACCTAGGTTCAGGAGTGGCCATGCAGAGCAATTCTGCCTTATTAGATGAGAGATGAAGCTGCTGGAGGCTCTCCAGAAGAGTTTCCTCTCTTTTAAGAGAAAGCCACAGAAAATGAGGGTCTCCTACTTTTCCCTGATGCTGCGGTGTGGGTTTGAGACATCTGGAAACACTGTGGCTGTGTTACTACCCAGCTGAGGATGAAACCAACACTGGAGACCCAGAGGATGACTGGAAGGAGTCCACTCTGATGACAACCCTGAACTGCTAAGCTAGTCAGTTCTGGAAACTGCCCTGCACCTGGACTTTTCATGAGCTAAACATGAGCTAAATATTTACTTATGGTTTATGAGTTGAGGTTTTGGGGTTTTGTTGCTGAAAGCATCTTGCCTGATACTCTGAGTTTAAGAGATTTTAGTTTACACAAAGAAAACCCATATGTATGCCCAATTTTACAGAACCAAGCTCTTGCAGGAAGTGAGGAAGGTTGTGCTACATTGATCGTTATGGACTGGCGAAGAGGCATCCCTGTGCCCCTGCTAGCAAGAGAGTTCAGCTCTGCTGAAGCCGCAGACTGGTAAGGGAATTGAGGTATTAGCCAGGGCTCTCCAGAAAAACAAGAGGTAGAGAAAGAGAGATGCATTTTATGGAACTGGCTCACACAATTGTAGAGATTGGCAAGTTGAAAATTTGCAGTGGTCTGGCAAACTGCACACCAAGGGACAAGCTGACATTATAGTTCAACTCCAAAGGCTATCAGTTAGGCTTAAGTCCCAGAAGACAGCCAGTGTTTCAGTTCAGATATGAAGGCCATTTGCTGTAGAATTCCTTGTAGCTCAGAGGAAGTCAGTCTTTTGGTTTTATTCAGGTCTTCAACGGATTGGATAAGGCCCACCCACATTGCAGAAGTCAATCTGCTTTGCTCAGAGTTCACTGACTTAAACTGTTAAATTCATTCCGAGACATCCCATGGGACTTCTCTGGTGGTTCAGTGATTAAGAATCCACCTTCTAGTGCAGGTAATGTGGGTTCAGTCCCTGGTGGGGAGCTAGGATCCCGCATGCCACATGGCAACTAAGCCTGTGCAGCACAACTAGAGAGGCCAGGTGCCGCAGCTGGAGGAGCCTGGGCACCATGACCAGAAGCTCACACGCCACAGCTGAGATCTGTTGGAGCCAAGTACACAAAGAAATATTTAAAAAGACAAACACAGAAACATCCTCATAGGTGTATCCAGAGAAATGTTTGACTACCTATCTTGGTACTGGGACCAAACCAAGTTGACACATGAAATTAACCATCACATCTACTATAATAACAATAATGAACTTGATAGGCACTCAGCAGATAGATGCTCAGAAATGCACGTGGTCTCATGGCTCTCCCTTGACCAACAGTCTATAACAGCTGCCCCCACTCCAGCCTTCCCCTACTTCCAGCAGTCTTTGGTCTGATTACACCCCTGTTTAAAACTTTCAGTGTCTTCCATCTACAAACAGAATGGAGATCAGGCCTCTGAACCCGAAATTTGTGGCCCTTCGTGAATAAGAGTCAGTGTGCCGTTCTGCTTCTTTCCACATGCAGGTCTGGCTGCCCTTCCTCTAAAATGCCCCCCTATTTCCCTGCCTCATTCTGCCCCCTCTGTTCGTATTGTCTCCTTCCTTGGGAGCAGTGGATCTCAGTGCTGAGTGCAATCAAATTCCCAGGGAGCTTAAAAAACTACAGATTCCTCAGGCCATACCCCGATCAATTGAATCAGACTCTCTTGGAGTGAGGCGCTGAGTCTGTATTTTAAAAGTGTCCTGGGGTGATCCCAGTGAACTCTGCTCTATAGTGTCTTCTTCCCTTACTGGGGAAATACTGTCATTACTGATGGACCCCTCAGAAGCCCTTCCTTTAGACTGTCTTCCCTCTAAGCCCCTGTGACTCCCTGAACTGCCCTTAGAGGCCTCAATTCACTCTGCGTTGTGTCTTGTATCCTCAGAGGCCATAAAACCCAGTGTCCACCTTGATTCTCCTATGTGACTTGCTGCATGCCAGACTTGGTCCCACTCCCTGCCACTGTGCACTCTGAGCCCTGCTTGGGGTGCTTAGACCCCTCCTGTTCACCTGGCGAACTCCTCTTCAACCTGCAAAGACTTGCCCAGACATCATCTCCCTGAGGACCCCTTTCGTGACCATGTCAGCAAAGCAAATCACAACCTCCTCTGTCCTCCTTTGCTTCCATGCTTCTTCTCCCCTCTCCCATGTGCGTGCACCTAGAATAATAGTCCTTAGGATATACTGTGGGTGCTCCCTGAACCCACTGACAGTGGTTAAATGGATTTGTACTAGCAGTGAATGCCCGCGAAGACCACTCCACCCACGTCTAACCTCTCCACTCCATCTCCACCCACAGTTAACAGCAAACCGGGTCTGCTGGATTGCTCTTGAAAGAAACATTTAAGGAAGGAAGGAGAGAAAGGAAAGGGGGAAAGGGAGAAAGAAGGAAGAAAATGAAAAAAAAATCAAGAATCTCTGTTTAGGGAGAAATGGTTTATTGGGATAGGTGTTGTGAGAAGAGTGGCCGAGAGACCAAGATTCCACTAACGGCTCCCTTTTCCCCACTAAGCACCCAACCCAAACCCCCAAAGAAAATAAATGCTCAGGGATAAACACATCTCCTAGGGAAGTTTCTTTTCCTCTTCCCAGGAACACTGTGGGAAGAATTCTAGAGAAGGAAAAATGGGTCCCAAATGGCTGAGTCATTTGACATATGCCAAGCAAATGGTCAGGGCCTGTTGGGAGGGAGCACACAGGTCACAGCTTATCTCGGCAAGGACCGTGGTCTCCACCAAGAAACCTGCACACTCTCCCACCGTCCAGACCTGCTCAGTTGGCCAGGCTTCCTGGGACGCTCCACAGAGCTTTGCTCCAAAGCCACAGAGCCCAGCTACAGATGAACCGGATCCTGAGCGGGGCCAGGGCCGCGCCCCAGACTGGGAACGGAGCTGCGTTCCAGCCGCTGTCCTGCTCCAGCCTTTGTCCTGCTTGGCTGACTTGGTTCCGCCTTCGCCCCCAAGTCTGGCCAGGCCCCGGGTGGGGCTGGAGCTGGGAACGTCCCCGAGCAGAGAGTCACTGGCACGGGCCACTCTTAAAGTAGGGATGGCCATCTCCATTTCACAGATAAGGAAACCGAGGTTTATCAAGCACAAGAGGCTCCCCAAAGATCACACCGGCAGGAAGAGATGGAGCTGAATGGGTGTCCTGACCCACTGGTTCCTCAGTGCTGCCTTTTCCCTCTCTGCCACTGCAATGTCTACGGTGATGGCAGGTCATATTCTTCTTTTGTTCCTGAGTGACACTGCCAAATCATTTTTGAGAAAAAAAAAGCAAAAAGAAATGAATTCTGCTCTAATCAAAGTGGGCTCAAATGTAGCCACCAAGAGGGCAGAGAGTTGCTGGGTGTTGACTGAGCCTAGATTCCCACCGGGCACTTGGGATAGACCAGATACCTACTTTTATTCATTCCACGGTCTAGGTCTGGCTTCTGTCTGACCCCAAATCAAGCTGATGCTTGCCTCTGGTAGTGTGATATTCAGAACTCTGGAGTCCCATGCACTTGACCTAATGTCATGAATTGTTGTTCTTAAGCAGGGCCACATCAGGAAGGGCAGGGCAGGAAAAAAAAAAAAAGGAAGAACAGATAGTTAACCAGCCAGAACATGTAGGGACGTGGTGACCAGGAGCTTTCGTAAAAGAAGGGGGCTGAGGGGAGGAGGGATGTATCATCAGACAAAGAGTCTGACCAACTTAGTGGAGAGAAAAGAGAAAAAATCCCAAGCCCTGCAGTAACCTGTTTGCTGGAGCTGCCTAATTTAGCAGAAAATCACACACACTGGTCCTGGCATGGGCTGGTGGAAGGTATTTCCTCCCCAGCTTGGGTCAGGTTTCATTCATAGGTACTGTCTAAAATTAGACCCTCCGCTTTCATTCTGGTCCAAACTCCCTGCCTAGTGTAATATTTGGGAGAAACAGCCGCACCATTAAAAGTGAGCCTTCCTCCCAGCGGCCCCTGGCCTGGGAAGGGCTGGGCCCTGTCCTCGGCTGGCGGCTGCTGCGGCTCATAAACCCGGGTCTAAATTCAAAGCATCCGCTCTGACTGGTGACCTCTGCTTCCCGGGCAAACCCATGCCTCCTCCTCCAGCTCACACCCAAGAGCTGGTCAGGTCACTGGGAGGGACCCGTTTCAGACCCGAAACCTTCTGTCTGAGGGTGACACCCCAGAGAGGAGAGGTGGCCCGGGAAGAGGAGCCTGTCACCCCAGCCCTGAGATGGGACTTCTTGCTGGGATGTGTCCTACTGTTTCTTTTCTGGACTCAAGGAACCGGCCGTTCAGGACTTTCCATCTTGGACAAAAATAGTTTTGTTGTTATTATTATTCTCCACATTAGTATGGGGCTTCCCAGGTGGCACAGTGGTGGGGAGCCTGCCTGCCAATGCAGAAGATGCAAGAGATGTGATTTCAGTCCCTGAGTTAGGAAGATCCCTTGGAGGAGGAATTGGCAACCGGCTCCAATATTCTTACCTGGGAAATCCCATGGACAGAGGATCCTGGCGGGCTACAGTCCATGGGGTTACAAAGAGTCAGACATGAATGAGCAACTGACACACACACATGTTAATATACCATCAAGGAAAGACTTGGTGGAATCAGCACCATGTTTGGACCAATTCATAAATGTTTGTTGAGCAGTTTGTATTTGGAGCCTTTTGGGGAATTCCAGTGGAGCTATTTCAAATCCTGAAAGATGATGCTGTGAAAGTGCTACACTCAATATGCCAGCAAATTTGGAAAACTCAGCAGTGGCCACAGGACTGGAAAAGGTCAGTTTTCATTCCAATCCCAAAGAAAGGCAATGCCAAAGAATGCTCAAACTACCGCACAATTGCACGCATCTCACATGCTAGTAAAGTAATGCTCAAAATTCTCCAAGCCAGGCTTCTACAATATGTGAACCGTGAACTCCCTGATGTTCAAGCTGGTTTTAGAAAAGGCAGAGGAACCAGAGATCAAATTGCCAACATCTGCTGGATCATTGAAAAGGCAAGAGAGTTCCAGAAAAACATCTATTTCTGCTTTATTGACAATGCCAAAGCCTTTGACTGTGTGGATCACAATAAACT
>SJYQ01000858.1:35536-52327 GCA_006410935.1 Redunca redunca | reverse complement strand
GATCCAACCAGTCCATTCTGAAGGAGATCAGCCCTGGGATTTCTCTGGAAGGAATGATGCTAAAGCTGAAACTCCAGTACTTTGGCCACCTCATGTGAAGAGTTGACTCATTGGAAAAGACTCTGATGCTGGGAGGGATTGGGGGCAGGAGGAGAAGGGGACGACCCAGGATGAGATGTCTGGATGGCATCACTGACTCAATGGATGTGAGTCTGAGTGAACTCCGGGAGTTGGTGATGGACAGGGAGGCCTGGCATGCTGGGATTCATGGGGTCGCAAAGAGTCGGACACGACTGAGCAACTGAACTGAACTGAACCATAAGGAGAAGGACATTACGGGCACGCTTGGCCTCTGAGAGCTGGATAGGCGCCATGGACAGGCTGGACTCACAGAGTGAGCATGGTGGTAGGGAGCCCAGGAAGGGCTTTCTCTTTGTCTCTCGCCTCTGCTTCTCTCCCAGCAACAGTGTCCACTCTTCGCTCACTGCCTGCTGGCCTTTCTGCTGCTTGGGCCATGTGGCAGAACATGGCTACTGTTGCATACGGTTCCAGCCATGTGCACAGAGACTCCTCTTTCTGTGTTCCAAATCCTAAGTCCCAGGGAAGGCTTCTGATTGTCTTAGCTTGCACCAGGTGCCCACCCTTCAACCAATCAACAGCATCCAGGGAAGGGCCGTTTACTAGCACGGTGAACTCTGCTGTAACAACGTGAACAGCAGGAGGAAGAGACGTTCTCAGAGGTAAAGGTGTAGTTTGAACACTTTGCCACTATGGCTCTGCTAATGGTCTGTGGAAACAAAGAAAAGACCTTGACCCAGGCACCACAAGTTAGGGAAGGCTTCCTGGAAGAGGTGACCTCCATGCTGGGTGAATGAGATTTAGCCAGGATGTGAGAAGGAAGAATGGAGAAGGTTGTTAAGAGAATGGAACAGGCAAAGTCTTCAAGGCAAGACCCAGGTCTCCTGGGGTAGAGACCTGGAACTGCCATTCCCAGCTGTGCTGGACTTGGGCATGTCGTGTCACTTTCTGAGCCTCAGCTTCCTCATCTGTAGGCAGGAATCCTAGAAGATTATGAGGATTGAGTGAGACTATGTCTTAAGTAATGCCAGGCATCAGCATTGCTCAGCGAGTGTCAGTTGACTCTTCTCATTCAAGAAGCCCTCCCTGATCATTCTTCAAAGTGGGCTTGTCTTTGAAAGTGAAAGTGAAAGTCTCTCAGTCATGTCCGACTCTGGAATTCTCCAGGCCAGAATACTGGAGTGGGTGGCCTTTCCCTTCTCTAGGGGATCTTCCCAACCCAGGGATCAAACCCAAGTCTTCTGCATTGAAGGTGGATTCTTCCTGACCCAGGAATCTAACCGGGGTCTCCTGCATAGCAGGTGGATTATTTACCAGCTGAGCTATCAGGGTAGCTCTGGGTTTGCCTTTGCTAATATATCATCTTATTTCCTTCATAGAACTTTTCTCAATTTGAAGTTATTTGGTTTGTCTTTCTTATTGAAATACACTTGACATATAACATTGTGTAAATTTAAGGTGTACAACATTTTAATTTGATACATTCCTATATTGCAACAGGATCAACACTGTAGTGTTGGTTAAGACCTGGATCATGCCCCATAATCATTTTTTTAGGGGTTGGAATACTTAATATCTAGTCTCTTAGCAAGTTTGATGATTCCAGTACAATGTTGCCGTCTATGTTCACTCTACCATTCCTGAGCTCTCTAGGACTTATTTAGGACTCTTGGAAAGTTTGTAAACAATGTCTCTCCTCTTGTCTTCTCATTTATCCATGGTTTTGCCCATGGCTGAAAGGGCCATGAAGGCAAGGAGTGTGCCTGTTTTGTTCTCTGATGTACCCTCCTGATATGCAGGGTACCTGGTACCCAGTAGGCAATCACCAGTATCTGCAGCATCAGGGAATGAGGGGATGCAGATGTTCAGAAGGGAAGTCGTGGCAGTCTCACACCAGAGGGGTGGACTTCTCGGACAGTGTCTGAGGTTTGCTCTCTGATTGGCCTCAGAATGAATTGTTCTCAATTTGCTGAGGCTGAGGGCTCCCTCAGCACTGTCACTTGGCAGCTGCCTGAGTCCTGAGCCCCGTGATGAGAACCCCTCCCACAGCCCAGTTCAAAGGCTGTGGTGACCTGGCCACCACTCAGACCTATAGTACCTGGAAAACTTGGGTGGGACCTCAACCATCCTATCATCCGAGACTCTTCCAACCAGGTCTATTAAGTTGGAAGGGGGAGCAGGCTTGGACTTAGAGGTCTAGCTCTGTCCCCAGATTCTGGTACTTGTCCTGGGAGAGATGTCTCCTCAGGGCCTGACCAAAGGCTTCGCCTCATCCATCTCATCGTCCTCGTTCTTGGGGTGATGAGCCCTGATAGAGAAATGGAGAGGGCTAATAAGGGTAGGGCCTGGCCCAGGGGTCCTCGCAGCAGCACTGGGGCCTGTCTTGATATCTACTCTGCCCCTGCACAAAGGCTGACCCTACATCCCATCATTTTCTTCCCCATCCTTGGCCATTCTCCTCCCTCACTGACCTCCTGCAACTTCCTAGAAACCCTCCTCTGTCTCCCTTCTTGTCTCAGCCTGGCTCCCTCACTAAAGATCTTGAAATGAGGATGTGAATACAAGTGGTTTATTTGGAAAGTGATTCTGAAAGTTCTGGCAAGGGGAATGGGGCCGTGAGATAGGTGGGGGCAGGGGGCCCAGAGTGGGTGCGTTAATAGTGAAGGGTCTTTCCGGCTCCGGCCCTGCGAGGTGGTTTTGAGCCCACCAGAGGGGCGGAAGCCGTTGGCTGAGGGGTCCTGCAATGAGTGTGAACTCCCCAGCCCTCTGTCCTGGCCTGTCTGTAGGGAGCCCTCAGTCTGCCTTGTAGGAGCTTCTGGTTCGCCCTCTTTGGGCCAGTGAGCAGGGGAATGGTCAGTGCTGAGGGCTTGTTGGCAGGGCATCTGCTATTCCACCCATCACCCCAGCCCCCTTGGTGGTCTCTCCTGCCTCCCCTAGGGCTCCCACTGATTGTCCACCACCCCCCTCACCCCAAGGACCTCTCGTGCCTCCCTGGTGATGGCTGTTCGCTGGCCCATCAACCCTGGAACACTTGTCTACCCTCCCCTCCCCCACTCCCCAGGATCCTTTATGTCCCCATTTAACCTTCCAATGACCCCTGTTCCCTTTGCTCCACTCCCCTCCCTCCTGCCTCCTGTCCAGGAGCTTGGGGATGTGAGTGAGATGTGCTCCCTGAAACAGCAGGCGGGTGGGGGAGGGTGGGTCCACTTCCTGAACGTCTCCTCCTGGGATCTTCTGTGTCTGACCCAGTGAGTCATGTCCTCCGCCTCCCCCTAACCTGGCCCTCTCCTAGTCGCTCAGAGCGGGGCTGGTCCTCACCCGGGTCCTGCCCGCTTTCTCCTGTTTCCCTGCTCAGAAAAAGAGGTCTGGTGAGATCTCCAGGAGGCCTAGGGGACCTTGAAGTTCAGCCTGGGTAATCCAACGGGCCCTGCAGCTAGCCCCTCCTTAGGCAGGGACACAGCCTCTGGTTTTCTCTGGGGCTCAGCAAAGCCTTGAAGCATCAGGTAGGGCCCTGGACTTGGGAGGGAGAACATGTAGCTACAGCCTACTCTGAGGAAAGTTTGTTTTCCCCATTTTACAGGTGAGAAAACAGAGGCGCAGAGAACGTGTATCAGTTGCCCAAGGCCCCAGAGCTAGCCAGTGTCTGTCACCGAAGCCCAGCGTTCTAACTCACAGGATGACTGAGTGTGCGCCCAGGCTTGTGCCATGCCTTACCAGAGGTGCAAAGCGGGGTAAGCCATGGGCACCCAGGGAGCCTGGGGCAGGGCTGGGAACGAGGCTGGCCTCTGCCCTCCACCTTCGCTGCCTGCACGGCTGGGCTGGCCCCACCCTAGCCCTCAGCTTTCCACTCCTGCCCTCTGTGGTCCGCTAGCCACAGGGCGGCCAGGGGAGCTTAAGGGAAATAACTCTGATCATGTCCCTCCCCTGTTTACAACCTTCCAGCGGCTTCACACAGCCCTGAGAGCGAACTGGGAACTTTCCACAAGGGCCTTGCTGGCCTGGTTCCTGCCTCCTCCTCCAGTCTCACCTGGGCCCTCCACCTCACACACGGCTCCCCCAGCTCGGGGCCCCTGGCCGTGCCCAGACACCCCAGGTCCTCCGTGGCAGCAGGTGTCTCTGCTTGAAGCTCTTCCCACCCGCCATCCGGCAGCCCGCCCTGGCCCTGCAGCCGGCCCTGTGGCTAGCTGTCACAACCCCGGTTCTGTTTTGTTACCACCTGATGCATTTCCTCGTACGCTGGACAATTTACTTGGTTATTGTCTCCCCCACTAGAACGTGAGCTCCGTGAGGCGGGTACATGTCTGACCTCCTCGCTGCTTTATTCCTAGTGGCCCCAAGGCGTCCAGCACGTAACGGGGGCCTCTGTCAACAGACATCTGCAGAGCTTGAGCACAAGGCTTGGCGTTTGGTCTGCTGTAACCAGGTGGCCCTGGATGAGGCGCGCATGCGTGCACACACACTCACACACTCTCACAGGGCTCAGGAGTGAACTCAGGCCCCACCCACTGCTCCAGCTTCCACAGCTTTCAGCTCTAGGGATGACTAGGAATTGGGGTTGTGACATCATTGTTAACACGCCATCATCATCATCAACACGCCATATCCGGAGTCTCAGGACCAGTCATGTAGCAACCCACCGGCCGGCCTTCTCCACCCTTCCCTGACCATCTTCCTGTGTGGGGACAGGCATGTCTTCGGCCTCTCAGGCAGATCCTGGCTGGGCTCAGTGGTCGTGAGACCCACCCACCATCATGAACATCTTTGACAGGTTTTTCCCAAGGGTCCTTCACTGTGGGCCTCTCTGTCTTTCTCAGTGTCTCTACCTGTCTATGGATTTCAGTCTCTCTCTTTCCCACTATTTTGTTATTGTAAGAGTGACCCTCAACCCAAGAGTCTGTTTCCCAAGAGAGAAGCAGCTGGACACGACCCCAGTGTCTATGTTCCCCTCCCACCTACTTCTAACGGCCCATTCATAGGCCAACCGTTGAGCCTGTGTGTGTCTCTTCCTCTTCTCTCTCTCTTCTAACCCGCCCCCTGCCCTCTCTCCCTCACACACACACACACAAACACACAGACTGTGTACCTGTGCCAGACATTCTTTCTCAGAGACGAGTCTATCTTCTTCAAAGAGGTCAAATTTAAAATGCACTCAGCAGTCATGAAATGACCTCAGGGAGCCCAGTGCAGCGGTTACAGGATGGTAAGTCCACAGTTTCTCTGTTGGGAGATGCAGGCGGGTGGGGACAGGGCAGGGTGGCCAGCACATGACCCCCCCCGAGGGCAACCCTCCACACAGCTCTGGCCAAGCATTGCTGTGTGGATGGGGGCCCATTGTCCCATCTTTTTGGGCTTTAAAAGATGCCAGAAAATTATTTTATGTTTTAAAAAATGTGAACTCTTTCAAAAATGTTGATAAATCCAGTGTATGCATTCTATGGGCACTGATTCATGGACGGCCAGTCTAAGACTTCTACAGGAAATCTGTAAGAAGTAAGAGGTTTTTATTACCCTGGGGTTGAGATGAACTTTTTAAAAGTTGGTTCTTTATATTCATCTATCTTTGTACACACATCTGTCATAGACCTGGGGCTGTAAAGGTCAGTTTCTAAGATTGTCTTCTTCAAGAAGACAAAACAAAAAAATCTTATTTTCCTTTGTACGCCCATTGCCTGACACTCTGCCTGGATCATGGAAGGCATTCGGTGAATGTTGGATGAACGAGGAAATGAGGTCAGAAAAGGAAAGTCAGCTTTACGATGTATCAGAGGAAAAGGTCAATGAATTTATAAAGTTGAGTCATGGCAATGAAAGCACGTTTAATCAGGAAGATGTAGACCCCATTTTTCTGCTAATGTCACACTCCATCCCCTCTTACCCTAGACTCTACCCAGTTCCCCATCCAGACACCTGGAATTTATATCTTGGAACACAGAAGACAATTCACATTTCCCTGGAGTAGTGATTATGATTGAATTCTCAAACCTGGGCTTTGACCTTTATTTTTTAACTCAAATTAAAACCAATTTGAGTCCTCAAAGATAGATGTGCAGGAAGCCCAAGATCTTTCTCTGGGGAAACCTCTCTCCACTTGAATTGCCCACGATCTCCAGGGGTTTTTATACAGTCAGAAATAAAAGTCAAGCCAGCTTGTAAGAAATCTTGCCCTGGCACAACTCTGAGAGCAAGGACCTCCTTAACTTTCACCCTGCACCTTGCTTGCCTCCCGTTAGTCCCCACACTCAAAAGGCAACCAGGCATTTCCAGGCACCACCCCGGTTATCTAAGGATGAAATTTCTCTCCCTGTGCCTGCGGGCCGTCCTAGATGTCTCCTTGGTCCCTAGAAAGCCTTGGCTCTCTGGGACTCTTTCTTGTGCTTGAAAGCCAAGGTGCAAGGGGAAGGGAATAATTAGCCATCAGTTTCTGTGTCTTGTCTAATCCTCTCCAATATCTTCTTCCGTGTAGTGGAAGGGGAAAACCCCGAAGCTAGACATGTGTGAGTGGCATGTTCTCCTTCAGGGCTGACTTGCTAATGGGTACAAGGTCTCTTTTGGGGTGATGAAAATATCCAGAAGTTAGATAATGGTGATAGTCACACAGCCTTGTGGGTATACTCCAAACCACTGCATGCTTCTAACTGGGTGCATTTTATGGTATGGGGAGTACATTTCGATTAAAAATATTTTTTTTAAAAAACTGAGTTAAATTATTTGCCTCTGCCCTCTGCCAGCTGGGCTTTGCCGGCCCAGGGACTTGGAATCCCTAGCTGCTAAGCTGTTCCTCCCTGCATCTGGACCCTGGGCCAGAGGCTCACTGCACAGAGGAGCTGGCCAGGGCTGGCTCAGGGAGCACAGGCAGCCCCTCTAAGCCTGAGGCCACTCATGCTGAAGGGTAGATTTATGGCCTGGAGGCTCCCAGGGTAACAATGAGTGTGGGGTGGGGCCAACAGGCAGGGACTCCCACATGGGTAACCAGGGACTGGAAGTGGAAATGTTTTCCTTCTTAACTCCAGGAGAGACAAGGGGTGGTGTGGCCTCAACCGAAGAAGGAAACAATTCCCGTATTCTGAATTTAGCAGCTGAGAAAGATCATCGAAATGATTTGAAGTGACAGAATGGAAGCTACTCTTTTTATAACTGGGGTCTTTCTTGATCTCTATTTGATCTTAAGAAATATATTAGTTCAGAATAATTTTCGCTTTAGACTGAAAGCCTTGAATCTCCCGGACCCACACTGGCCCACTCTCGCCCAGGGAAGCTCTTCTCCCTTACCCCTTCTTTAGAGAGTAGAACAGTGAAAACCCTTATTTTACAGCTGGACAGGGTTCTTTCTTGTGTTTTCTCATGAGGAGAGAAGAATATGGAAAGATCTCTTGTGGAGGAATTATCTAAGTCTTCAAATTATAAGCATCATAAACTAATCAAGGCATTTTGAGAATGCTTTCTCCTCAATAATATTTCCTGAAACATTCTGAACAGGCATCCGTGCATATGTTTGGGCTATCTCTAGTTAAATGTCTGAAGCCCAACTCAAACGCGCTTATAAGGAGTTTACTGGTTCATGTAAACTAAAGCAGTTCAGACTTCAGGCGTGGCTCGATCCAGAGTATCGAGAAAGACCACCAGGCTCCAGTTTATTTGGCTCGATCCAGAGTATCAAAGACCACCAGGCTCCAGTTTATTTTGTTTCTCCATTTCTTGGCTCTGCAAAGAGTCTTGATGCAACTCATTGATCCTGGCTGGATCATACACTCACTCCTGAATCAATTACCATGTCCAGGCAAATGCAATGTTAAAATTGGCTAGGCCTGAATTATGTGTCCATTTTTGGGGTAAGAGTGATACCCCATATTAACCATGTGGATGCGCAGGGGCAATGGAGTAATTCTTTAGAGAAAAATTGTTGTATATTTACTAGGAGAGGGGAGAACAGGTGTTGGGTGACAAGAAAGACAAAATGTAGATTGAAAGTTTGGATTGCTGTCTGGGATAAAATCCATACCCTGACATTGTTAGCCATGTGACTTTTCCGAGCTTGGGAGTTTCATTTGGAAACCAAAGGTAAGAGTAGTACCTCTGTCCTAGCGTGGTGAGGATTAATTGAGAATACAGGTAGAATATTTAGCATACTGCTGCTGCTGCTGCTGAGTCGCTTCAGTCATGTCCGACTCTGTGTGACCCCATAGACGGCAGCCCACCAGGCTCCTCTGTCTCTGAGTTTCTCCAGGCAAGAATACTGGAGTGGGTTGGCATTTCCTTCTCCAATGCATGAAAGTGAAAAGTGAAAGTAAAGTCGGTCAGTCGTGCCCGACTCTTAGTGACCCCATGGACTGCAGCCTTCCAGGCTCCTTTGTCCATGGGATTTTCCAGGCAAGAGTACTGGAGTGGGGTGCCATTGCCTTCCCCGAGAATATTTAGCATAGTGCCCTTTAAATGATATTAGTAACAACTATAGCTATTATGCATTAGTTTGCATCTAGGTAGAATCTTGTCATCAATGGAAAGTTTGTGTGTGTGTGTGTGTTTTAATGAGAAACCTAAAATATCGAAGTAGTTTGATTTTTTCTTTTCCGAATGAAAGACCCAGGAATGAGTAAATTGGTAGAAAACTACAAAGGAAAAACAGGATTATCTGGAGACTCAGAAGACTGGTTACTTTGGAGGGAGAGGGAGGGCATGCGATAGGGAAGGAACACAAGTTTTCTTGATGCTTTATCTGGCAGATGACTCCATGGATGCATACTTTAAAACATGAATGTGCTGAGGTTGTCTAGCTTTTTCCTCTTCCTCCAGAGAGCACATAGACGTCCGCATTTCTCAGCCTCTGTTGCAGTGAACTGGGCCATGAAACTGAGTTCTGGCCCATGAAACATGGGCCGAAGTGGTGTGTACCACTTCCAGCCCTGTCCCATCAAACAACTCTGCCTTCTATATCTGCTGCCTGGATGTTGATCTCCAAGGTAACCGTGGAAGCCTGGTGATGAAGACGGTGGAGAGGCCGTCATTCTGAATCCCTGACACATGCTGGAGCAGAGGGCTCACCTCCCCACACTCCATTGCTGTTCAGGATTATGCTTTATAAAAATTTTTTAAACTTTTAAACTTTATATTTGAGTATAGCTGATTAGCAGTGTTGTGACAGCTTCAGGTGCCCAGCACAGGAACTCGGCCATACATGTACATGCATCCATTCTCCGCCAAACTCCCCTCCCATCCAGGCTGCCACGTAGCATTGAGCAGGGTTCCCTGTGCTGCACAGTAGGGCCTTGTTGGTTATCTATTTTAAATATTCCGATGTGGACAGGATTACCAGTTTTGACTTTACAGTGAAGGTAATTTCTTTTAGGGCTTTCCTTGTGTCTCAGTGGTAAAGAATCCTCCTGCCGATGCAGGAGACACGGGTTTGATCCAGGGGTTGAGAAGACCCCCCGGAGAAGGAAATGGCAACCCGCCCCAGTAATCTTGCCTAGAAAACTCCATGGACAAAGGAGCCTGGGCTACAGTTCCATAGGGTCACCAAAAGTGTCGGACACAACTTAGTGACTAAATAACAACAAAAAAACAAAGTTCTTTTGAGTAAAGTCATAGAAATGTTAGGGCATTTGGCAAATGGCAAGGTTTGCCAACCTTGATTCATAGGGTACATAATGTTTTCTATGCTTTTCAGTATGATAGAGCTGGCAACAAAAAATGTAAAGAATAAAGGAAAATGAAGACAAGATGAAGATCATGGGAACAACAGGAAAGCATGAGAAATGACCTCTCAGATTCAAAGCATTTCCAGTTCTTATTTCTGGAGTGGGTACAGCTTCAAGGGTAGAAGCTAGGGGACATTTTCCTATCTACATTTTTCTGATCTTTTTGAAGACTCTGTCAAGTGGGTAGAAACTGAAATTTCCTTTCTAAGAACTACTTCCTCCAGACAGTGTGAGGTGGAAAGGACAGGAAAAAGAATAGTAATAATAAGCAATAGCAAGAGCTGTGTAATGGGTGGGTGTTTGCTGCAGCCAGGCCCAACCCTACTCAGCCCCTAGCCACAGGTCTCTGGGAAGTATCTTTGCTTCTTGTTTGAGAAGTAGATGAGGAGGCAAGGCACATGGCTGAGGATCCCACCACGGTACCCCTTACCTCTCTGCCAGGCTGATGAGTGAGGGGACTCAGTTCAAAGGCGACATCTGATGACCTGAGACGTCTGCCCAGAAGCGGGTGTGGCAGTGGGCAGCGGTGGCAGATGAGACCTTGACATAGCCCTGCGGTCACTCCCAGGCCTCTCTCACCTGCCTCTCTTCCCAACAAGGGAAGGAGCTCAACCCCAGGAGGGCTCCTTCCAGGGCATGTTGAACTCATCCCCCTACCCAAATCTTTTTACTTCTCATTCTTTTAGCTCAGTCTCTGGGTGATGCCCATATTTCCTTCTTTGTCACCTTCACCCAGGCAGTTCCTGTCTGCCTCAGCTCACAGATCGAGTGCTTTACTACCTTCTTGATCATTTTTGTTGAAAAAAAGATTTAGGAACTGTGGTTAACCACCACTCCCACCTGCTAATCCCACCTCCCAAAGAGGAGGACCCAGAACTTAAAAACCACCTATGGTTTTTAAGCAAACCAGGTGCTTCCAAGGGAACTTTCCACACTCCAGGGCCCAGGAGAAGGGGACGCAGGCAACAGAGGAGGCATTCAGAGCCATCCTTGCTTGCAGAGACACACTTGTCCTTGACCACACTGCCCACAGGGAGGAAGTGGGCGAGTTCTGTATACTGAGGAACGTGTGTACTTCTAACGTGGCCCAGTGCGCTCGCCCAGGAGAAATCGCACAGTGCTGGTGAATTCTAGTTCCCGACTCTGCTCTGAAGGGTGCTGCAAGAGTGGGAGGGGAGGCATCAGTGATGAGGCTTGGCTTCACAATGACAGGATGTTGCTTCCATCCAAGTCCCACCCATCCCAGGCCACCCGGGGAAGAATATGCTGTACTTTAGCCCTGGTGAGAGAGAAGAAAGCCAAAGGCACATCACTGGACTGAGCCTTTTATTTTTTTTTTCTCTCCAGGAAATATATTTCTGACAAGAGAAGCCAGCACGAAAAGGCCACTGTCTCCCATCCTCTCTCATCACAAATGGTGATCTTGGACTTTCCCACCACCAGCCCCTTGGCAGGAGCCCCTGGGAAGCACTCCGCCCCAGGATTTAAGAGCATGAACTCTGGAAATACTCAGATCTGTGTTTAAATCTGGAATCCCCTGCTTCCTAGCTGTGACCTCAGGCTTGTCGTTTGACCCTGCCGGGTCTCAGATGTCCCTTGAGGCTGCTGTGAAGATGAACCATATGGAGATGGCCTAGGTCAGGGTTTGACACTTAGGAAGCACTTCGTAAGTCATAAATACCATCAACATTTTGCTGCTCTGTACAGAGAAGATTGCTCTCTGTGATTGTTTTAGAAAAAGAGTCTGCAGGGCTGTGGGATGAGAGACTGAGAGCCAGGGGAATCAGGGACATGACGAAGGCTGGAGAGAAGGAAGCAGGGACAGGTGACACCTCCAGGGCCCTGTCGCCAGGGAGCCCAGCAGGAGCTCAGTGAAGATGCATGTTAGTTCATGCAAGGTGTGGAGGAGCGTCCAGGCTCTGCGGGTAGAAACAGGGTTCCCAAGCGACCACTCGCCCCCCACCCCCACCCCTACTGTGGAACACTCGTTTCGCTGCCACCGCCCAGGCTCATCTCCCTGCCTGGGGAGTGTTGGGCAGCTTTGCAGAATCCTGATTTTGCCTCTACACTGAGGACGGATCTGTGCCGCACGATGGACACACGTTGGCAGAGCCCCTGAGACTGAAGTGAAAGGGAAGGTGAGAACCATCACTGTCGCTCAGGTACGATGCTCCCAGTGGCCTGGCAAGAATGCCACCCCCACCCCCAGGGCAGGTAGAAGGTTAGGAGGTCACATCATGACCAGAAGGTGGCTTAAACTACAATATGGACCCCGAAACTCGGGTTAGAGGAGCTTCTCACTGCCTGCAGCCCCTCTTTCTCCCCCTTCTCCCCCTCCTCCTGCTTCCACCCTCCCACTCACACTGACTGCCTTTCAGTTCAGTTCAGTTCAGTTCAGTCGCTCAGTCGTGTCCGACTCTTTGCTACCCATGAACTGCAGCACACCAGGCCTTCCTGTCCATCACCAACTCCCGGAGTTCACTCAGACTCACGTCCATTGAGTCGGTGATGCCATCCAGCCATCTCATCCTCTGTTGTCCCCTTCTCCTCCTGCCCCTAATCCCTCCCATCATCAGAGTCTTTTCCAATGAGTCAACTCTTCACATGAGGTGGCCAAAGTATCGGAGCTTCAGCTTTAGCATCATTCCTGCCAAAGAACACCCAGGACTGATCTCCTTTAGAATGGACTGGTTGGATCTCCTTGCAGTCCAAGGGACTCTCAAGAGTCTTCTCCAATGCCACAGTTCAAAAGCATCAATTCTTCAGCGCTCAGCCTTCTTCACAGTCCAACTCTCACATCCATACATGACCACTGGGAAAACATAGCCTTGACTAGACGGACCTTTGTTGGCAAAATAATATCTCTGCTTTTCAATATGCTATCTAGGTTGGTCATAACTTTTCCTCCAAGGAGTAAGCGTTTTTTAATTTCATGGCTGTAATCACCATCTGCAGTGGTTTTGGAGACCAAAAAAAAAAGTCTGACACTGTTTCCCCATCTATTTCCCATGAAGTGATGGGACCAGATGCCATGATCTTCGTTTTCTGAATGTTGAGCTTTAAGCCAACTTTTTCACTCTCCTCTTTCACTCTCATCAAGAGGCTTTTTAGTTCCTCTTCACTTTCTGCCATAAGGGTGGTGTCATCTGCATATCTGAGGTTGTTGATATTTCTCCTGGCAATCTTGATTCCAGCTTGTGCTTCTTCCAGCCCAGCGTTTCTCATGATGTACTCTGCGTAGAAGTTAAATAAGCAGGGTGACAATATACAGCCTTGATGTACTCCTTTTCCTATTTGGAACCAGTCTGTTGTTCCATGTCCAGTTCTAACTGTTGCTCCCTGACCTCCATATAGGTTTCTCCAGAGGCAGGTCAGGTGGTCTGGTACTTCCATCTCTTTCAGAATTTTCCACAGTTTATTGTGATCCACACAGCCAAAGGCTTTGGCATTGTCAATAAAGCAGAAATAGATGTTTTTCTGGAACTCTCTTCCTTTCTCCATGATCCATTGGATGTTGGCAATTTGATCTCTGGTTCCTCTGCCTTTTCTAAAACCAGCTTGAACATCAGGGAGTTCACGGTTCACATATTGTAGAAGCCTGGCTTGGAGAATTTTGAGCATTACTTTACTAGCATGTGAGATGCGTGCAATCGTGCAGTAGTTTGAGCATTCTTTGGCATTGCCTTTCTTTGGGATTGGAATGAAAACTTACCTTTTCCAGTCCTGTGGCCACTGCTGAGTTTTCCAAATTTGCTGGCATATTGAGTGTAGCACTTTCACAGCATCATCATTCAGGATTTGAAATAACTCCACTGGAATTCTATCACCTCCACTAGCTTTGTTCGTAGTGATGTTGTCTAAGGCCCACTTTGCCAGGAGCCAGCGTGAGGAATCCCGCCCGTGATAAGGTCATGAGGAAGGAAGCCTGACAAAATGCAAGGATGTGATTAGGCTTCAGGGGTTCCCCCTGGAATTTCCTGAGCATGTACCCCCAAAACCAAAAATCTGCTGGTTTTTTGTACTCTGATCTTCTAATATTCTCTGGAAAAAGTCAAATCAGGGCTTTAGTCTTCTGCGTTTGAAAGGGATGTTTCAGTTAAACCCCTCTGATAGTTCTCTGGCTAGCCTAACAAGTTCCCCGGACCTCTTACAGCTTGTGAATTGCTTACAGCCCCCCAACCGCGAGAGGCACAAAGCTTAAAAGCGTCTTAAAGATACAGAGCCATTTCTAAAGAGCTAAAAATCATATTGGTGATGGGTTTTCACTGTTGACTCAATGATTGCTGCCAGGCCTCCATATTCTTTATCTTTTAGGCACCTGGGAGGATGTTAATCAATGTAAATGGGATATGGAAAAAGATATATAGTAGTTTTGATGTTAGCTACACTAGACTTTTGAGTTAGTTTTCTTTTGTTATAAATCACTGTACTCCTTTTACTTGTTATAAGTTGCTGTATCTTTGCTATGTAAGAATGTAACTTTATTTAGTGCTTTCTGAGAGTGGCACCAGACTTTGGGAAGATCAACACAAATAAGTCTTCTGGTTAACAAACCCTTATCAGAAAAAAAGGCTGTAAAATGTTAATTGGCCCTTTTTGGCCAGAAGATGATGTAAATCACCTAAGACTTGTGTATACATTTAGGTATGCAGAGAGAAAAGACTGGTTTTGATAAGAGTCTGGGCTGCTAACGCTGCATAACTTTGTGTTACCCATTGATCTCCATGTTTTATCAAAAGTATAAAAGGCCTTCTGAACAATAGAGGATGGGGTCAGTTGCTGGACTGGTTTCCCCCGTGTCTCCTCTTTACTCTAATTTCAGGCTGAATTCCCATCTGGAGCGGGGCGGCTCACCAAGTCTACTTACTTGTCCTGGCTTTTAAGACCCGCACGAAAGGGAGCCTAAGGCAGGGCACCCTTCAATATTCAAGTGGGCGCCAGTGGCCCAACATAGATGGTGCAAGCTCCTTGTCTGGAACTTTATTGGCCTTCCCCGTAAGCCAAGTTATTCAGCCTCCTTTCTCTACTTAATTTTCTTACTACACTATTTCTACCTAATCTAACTTTATATTAATAAATAAATAAGTTCTCCTCGCCTACGCCGTCCACACTTCGAATTTCCCTGGATCCACTGGGGCTGGACCCCGGCACCACTTGACTTCACATTCCAGGATGTCTGGCTCTAGGTGAGTGATCATCATGATTATCATGATGATCATGATAATCATCATGATCATCATGATAATCATCATGATTATCTTGGTCGTGAAGATCTTTTTAGTACAGTTCTTCTGTGTATTCTTGCCACCTCTTCTTAATATCTTCTGCTTCTGTTAGGGCCATACTATTTCTGTCCTTTATCAAGCCCATCTTTGCATGAAATGTTCCCTTGGTATCTCTAATTTTCTTGAAGAGATCTCTAGTCTTTCCCATTCTGTTGTTTTCCTCTATTTCTTTGCATTGATTGCTGAAGAAGGCTTTCTTATCTCTCCTTGCTATTCTTTGGAACTCTGCATTCAGATGCTTATATCTTTCCTTTTCTCCTTTGCTTTTTGCCTCTCTTCTTTTCACAGCTATTTGCAAGGCCTCCCCAGACAGCCATTTTGCTTTTTTGCATTTCATTTCCACGGGGATGGTCTTGATCCCTGTCTTCTGTACAATGTCACGAACCTCATTCCATAGTTCATCAGGCACTCTATCTATCAAATCTAGTCCCTTAAATCTATTTCTTACTTCCACTGTATAATCATAAGGGGTTTGATTTAGGTCATACCTGAATGGTCTAGTGGTTTTCCCTACTTTCTTCAATTTAAGTCTGAATTTGGCAATAAGGAGTTCATGATTTGAGCCACAATCAGCTCCTGGTCTTGTTTTTGCTGACTGTATAGAGCCTCTCCATCTTTGGCTGCAAAGAATATAATCAATCTGATTTCGGTGTTGACCATCTGGTGATCTCCATGTGTAGAGTCTTCTCTTGAGTTGTTGGAAGAGCGTGTTTGCTATGACCAGTGCATTCTCTTTGCAAAACTCTATTAGCCTTTGCCCTGCTTCATTATGGATTCCAAGACCACATTTGCCCTTAGCACCCCTCTTCTTTCCCTCTTTTCCATTATGTGTGTGCTGAGTCGCTCACTTGTGTCTGACTTTTTGTGACTCCATGGACTGAAGTCTGCCAGATTTCTCTGTCCATCGAATTCTCCAGGCAAAAATACTGGAGTGGGTTGTCATTTCTTCCTCCAGGGGATCACCCTGACCCAGGGATGGATCCCACGTCTCCAGCATTGGCAGGTGGATTCTTTACCACTGAGTTACCTGGGAAGCCCCTTCTCTGTTATATACACATCCAATACGTATGGTGACAGCACAAAAAGGCATACTCTTCAAAGGAACCTCACTCTCCTCTCTGATCCCCAGTCCTCAGTTTACCTGCCTAGAAGCCACTGCTTAAGCCTATGCATGTAAGTGTGTAAGTTGGTAGCTATGTATTTTACACAAATATGAGCATGCCATATAGATGTTTTGGTACTATGCCTTTTCCACCTAACACTATATCTTTAAGCTGGTTTTAGGTATCTCATTCATTTTAATAGATGCATAATGTTCCATTGTATGGACACACTACAATTTACCTAATCAGTCCACAGCTGATGAACACTTAGGATGTTTCTACTCTTGATATCTACCAACAGCTATCATGACAACAACAATAATGAAAGTAGCTGGCATTTGTTGGGCTCTTAACAAGTGCTGGACACTTTTATATAATGCATTTTCCTCCATTAAGTCATTCAGTCTTCAAAATAAATCTAAATGGCAGGTGTTATTATTATCATTGTATAGATGAGGAAATCAAAGCACAGAGAGATTAAATACCTTGCCTGCTCCTTCACACACATGAATGATTATATCTGTAAAATAAAATGCTAAAAATTTATTATAAATTTTGATGTATTTTACCAAGTTGTCCTTCTAAGACATTAATTCCAGTTTATATTTTCATTGACCTTGTATGAAAGTT
>SJYQ01000858.1:0-35521 GCA_006410935.1 Redunca redunca | reverse complement strand
CCTTGTATGAAAGTTCTTATTCCCTTCATATATTTCATATCTATATTTATATAGGGAAATAGAGAGCGAAAAGAATAGGAGAAAACTTGTATCTTGTTGTGACTTAATTTGCATTCCTATTATTATGAGTAAAATTGCACAATTTTTTATATGTTTAAAGTCATTCTATTTATTTTTTTCATGAATCCTTTGCTGTTGATCTTTTTTGAATTACTTTATAAGAACTCTGTATATTAATAATAATCTACATTATTTTTGAAAAACTATTTTATTTAAAAATGTATTGTAAAATACACAGAGCTGATTAAGGATAATATATACATCCAAATGGAGAAGGAAATGGCAACCCACACCAGTGTTCTTGATTGGAGGATCCCATGGAAAGAGGAGCCTGGTGGGCTACAGTCCACAGGGTCGTAAAAGAGTCAGACACGACTGAAGCAACTTAGCATGTGCGCACATGCGCACGCACACACACACACACATCCAAATACAAAGAGTAATAGCAGCATAAAAATGGAACATTTCCAGTAGCTCCAAAGCTCCTTGTGGTTTAGTCTCTCATTGCTTTCACCCACCAGCCCTCACATCCGACCCTCCAGGAAACTATTACCCTAAATTTTGTGCTAATCATTCCTTTTTTTTGTTGCTTTACCACTATGCATATATTCCTAAACAATATATTGTTAGTTTTGTCTGATTTTAAATTTCATATAAATGGTGTGTGTTTTTCTGTGACTTTCTTCTTTCCTTCTCATGATTTTGAGAGATGTCCATGTTCATGTGCAGGAGCTGTGGTTCATTAATTATTAATGCTATTGAGTGTTTTATGATTATGCCATCTATATGTGAAAAATACAATCCACTGCAGTTTATGGGAATTTTCATGACTCTAAATTCTCTCTAATATTGCTTTTCTTAGGCTGTGATGAGTGTATAATGTTACCTCATTGTGACTGCATTTGACATTTCCATGATTAGTGAGGTTGGGCATATTTTTGTATTTTATAAGCCACTGATATTTCCTCTTCTCTGAAGAGATTATGACTTTTATCCATTTCCTATTGTATAGCTTATCTTCTTATTGATTCTTTGGTGTTCTTTATATATTCTGTATATTAATCCTTTGTGAGTTAGAAGTGTTGCAAATATATTCAATTTGTGGTTTGTCTTTTCACTTTATGATATCATTTTGTGAAGAGACGTTCTTAATTTTAACATAGTCAAATATGCGAATCTTTATATTTTTGCTTTTCACATCTTGTTTGAGGAATCTTTGCTTTATCTGAAGTCACAATAGTATTCACCTGCATTGGCTTTAGCACTTAAGAATTTAATCCACTGGAAATGGATTTTTGTTATGCTGACACAGGAATCCAGTTTCATTCTTTTGCCATACAGAAAGACAGTCCCAGGACTAATGTCCGTCTTTCATCATTTGTCTTCAATGCCACTCTGGTGTAAACCCAGTCTGTTTGTTTGCATGGGTCTGTTCCTGGGCTCTGTTCTTTTATCTTTATTTTTGGTCACACTTTCTTCCTTGTCATAGTTTTATAACAAATCTTGATATCTGTTAAGGCAGCTTCCCCCCAGCTCCTCCTCCTTCTTCAGGGGTTTTTTGACTATCCATGGATCTTTACTCTTTCATATAAATATTAGAATCTGCCTTCAAGCTCCAAAAAGTGCTCTGTTGAGATCTTGTTTGGAACTGCATTGAGTCTGAAGATCAGTGTTAAGAGAAATGATGTATTTATGATATTGAAACTTCCTCTCCCAGAAAATGGCACATCCCTACATTTACTTAGGTCTTTTAAAATGTCTTTCAGTATGGATTTATAATTTTTCTTAAAGGATTGCACATCTTGTTAAATTTCCTTAAAAATTTTTCTCTTTGGGGATTATTGCTGTTGGCTTTTTAAAGAATAACATTTTGCAAAATGCAATTATTAACTGAATACTGACTTTGTGTCCAGCAGTCTTTCTAAACTCATACTGTTTTATAATTTATCTATATATTATTTGGGTAGATAACCTAGCACCTGTGAACAATGGTACTTTATTTCTTTCAAAACCTTTAATTGTTCTTTATTTTTGTCTTAACTCACTGGTTGGGACATCCAGTATAATGTTGATTAGTAGTGATCAAAGCATCCTTGCCATTTTTAAAGAATAATTTTATTTATTTACTTAGTTTTGGCTGTGCTCATTCTTTGTTGATATATGGGCTTTCTCTGGTTGCAGTGGGCAGGGGCCACTCTCTAGCTGCAGTGGGCGGGGCCACTCTCTAGCTGCAGTGGGCGGGCCCACACTCTGGCTGCAGTGGGCGGGGCCACTCTCTAGCTGCAGTGGGCGGGCCCACACTCTGGCTGCAGTGGGCGGGGCCACTCTCTAGCTGCAGTGGGCGGGGCCACTCTCTAGCTGCAGTGGGCGGGGCCCGCTCTCTAGCTGCAGTGGGCGGGCTTCTTATTGCATGGCTTCCTTTGCTGCAGAGCACAGGCTCTATGGTGTGCGAGTTTTAGTAGGGCACAGGCTCAATAGCTGTGCCTGGGTTTAGTTGCTCTGAGGCATGTGGGATTTTCCCAGACCAAGAACTGAACCCGTGTCTCCTGCATTGGCAAGCAGATTCTTTACCAGTGAGCCACCAGGGACGCCCCATTTTTTTTTTGCCACACCATGCGAGATCTTAGCTCCCCAACCAAGGATAGAATCCATGCCCCTTGGAGTGGACGCACAGAATCCTGACCACTGGAGTACCAGGCAATTCCCTCCTGGCCTTTCGGATAGAGGGTATATTTTCAGCATCAAATATGACTTGCTGTGACATGTTTTAAAGGTATTCCTTATCAGGTTAAGAAAAGCTCTATCTAGTCCTAGTTTGCCAAGAGTGTTTATTATGAATTAATGTTGAATTGATCATATGGTTTTTTCTTTTAAAATTATGTTTATATGATTGACAGCATGCTAATATTGAACTACACTTATGTGTTTAGCACAGAACCAATCTGGTGAAGCTGAATTTTTTTATTTATTATTTTTTATTTATTACATCTTGCTGGCATCTGTTTGATAAAATTTTGTTTAGGATTTTGCATTTATCTCCAAGAATGAGATGAGTTTCTTCATTGTGCCATTGTTTCCTGACTTTCTAATCAAGAAAAGGTTAAGCTCATAAAAAAGTCTATGAAAAAAGTTTAAGACTGAATTATCTGATGATAGCATACTTATGAAGATGTAAAGGATTTTGGTCCTGCAATTTCATTGTAGGAAGATTTTAAACTACTGATTTAATTTCTTGTATGGTCATTAGATTACTTAAATTTTCTATTTTTTCTTAAGTTACTTTTAATGAGTTATGTATCTGAGGAATTTGCCCCTTAATCTAGGTTTTCAGATAAATTGGCAAAGATTCTCACAGCTTATCTATTTAATATCAGCCATTCTTTTCTTTCTTTTTTATTGATTAATGTAACTAGAAATTTGCCTATATTATTATTTTTTCAAAAAGAAAACTTTTGACCTTGCTTATCTTTTGTTTTTAAATAATTTCTTTACTTATTATTCTATCCCTTCTCTTATTTTGAGTGTGGGAGATTGTGTCATTGAATACGTCACTTCTATTCTTTCTAAAATGGAAACATTGACGCTGTGTATTTCCTGAAAAACTCAGTGGTAGCTGTATTGTTCAATTTCGATGTTTTAATGTACCACTACTTGTTAAATCAATGAGTTATTTAGAAATTTGTTTTTAACTTTCCTACTGGTTGCTCTAGAAGTTTAACACATTATATTGAACCAAATAAGAGAGAAAGTTAATAGCTTTGCTTTCCTACTAAGCAATAAAATTATCTTCTGAACAATAAAATAATCTTCAAATGCTGTGATTCCAACCATCTCCTAAAATCATTCTCTTTGTTCTATTTTATCCCCGTGAGCAAACTCTGGGAGACAGTGGACAGGGAAGTCTGGTGTGCTTCAGTCCATGGGGTCACAAAGAGTCTTATAAGAATGAATAACTGAACAATGAAGCTAGATCCAGGGGTTTCCCAGGTGGCACTGGTGGTGAGAATCCACCTGCCAGTGCAGGAGTCTCAAGAGATGTGAGTTTGATCCCTGAGTCTGGAAGATCCCCTGGAGTAGGAAGTGGCAACCACTCCAGTGTTCTTGCCTGAGAAATCCTATGGACAGAGGAGCCTAATGGCCCACCATGGGGCTGCAAAGAGCCAGACGTGACTGTGCTTGCACACACACACACACACACACGCACACACACGCACACGCACACACACACACACACACACATGCTAGATATATATTGTTTCACAAAAATCTATGTTTAGATTTAGTCTACATTTACTTTACCGTTGTTTTCCACACTTGCTCACATTTAAAATTTTTCTTCTGAGATAAATTATAATTTTTTCAGAAAATCATCCTTTGGAACACTCTGGATGGTAAACTCTCCCAGTTCCTATGTCTGAAATATATTTATTTTGTTCTGTGTGTTCATATTGAGAATGAGAAGCTTGATTAGTATGCATAGCTTAATATCACTTAAACATCTAATCAATAATCTCTGCCTTTGAAAATGATCTTATTGAGGCATAATTAACATTTAATAAAGTACACCAATTTAATCATGTACAATGCTAAGTAGAAGTGGTAAAAAGCAGCATGTTGTGTTCCTGGGCTTCCCTGGTGGCTCAGCTGGTAAAGAATCTGCCTGCAGTGCGGGAGACCTGGGTTCGATCCTTGGTTAGGAAGATCCCCTGGAGAAGGGAAAGGCTACCCACTCCAGTATTCTGGCATGGAGAATTCCATGGGGTCACAAAGAGTTGGACACGGCTGAGAAACATTCACTTTCACTTGTGTTCCTGATTTTAGAGAGAGAACATTCAGTTCTTTCCAATTAAGTATAGAGTTAGCTGAAGGTTTTGAGGGTAGTCATTTTTCACTGGATTGAAGAATTCCCTTCTAGTTCTAGTTTGCTGAGAATATTTTTACTAAATTGGGAAGTAAATATTGGATTTTTGTCAAATATTTTTTCTGCATCTATTGAGAGGATCATATGGTTTTTCTTTTTGGTTTATATTATGGTAAGTGACATTGATTGATTTTTTAACCCCATTTCATCATGATGTATTATCATTTCTATATATGGTTGGATTTGATATGCTAAAATTTTATTTAGAATTTTTGCATCTATGTTCATGACAGACATTGGTCTAGTTTTTTCATATTGTTTTTTCTTAGTCTGATTTTAGTATTAGGGGTATTAGGGATGCTGTTGGCCTCGTAGAGTAAATTGGAAAGTATTCTCTTCGATCATGTGGAAGTGTTTGTGTAGAACTAACATTTTTTCCTTAAATGTTTGGTAATACTTACCAATGAAGTCATCTGGAGCCTGTAGTTTTGCTTTTGGGATGATCTTTAACCGAAATTCATTTTCTTTAATTGTTTTAGAAATATCTGTAGTGATGTCATTTCTCTATTTTCTGATATTGGTAATTATGTGATTTTTTTCCTTTCTTCTGATCAGTCTATCTAGAAATTTTAAAATTTTGTTGATATTTTCAAGGAGCCAGTTTTTTGACTCATTGATTTTTCTATTGTTTTTGTTTTTATTTCATTGACTTCTATATTAATTTTTATTATTTCCTTTACTTTGCTTTATTTGGGCTTAATTTGCCTTTTCTCTAGTTTATTAAGGTAGAAGCTGACATCATTAATTTGAAAATTTCTCTTTTCCAATAGAGGCAATTAGTGATATAAATTTCCTTGTAAGTACTGACAGTTCAGTTCAGTCGCTCAGTCGTGTCTGACTCTTTGCAACCCCATGGACTGCAGCACGCCAGGTTTCCTTGTCCATCACCAACTCCCAGAGCTTGCTCAGACTCATGTCCATTGAGTTGGTGACACCGCCCAACCATCTCACCCTCTGTCGTCCCCTTCAGTCTTTCCCAGCATCAGGGTTTCTCCCAGTGAGTCAGTTCTTTGAATCAGGTGGCCAAAGTAGCAGCTCACAAATTTTGATATGTTGTCTTTTCAGTTTTATACAGTATGAAATACCTTTCAATTCCCCTTTTGATTTTTTCTTTGACCCCTCAGTTATTTAGAAGTGTGTTATTTAGTTTTAAATATTTGTGGATTTTCCAGAGATCTTTTTGTTATTAATTTATAATTTGATTTCATTGTGGTTGAAGAACATACTTTGTATAACTAGAATCCTTTAAAGTTTATTTAGACTTGTTTTATGGCCCAAAGTATGGTCTTTCTTGGTAAATGTTCCTTGTGCACTTGAAAAGAATGTGTATTCTGCATTGTTGGGTGGAGTGCTGTATAAATGCCAATTAGGTCAAGTTGGTTAATACTGTTATTCAGATCTTCTGTATCCTTACTGATTTTCTGTCTACCGATTCTATCAATTCTTGAGAGAAGGATATTGAAATATTTTATTATTGTGATGGATTTGTCTGTTTCTCCTAGTAGTTCAATTCTATCAGTTTTTCTTCATGTATTGAATCCCTGTTGTTAGTTACATAAACATTTAGAGTTATATCTTGATGAAAGGACCTCTTTATCATGATAAAATGTGTTTCTTTCTCCCTTGTAATATTCTTTGCTCTGAAAACTTTGTCTGATATTTATATAGCCATTCCAACCTTTTTTTTATTTGTTTAGACATAACTCTTTTGTCATCTCTTTTTTCATGGTATCTCTTCTTCATCATTTTGCTTTCAATTTATTTTTATCTTTATAGATAAAATGCATTTCTTGTAGGCAAGATGGACTTCCCTGGTGGCTCAGATGGTAAAGAATCTGCCTGCAATGCAGGAGACCTGGGTTCGATCCCTGGATTGGGAAAATCCCCTGGAAGAGGGCATGGCGACCCATTTCAATATTCTTGCCTGGAGAATCCCTATGGACAGAGGAGCCTGGTGGGTTACAGTCTGTGGGGTCGAAAAGAGTCAGACATGACTGACTAATTAAGTACAGCACAACAGAGTAGGCAAGATAGAGGTGAGTCTTGTTTCTTTCTTTTTCTTTTTTAATCCAATCTGAAAATCTCTGCCCATTAATCAGGAGTGTTTAGAACATTTACATTTAATGTAATTATATGATTAGGTTTAAATCTATCATCTTGATGTTTATTCATCTTTTCTTCATCTCTTCTTTGTTGTTTACCCTGATTTTTCTGCCTTCTTCTGGATTGAGTATTTTTATGATTCTATTTAATCTTTTTATTATATTATTAGGTATGCTCTTTTGTAATTTTAGTGGTTGTTTTAGAGTTTATAGATGCATCTTTAACTTGTCACAATCTACCCCTAAGTGATATCTCGTCACATTACAGAGTATGAGAAACTTAAAAAGGAATACTTTCATTTATTCCTTTACAATTTTTATGCTATTATTGCAGGTTTTACCTATATTAAGTTATAAATCACACTGAATGTCATTATGCTTGTTTAAAGACTAAATTATCACATAAAGAAATCTTTTATAATTCCATAATGTTTCTCATTCCTTTGTGTAGATCCAGATTGCAATTAGTATCATTTCCTTTCTGCCTGAAGGAGTAATTCTTCTTGTTCTGTAGTTTACTGGTTATGAATTATTTCAGCTTTTGCATGTCTGAAAAAGTCTTTATTTTACTTTTATTTTTGAAGATGTGTGCTGGGAATATGATTTACAGTTGTAGATTGCTGCTGCTGCTGCTAAGTCACTTCAGCCGTGTCCGACTCTGTGCGTGTCCGACTCTGTGCGACCCCATAGATGGCAGCCCACCAGGCTCCTCTGTCCACAGGACTCTCCAGACAAGAGCACTGGATTACTAGCTATTTTTCTTTGGGGTATGTTAAGATATCGCTCCGTTGTCTTTTGCTTGTATTGTTTCAAAAACAAATCTGTATTTTTACCTTTGAGCCTCTGCATGTAGGTTGTCCCCCACCCCACCCCTCTGCCAGCATTACTTAAGATATTCTCCTTACTCCAGTTTTGAGAAGTTTGATTCTGATATGACTTGGTGATTGAACTGGAGGTTTTCTGTGTTTCTTGAATCTTTAGTTTTAATGTTCTCATCACATTTGGAAAGTTTGAGGCCATTACATCTTCAAGTATTTTTTCTGTCCCTGTTCCTCCTTCAGGGACTCCAATTACATGTATATTATACTGCCTGAAACTGTCTCACAGCTCCCTGATGCTCCTTTAATCTCTTAACTTATTTTTTTTCTCTCCTTGTCTCATTTTGCGTAGTTTCTATCACTGTCTTCAAATACAGTGATATTTTCTTCTGTAATATCTAACATACCTTTAACCCCATTCAGTGTATTTTCTAATCTCAAACACTGCAGGTTTTACCTCTGTACGTTTTTCCTGATTTTTATGTCTTGCATGCATTTATGTAAAATTTTGAGTATTTGGAATACATTTAAAATAACCAATTTAATGTCCTTGACTGCTTATTCTGTGGAGAAGGCAGGGGCACCCCACTCCAGCACTCTTGCCTGGAAAATCCCATGGACGGAGGGGCCTGGTGGGCTACAGTCCATGGGGTCGCGAAGAGTCGGACAGGACTGAGCGACTTCACTTTCACTTTTCACTTTCCTGCATTGGAGAAGGAAATGGCAACCCACTCCAGTGTTCTTGCCTGGAGAATCCCAGGGACGGGGGAGCCTGGTGGGCTGCCATCTATGGGGTCGCACAGAGTCAGGCACGACTGAAGTGACTTAGCAGCAGCTTATTCTGACATTTGTGTCAGTTCGGGATCAATTTCGATCAAGTTTTTTTCTTCATTATGTTCTATGAATTCTATTTCTTCTTCTTTGAATGCCTGGTAATTTTTTTTATTGGATACCAAACACTGTGAATTTGACCTTGTTGATTGTTTTATGTTTTTATATTTCTGTAAATATTCTTTTTTTTCCTGAGATACAGTTTAGTTGCTTAGAAACAGTTTGACAATTTTAGGTCTTGTTTTAATGATTTATTAGATGGGATGAGAGGAGTATTTCTTTTAGGGCTAATTATCCCCTACCTCCCACAGAAATAATAACCTTTAGAGTATTCTACACCTTGAATTACGAGGGTTTTCAATCTTATGGGTGAGAAGTCACTGTTAGTAGCTCTTTTGAGCTCCGTGTAGTGTTCCCTCTGATCCCTTTGAGAGGTTCTTTCTCTGGCCTTAAGTAGCTTCCTTATACACACAGGCTTATCAGTTCTCTGTTAAAGACATGAGACCCCTCTATGGGTCTCCAGAATTCTCTTTCTGTGTAATATCTCTTAATATTGAGTTTTATCAAGTTCTAGGAACCTTTGCTCTTAGCTCTGTCTCCAACTCAGGGAATCTTCTGGCTCCTCTTTCCTCCACTGCAGTCAAGAAACTCTCTCTCCAAGCACAAGCAGGGCAATTGTAGTATTTTGTATATTTTTCCAGCTCTCAGGAATCGCTGTTCTCTGTTTCTGATGTTCGCTATCTTGAAAATAGTTTTCATATGCTGTTTATTTCAGTGGGAAAGTAAAGACAGTTCCTGTTACTCCATCTAGATCAAAATCAGTCTTTTAATTGGAGTGGTTATCTCATTTACACTTGATGTGGTCATTGTGTAATTGGGCTTAAACAGCATCCTGCTATTTGTTTTCTATTTATCTCATCAGGTTTTTGTTCCTTTGGTTTTCCGTTTCTGCCTTTTAAAACTTCAATCAAGAAATTTTTATTATTCCTGTGAATATCCTCTGTTGGATTTTTATCTATGCAGTTTTACTTTTTTGTTAGCTTGCTATAGAGAGTAAAAGGTGAATTTTAGTACATCACAATTCTTCAATTAACAATATAAAACTCCATGTTTAAAATAAAAAACCTTACAAAAATAAGCTACCATTACTCCTGTTTACTATNCACAATGCATTATTTTACATACACTGTCAGTTGTAAGAAAAACCAAAAATAAACATTTATACTTATATACTTATTTTTCCTGATACTTTCCATTGCTACATTTCCATTTCCATCCAACTTTCAATCTAATACCATTTTTCTTCAGCCCAGAGACTTTCTTTAGCAATGAATTTTTTTAGTTCTTTCTGTGAGTTACACATTCTCTCACTTTCTGTTATCTGAATATGTCATTATTTTGCCTTTAGTTTCAAAGGATATGTTCTCTGGATATAGAATTATAGGTTGATAGTTTTTTTTCACCTCAGTACTTTGGAAATATTTCAAAAATTGCTTGTTACTTACATTATTTCTGTTGGCAAATCAATTATTATTCTTATCCTCATTGCTATTGTACACTTCTCTTCCTCTAACTCTTTTTAAGATTTTGTCTTTCATTTTTCAGGAATTTTACTATGACATTTAAAAAATCTTTCTTATGCTTATTGGGCTTCTTGGATCTGTGGGTTGATTTTTAAAAAATCAAATTTGAAAAATTCTGACCACTAATTCTTCAAGTATTTCTTAGGCCACATTTTCTCTTTACTCTCCTTCTGGGATTTGAATTATACATATTTTAGACTGCTTCATATTATTTCACTTTATTAAACATCATTATTACTGATGTTTTATTTTTATCAATTCTTTTTCTCTTTGTACCTCACTTTGAATAATTTCAATTTACCTGTATTCAAGTTTTGTGGTCTTTTGTTCTGACTAATCTGCTGCTAATTTTATCTGATCTATTTTTAATTTCACATATTTTAGTTCCAGAATTTACACTTTGCTATTTTTGAGAGTTTATAATTATCTGCAGAAATACCCAATCTCATCACCTTTCTACCTCTAAAATTTTAAATGTCCTTGCAATGGTTGTTCTGAAGTCCTTATCTGCACTTTCAATAACTACCCTTTGTGGGTCTGTTTCTATTGATTATGTTTTCTCTTTGTTATAGTTTTTCAATCACCCTGCTTTTTTAGATGTCTTATAATTTTTTTGATTGAGGTTAATACAACATTATATGTTTCAGGTGTTGTAATTTTTTAGTTGTATTTTTTATTGTATTCCAGACATTGTGTATTAGAAGCAGTGGAGACTGACTTCTTTTGAAATAAACAAGGAGAAGTGCAGTCTGCTCTTTATATGTCATGTCTGGAATACGATAAGAAAGAAACAAGCTGAGATGGGTGTGGGTGTGTGCTTCCACCAGAAGCCGCTTGGGGCAAGGCAGTGAAGACGCGTGGCTGCAGGTGCGGTGTTGGGATTCATCTGTGTGCCCCCACTGCAGGGGTCAAGATCCTTTCGTGGCAACTGAAACAAATTCCAGGGCCTCTCTCAAGGAGAAGGTGCTGCTCTTGAGTCCACCAGGAAGTTCCTGTGGTGTGTCCAGAAAATGAATCACTAACAACCCCTATCATAATAATTCTCCCCCTACACACACTGTACCTTATACTTGACAAGTCCAGGCCCACGGCTCTCCTTTGACTCTGTTTTAGCAAGAGAGACAATGGGGAATGTGCAGTGGGCCAGTGTTGGAGTGGCCTTCAAATGTCATCCTAAAGACAGCTGCATCTCGCGTCTGCCAATGCCTCATCACTGCAGTGGCCTCAGCACGTGTCTCCCTCCCTGCCTTCGGGACCAACTCCTTCAGTCCATTGACCTCCCTGAGTAGGCAACCTAAAAGGCAAATCCCCCTTTGCCACCCTCCTACTCTATACCCTTCAAAGGCTCCCCAGTGCCTTTGGGACAAATCTAGGATGCCTGTACGACCTGGCTTTTTCCCACTCCTCCAGCTTCATCTTTCTCCTCCTGTTCCTCACTCCAGCCACGGTAGGATTCTGCAGTTCCTCCATTGGGTCTTGCTCCCTCGGGTATATGTGCCCAATGCACCTTTTCTTCTGGGACACTCATCCCATCCCGGAAATGCACGTGCACACACACACGCTCATCCCTGCTCACCTGTCAGTTCGCCTCTGCGGAATCGTCTCCTCTCCCTGACACTGCGGGCCTGAGCCCGCCTGTGCCGCGGCTCCTGCTCACCACACTGGCGGCTCTCCATTACTCACCTCCTCCTCATAGAATGCAAAAGCGAGGAGGACAGGGACTGTGTCCATCCTGCTTGCCGCTGTGTCGCCAGCCCCAAGCACAGTGTCTGTAACGTGACAAACCTCAGTGGAGAGTCATTTCATGGAATAGCACCCAGGAAGCTACAGACTGCCTGTTTTGTCATATTTTCCACCACTTGTAAAGGGCCAGTTCACAAGTACTTACTGTCTCTCATAGCCCCAAGGGGCTGGATGAGAAGGATGCTAAAACAGAGTATTAACATTTGAAAGTTTATTGAATGGTTTGTATGTGCTATGCCATGTAATCCTCACAACAAACCTATATATTTGGTGCTGTAGTCATCACCCCTGCTTTATAGATGAGAAAACCAAGGTATAGCGAAGTGAAGCAATTTGTCGAAAATCACAGAGTTTAAGAGCAGTGGTTCTGGGGTTCAATCCAGGTATGCAATGCTGGAGACTTGCTTCTCTAATGACTGTGCGACAGCATTACTGACCTCCTAAAGCTTCCGGGCTGAATCTTAAGGAGGATGGAGATGCTGGCACAATGTCCTAAGTGCAGGGGACACCCGGAGAAGGGAGGATGTCAGTGTCACCCACTGCAGTCTCAGGAATCCAGGGAAAGTGATGAATCCTGGGAGCATAATGCAAGAACCCTCAAGCGATCCTGGTGGCCCTGGTTTCCCAAAGGAGGGCCGGGAGCCCCTTCCTCCAGTTTCCCTGGGACCTCAGGATAGGAGATGACACTGAAGCCAGGCTCGAGCGCAGCATCAGAGACTGCGGGAGATAAATGTCAGAGTGGAGAGCCCCAGCCAGACCTGGCTGCTCTGTGCTAGCATCGGGCCCTGGGAGGAGAGGCAGGGAACGAATCCACAGGAGCCCTCGGAAGAGCTTCCAACAACGGCCCCCAGGCCAGGGAGCAGGGAGAAGCGGGCACTCTGGCGGCCAGGTGGGGCGGGGCAGCCGGGCCACCCGGACACCTCTGACAGGCTATTTCCAATTTCCTATGGAATTAAGCTGTAAAAGCAGAGAGTCCGTCACTGTCTGCTGCCTCCCTGGGAGAGGAGAAAGTTACTGTGGCAAGCTCGAAAAAGCTGAACTGTCCTGTCCCAAACAAAACAGCAACCAAGGAAGCTGATGTTTGGAGGGTGGTTTCAGAGCCATGAGCTACATGGCTGGACGTCTGCATCTTCTGTCCCTACCTGCTTGGGTGACCTTGGGCAAGTCCCTTCCTCCCTCTGGGCCTCAGTTTCTTCATCCAGAAAAGGAGGCACTGGATCAATGATGCTCGAGGCCCTTTCAAGCTCTGAGATGCTAAGATTCTGTAATAAAGTTGGGTGTGGGAAAATATGAAGTCTAGGGGGATGGGGGGGAAGGGGCTGGAACCACCCTGGGTTGGAATCGTTAAAGGAAGCTCTGTTCAGCCCCAGCCCCAAGGCTCCCAAATCCAGCAGCAGAACTGGGATCCACCCAACCAAAATCAGCAAGGGGAAGCCAAAAGCATGAGTAAGGAGAGGCTGGGTCATAAACATGTCATCTGCACAAACATCCAGCCCCCTCTAGGGTCCCATTGGCCCTGCCGGGTTTGGCGGGGTAGACTGCTGCCGGGGCCCCCTCAGCCACAACCCCAAGCTTGCTCGCTTGGCCCGAGGTTTCAGGGTGGAGGCCTGACTGCTGAGAAGGGAACCTGGCTGTGGACGTGCCCCGAGGAGCTGTCAGGAAGGGCTGGGTGAGGCGAGGGCTTCGCCAAGGCCAGGCAGCTGGGGGTGGCTCTCAGCAGAAGGGAGGCCTTCCACCCTGATGTAACCCAGTGTTTTCCGGACAGTCTCCATCTTAGATGTGTGCAGGCTGCTGACCGTTCTTCCAAGTTCCAGAAAACCAGCAGCCTGGGGGACCTGGCTTCCTGGACCTTCATGCATTCGAACTCGACGTTCCCTAAGCACAACTCTTGGTTCTCTCCAAGCTGTCCTCTTCTATGCTCTCAGACATGGCCCCATCACCAGGGCACTCAGGCCAGGGTTCCAGAAGTAATTCTTGATCCTCTGTCTTTCTCTTCACCCTTGTCTGAGAGACTCCCCACAGGCGTGGGGTCCTCTGAGCCGCCTGTCCTGGCCCAGCCCCTCTCTCCACCTCACTTCCTCTCTTTCTTGATCTCAAGTATGCACAACTTGACTGATCAAAATCTGATTTTCATATGGCTCATTTTTAATAATGAAAATAATGGCTACAATCTTGACAATAATGTGCATTCCAAGTGCATTATTCCAGGACTTCCCTGGCCGTCCAGTGATTGAGACTCTGTGCCCTCAATGCAGGGGGCGTGGGTTTGCTCCCTGGTTGGGGAACTAAGGTCCTGCATGCTACACAGTTTGGCCCAAAAAAAAAAAAAAAAAAAAGCCAAATGCATTATTCCTCTACTCCTCCCCATGTAGCTCAGTCGGTAAAGCATCTGCCTGCAAGGCGGGAGACTTGGGTTCAATTCCCAGGTCGGCCAAGTTCCCCTGGAGAAGGAAATGGCAACCTACTTCAATATTCTTGCCTGGAGAATCCCATGAGTAGAGGAGCCTGACAGGCTGTACAGTTCACTGGCCGCAAGAGTCAGAAACGACTTAGCACCATCTTTCTTCCTTTCTATTGCACCTCCTTGCCTTCTGCATTCTGAGGGGGCCATCATCCTGCATCTTATGTCTGTTGGTTTATTACTTCCTTTTTAATACAATCTTTAATTTCAAATACTATTAAAAGGATATCGTTTTGTATGTAATTTTTAGGAATTACTTTTTTCACTCAGTGTCGTCCTGCCAAGCACGGTACACTGTTTGCAAATATGGCTGCAACTGCTCCTCTCTGTGCTGCCACATCCCCTTTGCAGAGACTCGATGCAATGGACGCATCAAGAGGTGGAGTAAACTGCCCCACCTTTTAAGTCTAGGTGGGCCTTATATATTATTTTGGCTAATATAATGTGGCATAGTGCCACATCTGAGTTTAGGCATTAAGAAGATTTATACCATCCTTCATTCTCTTGGAAATTTCTGTAGCCCCGTGAGCAAGTCTGAGCTAGCATATTGGATATTAAGAGACATGTGGCCCATTTGCCACCAGCCCCCTAGCTGAGAGCTTATCCACCCTCAAAAGCCAAACCTCCTAGCTGACTCTCTGCTGACTCTCTTCCTCCTCATGAGGAAGCCCAGCTAAGACCCAGCTGAGCCCAGCCTAAAAGGCCTACCATTTATTTAATTGTGCATTAAATAAATAATAGGTATTTAAGCCACTAAGTCTGTTGTGGTTTGTTAACACAGCAACCACCAACTAATATGTCAAGACTCAGCCATATTATTGCCTGCTTCTGTGGTTCATTCATTTTCACTGCCGAATAATATTCCACTGTGTGTATATAGCATTGTTTGCTTACCCACTCTCTTGCTGATAGGAATTTGCGTTTCTGCCATGGTGAAGTGCCTCTATGAATTTGTCTTTGTTTACGTGCAAGACATGAATTCTCCTGTCTCTTCTCACAGCTACTGGGCACCTAGAGTACATTCTCCTCATTGTCCCAGAAGAGACTATCAAAAGCACCAAAAAGATCAGGACATTCCCTGCTCAAAATCTTTCAGGGGCTCCCATGACTTCAGGGTGGGGTTCAATGCCTTGATCCCTGTGACCTGGTTAGTTATCTTCTCTCTGTCAATAAAGTTGGTTACTAAATAGCCATCAGACCACGGGGACAAATAACTTTCCTTCTCTGTGCCTCAGTTTTCTCTTCTGAAAAGTGAGGCTCAGTTCAGTCCAGTTTAGTCACTTAGTCGTGTCCGACTCTTTGCAACCCCATGAAGTGAAGAGGAACTAAAAGAAAAAAGTGAGGCTAATAATATACCAAAGCAAAATGGTAATAATGCTGAGGTTTCCTAAAGTACGTCACACTTCCAGGCCTTTTCACACGTGGGTCCCTCTGCCTAGAGGGTCTGCTCTTTCCTTGTCCACCTGGCGAGCTTGCCCATCCAGACCTCGCCTGGGGTCACTCAGTTTTTTGCCTTTCCTCACCCGCCAGGAGAACTGACCCCACCCTCCTCTGGGCCGCACTGGCCCCGCACACATCTGCCGTTGTTCATATCTGTTTACTGTGCCTGTTTGAGCTCAGGGACTCTGTCCCCCTCATTTCTGTATCCCAGAGCCTGGCACAGAGTAGATTCAGGGTAAATGTGTGGTGAATGAATAAATGAACAAATTAATTACTGACCTTGTCTCATTCATCATTCATCCAACCACCATTTACTGAGTCTGGTCTCTGCTGTGCACTACCATGGCTCAGAAGAGACCTCTGCCTGCAGGGCCTGATAGGGAAATACAGACTCCTGTGCAGATGAACACGACTCAGGGTGGTCTGGGCTGCAACATGCGAGTCTCCTGTCCAGAACAAGTGGAGCCAGGGGTCTGCCCTCAGGGAGCCCACTACCCATGGAAGGAAATGAGGTTGAGACCTGAGGCTGGGCTAAAGCCGCCTGTGCACCGAGTTTGCTGGGAGGATTCCCAGGCTGCACGGGATGGGAGTTTAGTCTAGAGAGCCGGGGAGATGCACAATGGTGTCGGGAGCCTGAGTGCAAGCTCCGTGCGTGCAGGAATCATCTTCCTCACTCCCATAGCCCTAGGCCCAGCCAGGCTCTGACACCAAGGGGGTGGTCAGCATAAATATTTGCTGAGTATGTGATAAATGAGGAGAGGGAATCTAAAGAAGTAAGGACTGCATTCCAGTCCTGCTCCGCCACATGGCGGTCAGTGACGACGGCCAGACATGTCTCCCCTCTGGCCTCAGATATTTTCCGACGTCCTATCCAACTTTGGGTCCTCTGACAATAGAGAGATGTAGGCTATGCCCTCAGGATGCTCCTGGACTGGCTGCTCTGCGTGTATCTGTGTGTGTGTGTGTGCACGCGCACCCCTCTGCTCTGTGGACACACATGCAGTGCATCTCAGAGCCAGAGCTGAAACGGTAACAATGACAGCAACAAAATAGGATACCTATCACTTTCAGAACAGAATGCTAAGTTCTCAGTGCTTTACCCACGTCATCGCATTTTGCCCTTAGACACACTCCATGAGATGAGTGAGGTTCTTGTCCCCACTTTTTTTTTTTCTGGCTGCACCACTCAGCATGTGGGATCTTAGTTCTCTGAACAAGAGTCAAACCTGTGCCCCCTGTTTTGAAGTCTTAACCACCGGTGCGTGCACGCCAAAGTGCTTCAGTCATGTCCGATTCTTTCCGACCCTATGGACTGCAGGCTGCCAGGCTCCTCTGTTCATGGGATTCTCCAGGCATGAATACTGGAGTGAATTGTTATGCTCTCCTCCAGGGGATCTTCCCAACCCAGGGATCGAACCCGTGTCTTGTACATCTCCTGCATTGGCAGACAGGTTCTTTACCACTAGGACCACCAGAGAAGTTCCTCGTTCCCCCATTTTACAGATAAGGAAACTGAGGCTACTAAGGAGGAATAAATGGATTTAAAGTAAGAACTGTCTGACTCCAGGCTCTCAGCCACTCCATGCCACCGCCTCCCACAAGAGGTCTGCTCTGTGACTCCTGAGTGTCTTTCTGCCACTTGAGGGCAGCTTCTGATGACAGAACCTGGCTGAAGATTCAGAGGTAATGGAGACCCAGGCTGGAGTGGGGGAGCGAGGGGGAGCGAAGAGAGGGTGTTCAGCCTCATAGCTTCTCCAAGCCCCCGCTAACTAGAGGCAAATCCCTCATGCAAAAGATCTGGCCTGGGCCCTCCAGTGTTTGCATGGGAGTTTTTGGAGTTTTGGCTTTGCTTAACCTAAGGACTTCCCGTGGTGCTCCGGATTGTTCTTTTCTGGCTGGGTTGAGGGAGGGCAGAGGTCAATGGAGGCCCTGCCTTTGGCTCACCCTCAGGGAGTGGATTCTCAGCCAGCCCCAGAGATCCTGAAATGGCCTCTTGCACTCAGGCGGGAGAACCGGGACACCTGGGTCTTCCTGGGCCCAGCTCCTACCCTCATGCGCAACAGAGCAGCTTAGGGACAAGCTCAGCCCTGGAGAGCCAACCACACAGAGGGCTGCTATGATTTGGCTTTTGAAAGGTGTGCTCATTCTTCTAAAGCTTAAGGGAGAAAAAAAGCAAGCAAGAAAGTGAGACATAAAGAGAAAAATGAGCCAGATGAGGGGTCTGGTCTGTTGAGCGAAATTTCCTGACCCACTCATCCTCATCATGCCTGAGGCTGAGGCCGTCATGGGGCTGTTCTTGCAAACGTACTCAGTGGACAATTGTGGCTTTCTCTGCAGCTGCAGACTCCGCATTCCAAGGCCCCAACTCAACAGGACTGATGGAAGGTCTTGGATGCTGATCTCGAATCAGTCACCCTGGCGGGGAGGGCCTTTCTGGGCTCCCAGGGAAAGATTTGGTTGGTGGGGACCTACCATTCTGCAGCTGAAGCTGCAGCCCTTCCTGGAGGGTGGGGGCTGGGTGGGAGGGTTTGTGGAGGAGACGGATGAGAGGGCAGGAGCTGCAGGGGCTTCGGGAAGACCACCTCCTGGCTCCTCAGGGACACTGCCTGGAAGTGACCTGAACCCCAGAGGATCAAGCCAGAAGCAGCTCCACCGAGATTTCTGCACACACCCCTGCCCCTCTGGCGAGGCGTGGGGGTGGGTGGGGGAAAGGTTTGCTCATCCAGGCCTTCGGAAACATCCCGACACACTTTCCTGCAGGCCGGCCGAAGTTACTTTCCAAGTATTTCACTTTCCATTTCTTCTCCAAATCTGCTCACAGGGTGTTCCTGCCCTCTTCCCCTTGCTGACCTTTCTGCTGGGGCCCTGCCTCTGCTGCGCTGCATCAAATCGACATGCTCTCAAGAAACCAGGCCAACTCTGCTCTCAGCCCCGAGGGAGGCGCAGAGGCAGGCGTTGGGCCCTGACTGGCCGGCGGCAGCTTACCCTCAGCGCGGAGGGACACCGGATGGAGGGGATCAGGCACCAGGGGGCTCACCGACTGTGAATTCTGACACCCTGCCTGCCGAGGCCAGCTCTAACAGTCTCTAACCGGCTGTGTTATCCTGGGAAAGTGTCTTGAGCTCTCTGAATCTCAACATACTTGTCTGTAAAATGGGCGTTATCCTGTTGTGTGCCTTGGGATGTCGGGAGGTTGAAACAACGCAAGGAAGGCGTTCACCGTGTGGGTGCTGATCTGGGTTGATACAGAGTATCTGAGGCTGCTTTATGTTTCTGAGGCAGAAGTCCACTCCTGGAATTTTCTCTCTTGAGGGGTTGGGGTCCGCCTCTTTTGCATCTTTCTAGGCAGGCGGGAGGAAGCTGAAGCAGTGGAGTCACACATAACTGGGTTTGAATTCAGATTCAACTCCCTTCACCTCTCACAACCCATCATAAAGGAAATATCATATAAAATGCGTATAAAAATGCCACCATCCTTAAGGGGTGGAAGACGGGGTTACGTGACACCATGAAAGCCTTTGGCACAAAGCCATGCAGCTGGAGGGATGGTGGCCATTGTGGTGGTTCTTCCTTGGGATCAGGGTGGTGATGTAGTGTCCTTAAGGTGGCCTGGGGCGGCGGCGGGCAGGGATGCGGAAATGGTTCTTGGCTGGGAAACCAGTAGTTTCTCTAACAGGAAGAAGACTGCTGTATATCTCATGCTCACTCAACTCCATTCCCTCCTACTCACCAGCACCATTTTTCTTTTTCCAGGCCACAGGAGTTTTGCAGAGCAAACACAGAAAGCAGAGCGTAAAGAAAAAAGAAAAGAAAAAAGTGGAGCGATCCGAAGCCAGAGTGGGCGTCATGTAAGAGGCTGTGGACTTGCAGCAGTCGCAGCCGAGGTACAACGTGCGATGAGAAGTGTCCCAGATTTCCCAAGCAGAGCTCCAGTCTACTTTGAAGTGTTGACAGCACAAGAGATTAAAAGCATCACAATGTGAATTATCACGTTGTTTTTTCCACTTTGATAGCCTCTACAAAGCATTTTATACTGATGAATCAATACAAATGTCTCTTTATGAGGACATCAGGAACCAAAAAAGAAAGAATTTTTTTTTTTCCTTGGGAGAAACCAGAACAATGATTCGAGCTCTGGCTCACATAATAGCCCTAGGTAACGTGGTAGGTTGAGTCTCGCCTTTAATAGTGGCCATGGAGGCGTCAGAGGTCCGCTGGCTTGGATCACACCATCAGCTCCTGGATGCACGTCCTGCCTGCTGATGGGTCCGCACCGTGAGATGAGACGACTCAGTCCCGATTGTGTCACTGCTGTCTCGTGACCACACACATGAGCTTGTGCGCATGAATAAGAATATATACAGTGTGTGTTTGTGCATGTACAACTGTGTGTGTACATATATATATGTATTTTGTGGTTTGGTAAAATAAAGCTCACAAATTAGGAATAATTTATAACTCGTTATAACTCAATTATTGGCTGGGACTCCCTTTATGTTACAGCAGATGGACTTTTGCGTGAAATATTTTCCCCGAGTTGCTATAGAGACATGCCAACATCTTTCTGCTGAAGTGATTCCCTGCAGGCCTGTTTGTTGTTGAGCCCGATACAGAATGGCTTGTAGGCTGAATCACTTGCAGCCCTTGCAGAGGCTGATTAAAGAGCCTGGGGGCCCTGGGAGGCTGAGGCCTCTCAGCTACTGCCACCAGGGATGGGCTGCAAAAGTCGTTAGGGCTGACTTGGAGGGTGGGGGCTGGGCTGGCGGGCGGAGGAAGGCGCCCAGGCGAGCCAGGCAGCTGCAGGCGAGAGGAAAACAGCGCGGGCTCACCCGGGACCTACTGTGTGCTGCTGGTGGTTCCAGGGACTTGTCCATCTCTGTAACAGCCCTGGAGGGTGGGTCCTGTTATTCCCACTTTTTTAGGTGGAGGAGATGAGACAGAGGAGTCACATAAGGCGCTCCAGGAACTGCCATAGCATTCTAACCCAGGTTTCTCGACTCTTTCGTCTTGTCATCCCCAGATGGGGTTGGAGTGGGGTAGATTTGGCCCTTAGAATTTTGGTTGAACTGAAAAGGCGCAGGCTGGGCAGGGTGGCCAAATTCAGCCCTCTGCCAGTTCCTCTGGCTGTCAGAGGATCCTCAGACAAAACCTCCAGCCTCTCTCACGCAACTCGCAGTCCATTTGGGCAGACACACTCAGGCCTGTCTGAGCAGCAACATAAACACGGCCGGGCTCCGAGACGCTGCGGGTCCTGACTCTGAGACGCTGCGGGTCCTGACTCTGAGACGCTGCGGGTCCTGCCTCTGAGACAGAAGCTATGTACAGGCCTCTGGCTCCCCTCCCTCTCAGCAAAGGCAAGGACTAAGTGACACTCCCGGAGGGCAGAGTTCACAAAGAGGGTGGCCTGGAGTGGTGACAAGGGCATCCACTCTGGCCCGGAGGTGTGACTGTGGGTGACTCCCTCCTCCTCTCTGAGCTCTGATTCTCCTAATCTGTAAATGGTGCTCATAGCACCTACCTGGCAGGGTGAGACTCAGGTCTCCCACCAGAATGCCCACTCCCTAGTATGTGCCTGGCACACAGTAAGCATTGCTAAATAGATAATGAGTAAATGAATACATTTTAAATACGTCTGCCATATAACAAGTACTTGACTAAGTGGTAGAAATTATTTTAATCTGATATTTCTTAGACTTTTAGGGCCCTTCCTTAATATTCTTAACTTCCCTTCCTGAGCAGAATTTCAAGGAGAGTCCTGAGTCTCTGAGCCTCCTCCCTAGCTTCTTCCAACCCAGAATAGACAGGATTCTTGGAGAATAAAAACAACCCTCCACATTAACAAATATCTCTGTCCGTGGAGAGCTCTTCCTCGGAAAAGATGTTAGTCAGGACTCTTTAGAGTGTTAGGAGACAGTCCTAGTTAAAACCGTCTTCAGCTAATAAAGGTACGTAAACACAGGAGTAGGCAGCTTCAGGTATGGTTGGAGTCAGACGTCTAGCCAATCTTCACCCATTTTTCAAATTCACTCTCTTCCAGTCTGCTTCATCTTCAGGCAGGCACTGCCCTTGTGATGGCAGGATAGCTGCTCAGTTCCAGAATGATTTCTCAACAGCTGAGCATCTTTGCAAAAAGAGAACTCTTTCCCCTGAAGCTCAAATACAAATCCTAGAACTGAATTTCATCAAATACACTTGGATCAGAAGCCAAGGCTAATCCGGCATCCATTCTAGAAGCCCAGAAGTAGAGTCAGCTCTCCCTAAGTCAGTATGGCCTCAGAGTGGTGAAGGTGCAGTTCTCCAAGGGTCAGGTGGATGTTCCTGCCAGAAGAAGAGGAGAGGGATGCTGAGCAGGCACACTCAGCCGGTATCTTCCATAGAGAGGGAAATAACCTAACATCATCTTTATGCTCATGATAATCTGTAAAATGGGACTCATAGAATCTACCTGGCAAGCTGAGACTCAGCTCTTTCACTAGAATGATACTACTGAAAGATATGCTGCTGCTGCTGCTAAGTCGCTTCAGTTGTGTCCGACTCTGTGCGACCCCATAGACGGCAGCCCACTAGGCTCCGCCGTCCCTGGGATTCTCCAGGCAAGAACACTGGAGTGGGTTGCCATTGCCTTCTCCAATGCAGGAAAGTGAAAAGTGAAAGTGAAATTGCTCAGTCACATCTGACTCTTAGCGACCCCATGGATTGCAGCCTACCAGGCTCCTTCATCCATGGGATTTTCCAGGCAAGAGTACTGGAGTGGGTTGTCATTGCCTTCTCCAACTGAAAGGTATTGGGTTGGCCAAAAAGTTTGTTTGGGTTTTTTCCATACCATCTTATGAAAAAATCTGAATGAGCTTTCTGGCCAACCCAGTAGTTATGATTTTTCTCATTTTACAGAAAAATGAAGAACAGCAAGTCTGGGGGCATTGTCCAAGGCCACATCATGTGCCAGTATCATCAAGCCTGTGTTCTTTCTGGGACTTTATAGGAGGAAGTGAACTTTGCAGAGGATCTAGAACTAGCATTTGGAAATGGTGTGAAAGATGCAGGTGGTCCCAGGATCCCAGCTTCAGCCAAGGGAAGTTTCTAGGTTGGCTGCTTATGGTTCTTATTCTTGTTTGTGCCAAGTAGAGTGTCTTGAGACAAGGAGGTGCTTGCTTTCTTCATCTTCTCAAAAGTCCCAAAGCATCATGCATTTGAGAAAATTGTAAGTAGTTTATCACTTTACTTTGATTATCTCGAGTTGAAAACAATTTGACCTTGGCATTATTAAGGATTCTATTTTTAATATACATATATTTGTATATATGTGTATACTTAATGTAGTGTATTTGTATATAAACATGTTTATTTATATGTAATTGATATATAATTATATGTGCAAGTATCTAATATATACATATAAGCACTCAATGAATGTCAGGACCCTTCTTCCTTCCTCTCTTTCGAGATTCTACAGTACTTGCAAGAGTGGACAAAATTGGATGTTTGAGTGAAGTTGCTCAGTCGTGTCCAGCTTTTTGCAATCCTGTGGACTGTAGCCTATCAGGCTCCTCCATCCATGGAATTTTCCAGGCAAGAGTACTGGAGTGGGTTTCCATTTCCTTCTCCAGGGGATCTTCCTGACCCAGGGATCGAACCCAGGTCTCCCTCATTGCAGGCAGATGCTTTACTGTCTGAGCCACCAGGGAAGCCCATTTGACTGATAGATGAATGAATTTATCAGAGTGATGGGCAGCACTCGGGTGTGGGAGTTCCATTACTGCTGAGAGCAAACTATGAGGTGTGTAACTGAGTTGAGAATCAGAGAGGCTGCGATGAGAAGTTAGAACAGGGCGAGAGCTAGTGTTTGTGTCTGCATGCACGTGTGTGTGTAATCGTTTTAGGATGGATATGGATAGATGTATGCAAGAGAGAGGACTAATTATTCAAAGTCCTTTGATTCTATGTTAAGAAATAGAAGTTTATAATCAAACAAATTCTTGGAAACCCCTGGAAGTTCTTGAGAAGGAGGAATGTGATGGAAATTCTTTTGGTATCTGTATAAAGAACAGACTTAAACAAGAAAGGCTGTGAAGATGGTTCTAGTAATCTAGGAAAAAGAGAGAAATGACTAAGAGGCATTCAGTAAACCATGTTGACATTAAAAAGTTAAAAAAAAAAGGCAAGTCTTGAAGACTCCTTGGATCCATAAATCAAGAAATATTTATTGGGTATGGAGCAAGAGAGAGGAAGGGACTAAATTTGTTTTATTTTTTCTTTTAAAACTATAAATGTGATTTTTCCATTGCAAAATAATACAGCCCCACTACAGGATATAATTAGAAAATGAAAGGAAAAATAATCATTTATAATCCTATGACCAGAACAGCATCGTGACTGCATTTTCTGTCCCCATGTCTACACCTATAGGAGAACACATGAGTCTCCTGAGTTCCTGATGGGAATACAGAAGGAGGGTCAGAATGATGTTTCAGAGAGGCCATGACCGAACTTACTTACTCATTTGCTTAACTGACTCAGTCAGCACAAGAGACACCTAAACAGCAAAACCACACCTTGATCTTGGGTTGAAGTCTCCAAGTCTCTCTATGCAACTCTAGACATCAACCCAAGCTGGGTTACCGCCATCCTAATCACCAGAATCCTCACCGAGTAGTGGACATTTTAGTTTTTCATCTTTTTTCACATCTGCTTGGGCTTCCCAGGTGGCACATTGGTAAGGAATCCACCTGCCAATACAGGAGACACAGGGATGTGGGTTCGATCCCTGGGTCGGGAAGACCCCCTGGAGAAGAAGATGGCAACCCAACCCAGTATTCTTGCCTGGACGGTTCCATGGACAGAGGAGCCTGGCGGGCTATGGTCCATGGGGTTGTAAAGAGTCAGGCATGAATGAATGCTGAATGCACGTGCGCGTGCACACACACACTCCTTTCTTGCTGTCTCTGACCTTCCTTTGGAGAGCAGTCCTCCCCGTGTAGAGCCCTGGGTCAGGCCCTCTCTGCTATGCTGGTCGGTGGTTGCTTAGCTGGTCTGCTCACCAGATGCTCTTTTCCTTTCCACACTCTCCTGCCAGTATGTGAGTGGGTTCATTCATCAGCCTGCTGGTCACTTGGTCAGCTGGTCGTCTCGGCTTTCGGGGAGGCAGGCGGGTTGACCGACAGCCCACCTGCAGTCACTGAGTGGACTGTTGGTCTGCTGACTGGTCAGTAGTGCCCTTGACTCTCAGTTGGGCCGTCTGTCTGCTGATGTATCAGCCTCTTCATTGGCCCGAGCGTCACTGGGCTTTCTCACCTGTCTGTCAGCCTGGGGGCCAGGCTCTCCATTAGCTTGCCGGTTGACCAGCTCTTCAGCCAGTCGGGAAGTCAGGAAGTCTGTCAGTTGGCCAGTGAGCCGGCTGGGCCCCACCCGTGGTGAGCCCCTCCAGCTGGTGACCTCAGTCCTCACCTGAGTGTGGAGGGCACGGAGGGAGAAGCTCATTTCCTCCCTGCGGAGGTCCTTTGAAGTGCTCAGTCAATGCCTGGAAACTAAATCAAAAGTTATTTATTAGGTACTGGAGTGAAAACAGCCCCACCATTCTAAGTTAGTAACAGCTTGCGTGAGCGCAACTCATTTTCTTTTGTAAATGGTCAAAATTCAGAACTAGCTTTCTTTTCTTGCCCTCTCTCCCACCCCCGGGCCTGCCTCCTCCTCCTCCGACTGGGGGATTGGTTCCCAGGAGCATGTGACTTCATCAGCTGCTCACGAGGCCAACCAGAGTCGTTCCGGGCCCTGCAGAGATGAGTCACCCTCCTGGAAAGGAGGGGTGTGGGGAGCCAGGCAGGTCCCAGACCCCGGGGCCTGGGCCTTGAGATCCTGCTCGGGGGCTCCTGACCCCAAGTGGAAGGCAGTGGGCCAACCTGTGGGGCCATTTTCCACTTGGAGGCCTGATGTGTCTGGAAAGATGATTCACCGGGATGGGCTCCAGCAAAGGGGGAGCCTGTGGGCGCTCCTTCTTTCAGGCAGAGGGGAGGGGGAGCATAGGCTGTTTAATACCCAGGGCAGGTTTGCCAATGCCTGAGAGAACAGGCAGTGCACTGGGCGCTGAGACACCTGGGTGTGGGCTGGCCCACAGCTAAGAACAGAGGAAGAGATTGGCTCTCTCCTGGCTCCTCACTGAGCCACTGTCTTTCCAGCTTTCCACTTCCCTCCCTCACCTCCACCTCAGGCCAACCTAATGTTCATCAGCTAATCCCTAAAAACCAACCCTGTGCCTGGGCTTGAGTCGTCAAGTTCAAGTTCAACCACAGGCATTTATGGAGTGTTTATTGAGGTCAGCATCTCTTGTTCTTTCCTTCCAAAGGGCATGCCTCTTTATTTACTTCTGAAACAGATATTTACATTTATTTGCATACTCGCTGCCTTCCAAGCACTGGCCTAGGTGTAGAGATAGAGTTTAAGCAAAAAGGCATCATTCCTGCCTTCACGGAGATTAGAGTCTAAAGAGATTCATGTTAATCCAATGATGACATGAAAGTGTTTAATCTACGGAGACAAGTGCTTTGATGGAAAACACCCAAGTATATGAGAGAGAGAGACTATAAGAAGGCCTAATGCAGTCGTGGTTTGGGGAAGCGAGGGGGCTTCCCTAAGTAAAGGACTGAGAATGGAGATTAAGAGATACCGCAGTGAAAACTTTAAAAATGGTCCACATTCCCTTCCTCTCCTCCCCACCAAAAATGGAACTTCCCTGGCAGTTCAACAGCTAAGACTTCACCTTCCAACAAGGCCCCCAAACCAGGACAAAAACAATAGAAACAATACTGTAACAATCTCAGTAAAGACTAAAAATGGTCCACATCAGAAAAAGATGTTTAAACAGAGAGTTACAAGAGGAGGAGAGGAAGAATCATCTCCTTCCTCTCTGTAGAGGGAACAGCCTGTGACATGGAGAACAGCATGTGGACGGAGGGAGCCTGAAACATCAAGTTACTGAAACAAAGTTCCTTGTAAGAGTGGTGAGATTAGGGCATAGAGAGCCATTCGTTATTATTCATTCGTTATTACATTCCTTCATAGCTGTATTTGTTTCCTCGTTTTTTCATACACACATTCAACAAATACTCATTGAATGCTTACTGTGCATTTGTCTCTTCAGCATTCACTGGTTGCAAGCAACAGAGACGAGGGCTGGCTAACAGTGTTGGCCGGGCAGCCCTTAGAAGAATGCTGCAGAGCCGTAGACTTGATGGGTTATAGGAGGGGCAGGTGCAGGGGGAAGACTGCCATCCATTGGCGGCATCTCTAGGAACCAGGGTGACCTTCCTGTAGCAGGCCCTCTGAACTCAGCCCCTGCTCCACCACCATCGTCCTTTCCTTGTCGTGCCGAGATCCAAAGCCCTGATGGGGGTTCAGGCTGGCTGTCATATACTTGCCCGCTGCCATAGCAGGTTTATGAGAGAAAGGACATAGCCCTTTGGCTTGCTCATTGGTAGGTCAGCACCTGAATTTGTTTATCCACCAAGAATCCATGCAAAGGGGGAGTGGTTATTTTCTGGGGAAGGTTTTCTGTGTTAGTAGGGCCTCCCACAGCACACAGGGTTTCCCAGGTGGCGACAGTGGTAAAGAACCTGTCTGTCGATGCAGGAGAGGCAAGAGGTCTGGGTTCGATCCCTGTGTCGGGAAGATCCCCTGGAGGAGGGCATAACAACCCACTCCAGTATTCTTGCCTGGAGAATCCTATGGACAGAGAAGCCTGGTGGCTACAGTCCATAGCGTTGCAAAGAGTTGGACATGACTAAAGTGACTTAGCACACACACACAGAGGGTAAATAGATAGTGAGTAACTGCTGGTTATCTACCACTCATTACAAGCTTCAGATCCTAAAGGGCAAGCTAGAACGCCTGTAGCTTTCCTGGCAATGGTGTGGGTAATCCCAGGCACATTCTCCCATGTTCTTCCTTCCAAATTTGGCTCTTGACTGTGCCTTTAGGCACACAGCTTCCCAGCCAAGGCCTGAAGGGTCTTCATTTATGGAATGAGCGTATAAATCCTCCCTTTGGTACCTCCCAGCATTGAGTTGAAAGTAAAGCACGTCTATGCCCGTTGAAAGTCTTTCAGAGTCAAAGCTCTTTATTATCATGGATCCCCTGAACTGAGAGGCTGAAAATCCCTGACGAAGGTGGGACTCATTTCAAAGGTAACAAGGGCTTTCACTTAGCAGACTGGAGGAATGAGAAATTGCCTGGGAGAGAGAAGGACACAGAGCGTTCACCTGGAGACTCTTCAGAAAGGCACCAGGACACTGTCTGTCTTTAATCCAAGTCCCTGGAATTATCTCTGAGTTCAGCAAAACACTAGAAGCAGGTTGTCAATAGAAGCGAAAGTTCTATAATTCCTGGGGGTCTGAGAAGTCCTCCTGTAGGACTCAAAGAGTGAATTGTTCTCCCGTTATTACCACGATCCCCCGTGCAACCTTTGCACCTGTAGGATTTATAAGCAACAGTCACAAGAGATGGTGAACAGCTAGGGGATGTGTCCATGGCACACATGGGGTCCTTTGGACATTCCTGGAGATCCTTGAGTTGAAAGGCTTATTTCACTAGATACTTTGGGGGAACATAGTTTATAAGAATAACATTTACTGAGTTTGTACCATGTGCCAGGTATTTTCTCCCAGTATCTCCTCCATGATTCTTTTTTCTAATCTTCCTGTTTCAACTTCTTTTACACTCTACCCTGCACTTGTATTTATCCATCCATTCATCCATCTGTTTTCTCAGCGAAAAGCAGACATTTAGTGGTGACGTTAGTTGATTAGCTGCTGCCCATCAGCTGAAGCTTAAGCTGTGCTTCTGTTATAAACAATAGTGTAATGAACATCTTTGTGCATGCCTTGGAAAGCATTTATGGCCCATTTACACCAGATTTATACTAGGTTCTTTGGTAACACATGTTAAATTTTTAAAGTAATTTTATGTATGTTCATCTGTTCTGCGTCTGTACTGCTGCTCCAGCTTTTCTCTAGCTGCGGGGAGCAGGGGCCCTTCTCTAGTTGTGCTACTGGGGAGGTTTCTCTTGTTGTGAAACACAGGCTCTAGGGTGTGTGGTTTCAGTAGCTGCGGTGCGTGGGCTCAGTTGCCCCATGGCATGTGGGGTCTTCCCAGACCAGGGATTGAATCCGTGTCCCCTGCATTGGCAGGCAGATTCCTTACCACCGAGCCACCAAGGAAGCCCCATATTGGTTAAATTTTTGATGAGTGTGTCTTGAGTTCCCAGTCTTGGTAAACTGTGCTTTTTTTGCCTTTGTAGCCGCTATAATTCATCCCCCTCAAGTAGCTACTTAGTAGATGTTGAAAGATGAACGGATCGATGGATAAAACTAATAAGCCACCTATGGAGTCAAAGCATGAGCCTCTAGGGGACTCCAGCTTGATTCCTACACATGAACTGACTTCTACCTCTAATCTAGCCTTAGCTCTGGTAGCCTACTCTCAAGGTCCGAGGATTTGGGGGGGTTTCAAAGCTTTGGGATTTGCTCCCCTTTCTGCACATCCGTGTCTCCAGCTTCATCAACAACCTGGGAGTTAGGAAGGGGAGCACCAAGAGGGATACGTGAAATGTCAACTATGGGCTGTGGGCCAGAGCTGCGCTCTTCCTTTCTGCCTCTGAACACGTAGGAACAGAGCTCACGCATCTTCAGCTGATGCTCCCACTGAGCCCAAAGCTGCCATGCTCAACCACATCCCATTCAGTCACCTGCTGGGCCCTCTCACACCCCTGTGCCTCTCCTTGAGCTATTCTCTCTGCTTGTAAATCCCTTCCCCTGCTCAGGGATGCATTCAAAAGCCACTGTCTAAAAGGGTCCCATGAACTTCCTGCGAGGCAGAATCAATCGATCCAGCATCCTGCCCCCATGTGCCTTGCACACCTCCACTGCAGCTCTCCCCACATTATCCTGACAGTTCCACTAAGCAGGGGCTATGCCTTATACAGAGATGGCAAACAGATTGTCCATCAGTGTGCCAGCTCTGATCAATTAGTCGTGGCTGCCTAGAGTGTCTTGTTTAGAGTAGATCAGATCAATACAATTGTTATGGGAAACACACTAATTTAAAATTTTCTAGTAAGTACATTAAAAAATGAAGAGGTGAAATTAATTTCAGACGCATGTTTCAGGGAATTCCCTGGTGGCTCAATGGCTAGGACTTGGCACTTTCACGGCTGTGGCCTAGGTTCAAATCCCTGGTTAAGGGATTAAGATCCTGCAAGCCACGTGGTATGACCAAAAAAAAGTATTTCATTTAAGCCATGTGTGCTAAGTTGCTTCAGTTGTGTGTGAACCCGTGGACTATAGCCTGCTAGGCTCCTCTGTCTATGGGATTCTCCAGCAAAGAATAGTGGAATGTGTTGCATTTCCTTCTCCAGGGGATCTTCCCAACCCAGGGATCGAGCCCAGGTCTCTTATGTTCCCTGCATTGTCAGGCCAGTTTTTTTACCACTTGGAAGAAAAGTTATGACCAACCTAGATAGCATATTCAAAAGCAGAGACATTACTTTGCCGACTAAAGTCCGTCTAGTCAAGGCTCTGGTTTTTCCTGTGGTCATGTATGGATGTGAGAGTTGGACTGTGAAGAAGGCTGAGCGCTGAAGAATTGATGCATTTGAACTGTGGTGCTGAAGACTCTTGAGAGTCCCTTGGACTGCAAGGAGATCCAACCAGTCCGTTCTGAAGGAGATCAGCCCTGGGATTTCTTTGGAAGGAATGATGCTAAAGCTGAAGCTCCAGTACTTTGGACACCTCATGTGAAGAGTTGACTCACTGGAAAAGACTCTGATGCTGGGAGGGATTGGGGGCAGGAGGAGAAGGGGATGACCCAGGATGAGATGGCCGGATGGCATCACTGACTCGATGGACATGAGTCTGAGTGAACTCCGGGAGATGGTGATGGACATGGGGTCGCAAAGAGTCGGACACGACTGAGCAACTGAACTGAACTGAACTGAACCACCTGGGAAGCCTCATTTAACCCAATGTATCCAAATATTATCTCTTCAACATACAATCGGTATAAAAATTATTAATGAGATGTTTTGTATTGTATTTGCCAGACTGAGTCTTCAAAATTCCACGTGGAGATTATTCTTACACCAGAGGCTGTTTTCATGAGAAATACTTGCCGTTTATTTAGAGTTCATGAAAGTTATAGTTGAAGTAATTTGCATTTCCGAGTTGTTCCAAACGTATGTAAAATTTCCCAACAACTGGGTGATGCATTATTAAAAGTAAATTAATTAAAAATTGTGTTTTTTAGTGGCAGCAGCTGCATTCGCGGAGGGTGAGATGTTTGGATGGCATCACTGATTCAATGGACATGAACCTGGGCAAACTCCGGAAGATGATGAGGGACAGGGAAGCCTCGAATGACGCAGGACACGAGGTTGCAAAGAGTCGGACACGACTTAGCGACGGAACAACAGCTGCGTTCAAATGCTCAGTAGCCACGTGTGGCCAGTAAGTGACTGCAGTCTCAGCAGATCCAAAGGGAATCTGAAGCTGCGGACGGCTGCGATCAGCTGGCAACACCTACCGTGCAGACGTAACTGGGGAGCGGAGACCACTGGGCCTGATATTCGTCCTTCCTGGTTTTATTTCTCTCTTTACCCCCAGCTCCTGTTGTGAGAGAATGGCCTCATGGTTATCTCAGTGATTTGGGATGTGCTGAGAGCTGGCACACTCTGAGTTTTCTTACCTAGAGAGGGAAACGGCGATAGGGAGTCCTTGCAGTTTTCTAAGAAGGGGAGTGACAGCAGCAGATTAGCACAGGGCAGCTGGCTCTGGCACTGGCCAGAGAGCAGCGCAGAGGACACAGGCCAGCAGTGGCAGGGAGGCAGCGTGGGGCCACTAACTTAGAGCCAGACGAATCGGTCGAAGGCACAGTCGAGACGCTCTGGCTCCTTCTGCTCCTGGAAGGAAGGTCTCCAGAAACTGGTCGTTGTTCCAGTCCTGGGGCAGGGCTTCCCTCCATCCGNGGACACGACTTAGCGACGGAACAACAGCTGCGTTCAAATGCTCAGTAGCCACGTGTGGCCAGTAAGTGACTGCAGTCTCAGCAGATCCAAAGGGAATCTGAAGCTGCGGACGGCTGCGATCAGCTGGCAACACTTACCGTGCAGACGTAACTGGGGAGCGGAGACCACTGGGCCTGATATTCGTCCTTCCTGGTTTTATTTCTCTCTTTACCCCCAGCTCCTGTTGTGAGAGAATGGCCTCATGGTTATCTCAGTGATTTGGGATGTGCTGAGAGCTGGCACACTCTGAGTTTTCTTACCTAGAGAGGGAAACGGCGATAGGGAGTCCTTGCAGTTTTCTAAGAAGGGGAGTGACAGCAGCAGATTAGCACAGGGCAGCTGGCTCTGGCACTGGCCAGAGAGCAGCGCAGAGGACACAGGCCAGCAGTGGCAGGGAGGCAGCGTGGGGCCACTAACTTAGAGCCAGACGAATCGGTCAAAGGCACGGTCGAGACGCTCTGGCTCCTTCTGCTCCTGGAAGGAAGGTCTCCAGAAACTGGTCGTTGTTCCAGTCCTGGGGCAGGGCTTCCCTCCATCCGGGGAGGGGCTGTATTGTTGCTAGCTTTTTTTTTTTTTTTGCTATTTATTGCTACTATATGCATTGACCTCACTCTGAAGAAGGAGCTAGAATACACATGAAGTTGCGGAAGGGACCGAGCCCTGGGGTAAGAAGTTCTCCAAGCTCAGTTGAGTGGTCATGTGACCCTAGTTCAAGTGACCCCGCCTTTCTGAGGCTGAGTTTTCTCACAGGAGGACTGTGAAGATGCCCATGCCGGAGAGGAGCTCGGGAGTGAGGGGATCTATGCATAAATATAGCTGGTTGGCTTTGGTGTACGCAGAAGTAACACAGCGTCATAAAGCCTCTGTACTAAAAAAAAAAAAGATGCTCGTGCAGTGCTGTGTGTGTCTGGTAGGGTGTGTGTGTGTGTGTGTGTGTGGCGGGGGGTGGTGGTGTTGTTGCATGTGATAACCCACGTACTTGTAAGCCGAGTCTTTAGGGGTCTAGCATGTAGTCACAGTAAGGGTGCAAGCGATGGTAGTTGTTGCTCTATTATTATTCCCATACAAAAAGCTACAGTTTATTTTCAATGCCAGAACTGAGGTGAGAAAAGGTGTGACAGGCTGGAGACTGCCCACTTCACCCCAGAATGGGAAGGACGCCTTTTGCGACAGCACCCCTGGAAGATTTACCCCACCAGAGTGAGCGGATGGCAGGGCCTAACAGAATTATTCTGACCGTGGATGCTGAAGTCAGTTTGCTCGATTGAATCTGGGCTCCGCTAGCTGTGCCTCAATGTCTGTGTCTCAGTTCCCATCCATTAAGGGGGGATCATGATCATTTCTTCCTGTTGAGAGTGCTGTTTGTTTTGGTCTCATTTTTGTCACTCCTTAACAGCTTTGTTAAAGAGTTAAACAGCCTTGTTTAACAGCCTCCTTTCTCAATCCTGAACTGATTGGGAACTGACTGGTACAGGATTGAGAAGGGCATATGACAAGGCATATTGTCACCCTGTTTATTTAACTTCTATGAGCACATCATGTGAAACATTGGGCTGGATGAATTACAAACTGGAATCAAGATTGCCAGGAGAAATATCAACAACCTCAGATACGTGGATGATACCACTCTAATGACAGAAAGTGGAGGGGAGCTAAAGGGCCTCTTGATGAGGGTGAAGGAGAAGAGCGAAAAAGCCAGCTTAAAACTGGATATTAAAAAAACCTAAGATCATGGTATCCGGTCGCATCATTTCACAGCAAATGAAAGGGGGAAAGGTGGAAGCAGTGACAGATTTCCTCTTCCTGGGCTCTAAAATCACTGCAGATGATTTATGCAGATGACTGCAGCCATGAATCAGAAGACAATTGTTTCTTGGCAGGAAAGCTATGACAAACCTAGACAGTGTGTTAAAAAGCAGACATCACTTTGCTGACAAAGGTCCATGTAGTCAAGGCTATGGTCTCTTTAATAGTCATGTACGGGTATGAGAGCTGGACAATTAAGGAGGCAGAGCACCAAAGAATTGATGCTTTCAAACTGTGGTCCTGGAAGACTCCTTTTTTTTTTCTTTAAAGTATTTATTTATTTATTTGGCTGTGCCAGGGCTTAGTTGCAGCATGTGGGATCTAGTCCCCTGACCAGGGATCAAACTTGGGCCCCCTGCATTGGGAGAGTGGAGTATTAGCCACCGGACCACCAGGGAAGTCCCTGGAAGGCTCTTGAGAGTTTCTTGGAAAGCAAGGAGATCAAACCAGTCAATCTTAAAGGAAATCAACCCTGAATACTCTTTGGAAGGACTGATGCTGAAGCTGAAGCTTCAGTACTTTGGCCAGCTGAGGTGAACAGCTAATTCATTGGAAAAGACCCTGATGCTTGGAAAGACTGAAGGCAGAGGAGAAGAGGGTGACAGAGGTTGGATGTCATCACTGATTCACTGGACATGAACTTGGGCAAACTCCAGGAGATGGTGAGGGACAGGGAAGCCTTGCACGACAGGATCGTGAAGAGCTGAACAAGACTTGGCGATTGAACTATAAGAGCAGTGGGCAGAAGTATGTAAAGACTGGCTCTCGTGTGGTCCAAACAAGCCCTGTTCTCTAGTCAGGGCCGTGGAGACAGTCAGAAGGACAAGGAGACTCGGGTCCACTACATTTGGTCAAAGAGATCGATTGGGTCCCTTGCTGGTTCTGCCAGGCTCTTCAATACAGGGAGTAGGTCCATTTAAGGCACAGTGAGGGGTTGCTGGCTTCTCAGAGCAGCCGTGCCCATTGTGTTCTCAGGTGCTTGTGACAGACGGGGGTGAGCGGGCAAGGTGAGCTGCTGTTAGTGATTTTTTTAAAAAGTGGAAACAGTTGTCCATCAATGGGTGAAAGCAGATAAGCAACCTGTTATTTATCCAGTGAGTACTACATGACAGTTAAAATTAGTTTGAGACTTCTCCATGTCTCAAAAAAAGCAAGTTGCAAAAAGATATCCATTACAGGCTATTATTTGGATAAGTTCTAAAAACACAAAACAATTTCAAATATAATTTGTGTGCATATCCATACGTAAAAATGGTATTAAACTTGCATGGAACTCTATACATGCCATTTTCACATTATTTCTGGGAGGGAAGGGACAAAGCCCTGGAGAAAAACTGGAAACAACAAGGGCAAATGTCAACATCTATTAAATCTCAGTGGTAGATCACTGGGTATCCTATTATCTTTTTTGATAATTTTAAGTATGTCTGGAATATTCTATAATAAAAATAAAGCAAGCTGATATTTCAGAGAAATCAAAGATGTAGTGGTCCACATAGATTGGGAAAGATGGGAATGAGTCCTGGAAGATTTGGGGTTCAGTGGGAGGTATATTTTCAAAAGTTGTAAGGAAAAAAGAATGACCTTGTTTGTTTTTCTGAGGCTCAAATCTTTGTCTTTTTTTAAAAGGACAATGTAAGGTGATTTTAAAAAATATTTATTGAATTTGTTACAACATTGCTTCTATTTTATGTTTGGGTGGGTGGGT